>JBBMRE010000131.1:60000-393823 GCA_037974335.1 Prionace glauca
TCTCTCTCTCTCTTTCTGTGCCTCCCCCATCTCTCTCTCTGTTTCTCGCTGTCTCTGTCTGTCTCCCTGTCACTTTCTCTCTCCTTGTCTCCATCTCTCTGTCTATCTCCCTCTCTTTCTCTTTCGCTGTCTCTCTCTCTGTCTCTCTCTCTCCCCCCCGTTTCTTTCTCTCTCCGTCTCACTCTCTCTGTCTCTCTCTCACTTTCTCTCTCTGTCCCACTGCCACTCTATCTGTCTCTCTCTGTCCCTTTCCCTCTGTCTTCCTCTCCCTCTGTCTCACTGTCTCTCTCTCTCTGTCTCTCTCCCTATCTGTCTCTCTCTCCCTCTCTCTCTGACTCTCTGTCTCTCACTGTGAGTCTGTGTCTCTCTCTCTGTCTCGCTCTCTCCCTCTGTCTCTCTCTCTCTCTATCTATCTCTGTCTCCCACTCGATCCCTGTCTCTCTCTGTCTGTCTGTCTCTCACTCTCTCTCTCTCTCTGTCACTCTCTCTCTCTGTCACTCTCTGTCTCATTCTGTCTCTGTCTCTCACTCCCTCTCTCTGTCTCTATCTCTCTAAATGTCTCACACTCTGTCTCTCTCTCTGTCACTCTCTCACTCTCTCTGTCTTTCCGTCTCTTTCTCTCTGTCTCTTTCTGTCTCTCTCTGCCTCTCTCTCAGTCTCCGTCTCTCTCTCAGTCTCTCTGTCAGTCTCTGTCTCTCGCACTTTATTTCCTTCTGTGTCTCTCTGTCTCTCTCTCTCTGTCTCCCCCTTTTCTCTCTCTGTTTCTCATTGTCTCAGTCTCTGTCTCCCTGTCACTCTCTCTCTCTCACCTTGTCTCGGTCTCTCTGTCTCTCTCCCTCTCTGTCTCTCTCCCTCTCTGTCTCTCTCTCCCACTGCCTCTCTGTCTGTCTGTCTGTCTCTTTCTCTGTCTCACTGTCTCCCTCTCTGATTCTCTCTCACTCTGTCTCTCTCTGTCTCTCTCTCTCTCTCTGTCTATCTCTCTGAATCTCTGGCCTTCTGTCTCTCTCTCTCTCTCTGTCACGCTGTTTCCCTCTCTCTCCCTCACTCTGTCTCTCCTTCTGTTAGTCTCTCACTCTCTCTTCTCTCTCTTTCTCTCTCGCTCTGTCTCTCACTCTCACTCTCTGTTTCTCTCTCGCTCTCTCTGTCTCTCTCTCTCTTTCCGTCTCTATCTCTCTCACTCTGTCTTCTTTCTCTCTCTCTCTGCCTCTGTCTCTCTCTCAGTCTGTCTCTCTCTGTCTCTCTCTCTCTCTGTCATGCTGTTTCCCTCTCTCTCCCTCACTCTGTCTCTCCTTCTGTTAGTCTCTCACTCTCTCTGTCTCTCTTTTTCTCTCTCGCTCTGTCTCTCACTCTCACTCTCTCACTCTCTGTTTCTCTCTCGCTCTCTCTGTCTCTCTCTCTCTCTCTTTCCGTCTCTATCTCTCTCTCACTCTGTCTTCTTTCTCTCTCTCTCTGCCTCTGTCTCTGTCTCTCTCTCAGTGTCTGTGTCTCTCTCTCACTCTCTCTGTCTGTCTCTGTCTCGCAGTCAATTTCCCTCTGTATCTCTCTCTCTGCCTCTGTCTCTGTCTCTCTGTCTCTCTCTGTTTCACTCTCTCTGTCTCACTCTCTCTGTCTCTCTGTGCCTCCCCCATCTCCCTCTCTGTTTCTCTCTGCCTCTGCCTCTGTCTCTGTCTCTCTGTCTCTCTCTCGCTCTGTTTCACTCCCTCTCTCTCTCTGTGCCTCCCCCATCTCTCTCTCTGTTTCTCGCTGTCTCTGTCTCCCTGTCACTTTCTCTCTCTCCTTGTCTCCGTCTCTCTGTCTATCTCCCTCTCTGTCTCTTTCGCTGTCTTCTCTCTCTCTCTGTCTCTCTCTCTGTCTCTCTCTTTCTTTCTCTCTCTGTCCCACTGCCACTCTGTCTGTCTCTCTCTTTCTCTCTCCCCCTGTCTTCCTTTCTCTCTGTCTCTCTCTCTCTGTCTCACTGTCTCTCTCTCTCTGTCTCTCTCCCTCTCTGTCTCTCTCTCTCCCTCTCTCTCTGACTCTCCCTCTCTCACTGTGTCTCTCACTCTGTCTCACTCTATCTCCCTCTGTCTTTCTCTCTCTCTGTCTTTCTCTCACGGTCCCTGTCTCTCTCTCTCTCTCACTCTGTCTGTCTCTCTCTCTGTCACTCTCTCTCTCATTCTCCCTCGGTCTCTCACCCCCTTTCTCTGTCTCTTTCTCTCTGTCTCTCTCTCTCTCTCTCTGCCTCTCTCTCAGTCTCCGTCTCACTCTCAATCTCTCTGTCTGTCTCTGTCTCTTGCACTTTATTTCCTTCTGTGCCTCTCTGTCTCTCTCTCTCTGTCTCCCCCTTCTCTCTCTCTGTTTCTCACTGTCTCAGTCTCTGTCTCCCTGTCTCTGGGTCTCTCAGGGTCTCTGTGTCTCTGTGTCTCTGTGTCTCAGTGTCTGAATGTCACTGTGCCTCAGTCTATCAGAATCTCAGATTCTCAGTGTCCCTGTGTCCCAGTGTCTCAGAGCCTCAGTGTCTCTGTGTCTAAGTGTCTCTGTGTCAGTGTCTCAGTGTCTCTGTGTCTCAGTGTCTCTGTTACTCAGTGCCTCAGTGTCTCAGTGGCTCAGTGACTCTCTGTCTTTGTGTGTCAGTGTCTCTGTGTCTCAGTGCCGCAGTGTCTCAGTGTCTCAGAGTCTCAGTGTCTCAGTGTCTCTGTGTCTCAGTGTCTCTGTGCCTCAGTGTCTCAGTGTCTCTGTGCCTCAGTGTCTATGCGTCTCAATGTCTCAGTTCTCTCTATCTCTGTGCCTCAGTGTCTCAGAGTCTCAGTGTGTCTGTGTCTCAGTGTCTCAGTGTCTCTGTGTCTCAGAGTCTCAGACTTTCAGTGTCTCTGTGTCTCAGTGTCTCAGTGTCTAAGAGTCTCAGTATCTCAGTGTCTCAGTGTATCAGTGACTCAGAGGCTCAGAGTCCCTGTGTCTCTGTGCCTCAATGTCACAGTGTCTCAGTGTCTCGGATTATGAGTGTCTCAGTGTCTCAGTGTTTCTCCATCTCTGTGCCTCAGTGTCTCAGTGTGTCTGTGTTTCAGTGTCTCAGTGTCTCTGTGCCTCATTGTCTCTGTGTCTCTGTGCCTCATTGTCTCAGGGTCTTAGAGTCTCAGCGACTCTGAATCTCAGTGTCTCAGTGTCTCAGAGTATCAGAGTCTCAGTGTTTCAGTGTCTCTGTGTCTCAGTGTATCAGTGTCTCAGAGACTCAGTGTCTCTGTTTCTCTGTGTCTGAGTGTCTCTGTGCCTCAGTGTCACAGTGTCTCTCTGTCTCTGTGTCTCTGTGTCTCAGTGTCTCTGTGTATCAGTGTCTCAGAGGCTCAGTGTCTCTGTTTCTCTGTGTCTGAGTGTCTCTGTGCCTCTGAGTCACAGTGTCTCAGATTATCAGTGTCTCAGAGTCTCAGTGAGTCTGTGTCTGTGTGTCTCAGTGTCTCAGTGTCTCTGTGCCTCAGTGTTTCGTTGCCTCAGTGTCTCAGAGTCTCAGTGCCTCTGAGTCTCAGTGTCTCCATGTCTCAGTGTCTCAGTGACTCATATCTCTGTGTCTCAGTGTATCAGTGTCTCAGAGACTCAGTGTCTCAGTGTCTCTGTGCCTCAGTGTCACAGTGTCTCTTTGTCTCAGTGTCTCAGTGATTTTGTGTCTCAGTGTCTCAGTGGCTCTGTGCCTCAGTGGCTCAGAGTCTCAGTGTCTCTATGTTTCAGTGCCTCAGTGTCTCAGTGTCTCTGTGCCTCAGTGTCACAGTGTCTGTTTGTCTCAGTGTCTCAGTGTCTTTTCGTCTCAGTGTCTCAGAGTTTCAGTGTCTCTGTGTCTCAAAGTTTTGTGCCTCAGTGTCTCAGTGTCTCTGTGTCTCAATATCTCAGTGTCTCTCTATCTCTGTGCCTCAGTGTCTCTATGTGTTTGTGTCTCAGTGTGTCTGTGTCTCAGTGTCTCTGTGTCTCTGTGCCTCAGTGTTTCAGAGTCTCAGAGACTCAATGTCTCTGTGTCTGTCTGTCTGAGTGTCTCTGTGCCTCTGTGTCACAGTGTCTCAGTGTCTCAGATTATCAGTGTCTCAGCGTCTCAGAATCTCTGTGAGTCTGTGTCTCTATGTCTCAGTGTCTCTGTGTCTCAGTGTCGCTGTGCCGCAGTGTATCTGTGTCTCAGTGTCTCAGAGTCTCAGAGTCTATGTGTCTCAGTGTCTCAGTGTTATAGTGTTTCAGAGTTTCAGTGTCTCTATGTCTCTGTGTCTCAGTGTCTCTGTGCCTCAGTAGCTCAGAGTCTCAGTGTCTCTATGTTTCAGTGCCTCAGTGTCTCAGTGTATCTGTGCCTCAGTGTCTCAGTGTCTCACTGTCTCAGTGTTTCTGTTACTCAGTGCCTCAGTGTCTCAGTGACTCTCTGTCTTTGTGTGTCAGTGTCTCTGTATCTCAGTGTCTCAAAGTTTTTGTGTCTCAGTGTTTCACTGCCTCAGTTTCTCAGAGTCACATTGTCTCTATGTCTCAGTGTATCAGTGTCTCTGTGCCTCAATATCTCAGTGTCTCTATGTCTCTGTGTCTCAGTGTCTCAGAGTCTCAGCGTATCTGCATCTCAGAGTATCTTTGTCTCTGCGTGTCAGTGTCTCTGTGTTTCGCTGTCTCTGTGTCTCAGTGTCTCAGTGTCTCTGTGTCTCAGTGTCTCAGTGTCTCTGTGCCTCAGTGTCTCTGTGCCTCAGTGGCTCAGAGTCTCAGTGTCTCTATGTTTCAGTGCCTCAGTGTCTCAGTGTCTCTGTGCCTCAGTGTCACAGTGTCTCTTTGTCTCAGTGTCTCAGTGTCTTTGCGTCTCAGTGTCTCAGAGTTTCAGTGTCTCTGTGTCTAAAAGTTTTGTGTCTCAGTGTCTCAATGTCTCTGTGTCCCAGTGTCTCTGTGTCTCAGTGTCTCAGTGTCTCTGTGCCTCTGTGTCTCAGTGTGTCTGTGTCTCTATGTTTCAGTGCCTCAGTGTCTCAGTGTATCTGTGCCTCAGTGTCACAGTGTCTCTTTGTCTCAGTCTCTCAGTGTCTTTTTGTCTCAGTGTCTCAGAGTTTCAGTGTCTCTGTGTCTCAAAGTTTTGTGTCTCAGTGTCTCAATGTCTCTGTGTCCCAGTGTCTCAAAGTTTTTGTGTCTCAGTATTTCACTGCCTCAGTGTCTCAGAGTCACATTGTCTCTATGTCTCAGTGTCTCAGTGTCTCTGTGCCACAATGTCTCTGTGCCTCAGTGTCACAGTGTCTCTCTGTTTCTGTGTCTCTGTGTCTCAGTGTCTCTGTGTATCAGTGTCTCAGAGGCTCAGTGTCTCTGTTTCTCTGTGTCTGAGTGTCTCTGTGCCTCTGAGTCATAGTGTCTCAGATTATCAGTGTCTCAGAGTCTCAGAGTCTCAGTGAGTCTGTGTCTGTGTGTCTCAGTGTCTCAGTGTAGCTGTGCCTCACTGTTTCATTGTCTCAGTGTCTCAGTGACTCAGTGTCTCTGTGTCTCAGTGTATCAGTGTCTCAGAGACTCAGTGTCTCTGTGCCTCAGTGTCACAGTGTCTCTTTGTCTCAGTGTCTCAGTGTCTTTGTGTCTCAGTGTCTCAGTGTCTCGATGTCTAAGTGACTCAGTGTCTCTGTGTCTCAGTGTCTCTGTGTCTCAGTGCCTCCGTGTTCTCAGTGTCTTTGTGTGTCTGTGCCTCAGTGTCTCAAAGTTTTTGTGACTCAGTATCTCTGTGCCTCAGTGTTTCACTGCCTCAGTGTCTCAGAGTCACATTGTCTCTGTGTCTCAGTGTCTCTGTGTCTAAGTGACTCAGTGTCTCAGTGTCTCAGTGTCTCTGTGTCTCTGTGTCTCTGTGCCTCAGTGCCTCCGTGTTCTCAGTGTCTCTGTGTCTTTGTGTGTCTGTGTCTCAGTGTCTCAAAGTCTTTGTGTCTCAGTATCTCTGTGCCTCAGTGTTTCACTGCCTCAGTGTCTCAGAGTCACATTGTCTCTGTGTCTCAGTGTCTCTGTGTCTCAGTGTCTGTGTGCCTCTGTGTCTCTGAGTCTCAGTGTCTCAGTGTGTCAGTGTCTCTGTCCCTCAGTGTCTCAGAGTCTCAGTGTCTCTGTGTCTCAGTGTCTCTGTGTCTCAGTGTCTCAAAGTCTTTGTATTCAGTGCCTCAGAGTCTCAGTGCCTCAGTGTCTCGGTGTCTTAGTGTCCCTGTGTCTCTGTGTCTCAGAGTCTCAGTGTCTCAGTGTCTCTGTGTCTCAGTGTTTCTGTGTCTCAGTGTCTCTGTGTCTCAGTGTCTCAGAGTCTCAGTGTCTCTGTGTCTCAGTGTGTCTGTGTCTCAGTGTCTCAAAGTCTTTGTATTCAGTGCCTCAGAGTCTCAGTGTCTCAGTGTCTCAGTGTCTTAGTGTCCCTGTGTCTCTGTGTCTCAGAGTCTCAGTGTCTCAGTGTCTCTGTGTCTCAGTGTCTCTGTGTCTCAGTGTCTCTGTGTCTCAGTGTCTCAGAGTCTCAGTGTCTCAGTTTCTCTGTGTCTCAATGTCTCACTATCTCTGTGCTTCAGTGCCTCAGTGTCTCAGAGTCTCAGTGTGTCTGTGCCTCAGTGTCTAAGCGTCCCTGTGCCTCAGTGTCTCTATGTCTCTGTGCCTCAGTGTTTCAGTGCCTCAGTGTCTCAGAGTCACATTGTCTCTGTGCCTCAGTGCCTCAGTGTCTCAGTGTCTCAGAGTCTCAATGTCTCAGTGTGTCTGTGTTTCAGTGTCTCAGCGTCTCTGTGCCTCAGTGTCTCTGTGTCTCTGTGCCTCAGTGTCTCAGTGTCTCTGTGTCTCAGTGTCTCTGTGTCTCAGTGTCTCAGAGTCTCAGTGTCTCTGTGTCTCAGTGTGTCTGTGTCTCAGTGTCTCAAAGTCTTTGTATTCAGTGCCTCAGAGTCTCAGTGTCTCAGTGTCTTAGTGTCCCTGTGTCTCTGTGTCTCAGAGTCTCAGTGTCTCAGTGTCTCTGTGTCTCAGTGTCTCAGTGTCTCTGTGTCTCTGTGTCTCTGTGTCTCAGTGTCTCAGAGTCTCAGTGTCTCAGTTTCTCTGTGTCTCTGTGTCTCAATGTCTCACTATCTCTGTGCTTCAGTGCCTCAGTGTCTCAGAGTCTCAGTGTGTCTGTGCCTCAGTGTCTAAGCGTCCCTGTGCCTCAGTGTCTCTATGTCTCTGTGCCTCAGTGTTTCAGTGCCTCAGTGTCTCAGAGTCACATTGTCTCTGTGCCTCAGTGCCTCAGTGTCTCAGTGTCTCAGAGTCTCAATGTCTCAGTGTGTCTGTGTTTCAGTGTCTCAGCGTCTCTGTGCCTCAGTGTCTCTGTGTCTCTGTGCCTCAGTGTCTCAGAGTCTCAGAATCTCAGTGTCTCCTTGTCTCAGTGTCTCAGAGACTCAGTGTCTCCTTGTCTCTGTGTATCAGTGTCTCAGAGTCTCAGTGTCTCTGTTTCTCTGCGTCTGAGTGTCTCTGTGCCTAAGTGTCACAGTGTCTCAGATTATCAGTGTCTCAGAGTCTCAGTGACTATGTGTCTGTGTGTCTCAGTGTCTCTGTGTCTCAGTGTTTCATTGCCTCAGTGTCTCAGAGTCTCAGTGTCTCTGAGTCTCAGTGTCTCAGTGTCGCAGTGTCTCTGTGCCTCAGGGTATCAGTGTATCAGTGTCTCAGAGACTCAGTGTCTCAGTGTCTCTTTGTCTCAGTGTCTCAGTGTCTTTGTGTCTCAGTGTCTCAGAGTTTCAGTGTCTCTGTGTCTCAAAGTTTTGTGTCTCAGTGTCTCTGTGTCTCAGAATCTCAGAGTCTCAAAGACTCTGTGTCCCAGTGTCTCAGTGTCTCAGAGTCTCAGTGTCTCAGCGTCTCTGAGTCTCAGTGTCTCAGAGTCTCAGAGACTCAGTGTTTCAGTGTCTCTGTGTCTCAGTGTATCAGTGTCTCAGAGACTCAGTGTCTCCTTGTCTCTGTGTCTGAGTGTCTCTGTGCCTCAGTGTCACAGTGTCTCCTTGTCTCTGTGTCTGAGTGTCTCTGTGCCTCAGTAACACAGTGTCTCTGTGTCTCAGTGTCTCAGTGTCTCAGAGTCTCATTGCCTCTGTGTCTCAGTGACTCTGTGTCTCAGTGTCTCTCTGCCTCTGTGTCTCTGAGTCTCAGAGTCTCAGTGTGTCAGTGTCTCTGTCCCTCAGTGTCTCAGAGTCTCAGTGTCTCTGTGTCTCAGTGTCACTGTGTCTCAGTGCCTCAAAGTCTTTGTATTCAGTGCCTCAGAGTCTCAGTGTCTCAGTGCCTCAGTGCCTCAGTGTCTCAGTGTCTCTGTGTCTCAGGGTATCAGTGTATCAGTGTCTCAGTGTCTCTGTGTCTCTGTGCCTCAATGTCACAGTGTGTCAGTGTCTCAGATTATGAGTGTCTCTGTATCTCAGTGTTTCTCTATCTCTGTGCCTCAGTGTCTCAGTGTGTCTGTGTTTCAGATTCTCAGTGGCTCTGAGCCTCATTGTTTCTGTGTCTCTGTGCCTCATTGTCTCAGGGTCTCAGAGTCTCAGCATCTCTGAATCTCAGTGTCTCAGAGTCTCGGGTGTTTCAGTATCTCTGTGTCTCAGTGTATCAGTGTCTCAGTGACTCAGTGTCTCCTTGTCTCTGTGTCTGAGTGTCTCTGTGCCTCAGTGTCACAGTGTCTCCTTGTCTCTGTGTCTGAGTGTCTCTGTGACTCAGTGTCACAGTGTCTCTGTGTCTCTGTGTCTCAGTGACTCTGTGTCTCAGTGTTTCTGTGCCTCTGAGTCTCAGAGTCTCAGTGCCTCAGTGCCTCAGTGTCTCAGTGTCTCAGTGTCTCTGTGTCTCAGGGTATCAGTGTATCAGTGTCTCAGTGTCTCTGTGTCTCTGTGCCTCAATGTCACAGTGTGTCAGTGTCTCAGATTATGAGTGTCTCTGTGTCTCAGTGTTTCTCTATCTCTGTGCCTCAGTGTCTCAGTGTCTCATTGTGTCTGTGTTTCAGTGTCTCAGTGGCTCTGTGCCTCATTGTCTCTGTGTCTCTGTGCCTCATTGTCTCAGGGTCTCAGAGTCTCAGCGTCTCTGAGTCTCAGTGTCTCAGTGTCTCTGTGTCTCAGGGTATCAGTGTATCAGTGTCTCAGAGACTCAGTGTCTCAGTGTCTCTTTGTCTCAGTGTCTCAGTGTCTTTGTGTCTCAGTGTCTCAGAGTTTCAGTGTCTCTGTGTCTCAAAGTTTTGTGTCTCAGTGTCTCTGTGTCTCAGAATCTCAGAGTCTCAAAGACTCTGTGTCCCAGTGTCTCAGTGTCTCAGAGTCTCAGTGTCTCAGCGTCTCTGAGTCTCAGTGTCTCAGAGTCTGAGAGACTCAGTGTTTCAGTGTCTCTGTGTCTCAGTGTATCAGTGTCTCAGAGACTCAGTGTCTCCTTGTCTCTGTGTCTGAGTGTCTCTGTGCCTCAGTGTCACAGTGTCTCCTTGTCTCTGTGTCTGAGTGTCTCTGTGCCTCAGTGACACAGTGTCTCAGTGTCTCAGTGTCTCAGAGTCTCATTGCCTCTGTGTCTCAGTGACTCTGTGTCTCAGTGTCTCTCTGCCTCTGTGTCTCTAAGTCTCAGAGTCTCAGTGTGTCAATTTCTCTGTCCCTCAGTGTCTCAGAGTTTCAGTGTCTCTGTGTCTCAGTGTCTCTGTGTCTCAGTGCCTCAAAGTCTTTGTATTCAGTGCCTCAGAGTCTCAGTGTCTCAGTGCCTCAGTGTCTCAGTGTCTCTGTGTCTCAGGGTATCAGTGTATCAGTGTCTCAGTGTCTCTGTGTCTCTGTGCTTCAATGTCACAGTGTGTCAGTGTCTCAGATTATGAGTGTCTCTGTGTCTCAGTGTTTCTCTATCTCTGTGCCTCAGTGTCTCAGTGTCTCAGTGTGTCTGTGTTTCAGATTCTCAGTGGCTCTGAGCCTCATTGTCTCTGTGTCTCTGTGCCTCATTGTCTCAGGGTCTCAGAGTCTCAGCGTCTCTGAGTCTCAGTGTCTCAGAGTCTCGGGTGTTTCAGTATCTCTGTGTCTCAGTGTATCAGTGTCTCAGAGACTCAGTATCTCCTTGTCTCTGTGTCTGAGTGTCTCTGTGCCTCAGTGTCACAGTGTCTCCTTGTCTCTGTGTCTGAGTGTCTCTGTGACTCAGTGTCACAGTGTCTCTGTGTCTCTGTGTCTCAGTGTCTCAGTGTCTCAGAGTCACATTGTCTCTGTGTCTCAGTGACTCTGTGTCTCAGTGTTTCTGCGCCTCTGAGTCTCAGAGTCTCAGTGTGTCAGTGTCTCTGTCCCTCAGTGTCTCAGAGTCTCAGTGTCTCTGTGTCTCAGTGTCTCTGTGTCTCAGTCCCTCAAAGTCTTTGTATTCAGTGCCGCAGAGTCTCAGTGTCTCAGTGTCTCAGTGCCTCAGTGCCTCAGTGTCTCAGTGTCTCAGAGTCTCAATGTCTCAGTGTGTCTGTGTTTCAGTGTCTCAGCGTCTCTGTGCCTCAGTGTCTCTGTGTCTCTGTGCCTCAGTGTCTCAGAGTCTCAGAATCTCAGTGTCTCCTTGTCTCAGTGTCTCAGAGACTCAGTGTCTCAGTGTCTCTTTGTCTCAGTGTCTCAGTGACTCAGTGTCTTTGTGTCTCAGTGTCTCAGAGTTTCAGTGTCTCTGTGTCTCAAAGTTTTCTGTCTCAGTGTCTCTGTGTATCAGAGTCTCAGTGTCTCAGTGTCTCAGCGTCTCTGAGTCTCAGTGTCTCAGAGTCTCAGTGTTTCAGTGTCTCTGTGTCTCAGTGTATAAGTGTCTCAGAGACTCAGTGTCTCCTTGTCTCTGTGTTTGAGTGTCTCTGTGCCTCAGTGTCACAGTGTCTCCTTGTCTCTGTGTCTGAGTGTCTCTGTGCCTCAGTGTCAGAGTGTTCTGTGTCTCAGTGTCTCAGTGTCTCAGAGTCACATTGCCTCTGTGTCTCAGTGACTCTGTGTCTCAGTGTCTCTGTGCCTCTGTGTCTCTGAGTCTCAGAGTCTCAGTGTGTCAGTGTCTCTGTCCCTCAGTGTCTCAGAGTCTCAGTGTCTCAGTGTCTCTGTGTCTCAGTGCCTCAAAGTCTTTGTATTCAGTGCCTCAGAGTCTCAGTGTCTCAGTGCCTCAGTGTCTCAGTGTCTCTGTGTCTCAGCGTCTCTGAGTCTCAGTGTCTCAGTGTCTCTGTGTCTCAGGGTATCAGTGTATCAGTGTCTCAGAGAATCAGTGTCTCAGTGTCTCTTTGTCTCAGTGTCTCAGTGTCTCAGAGTTTCAGTGTCTCTGTGTCTCAAAGTTTTGTGTCTCAGTGTCTCTGTGTCTCAGAATCTCAGAGTCTCAAAGACTCTGTGTCCCAGTGTCTCAGTGTCTCAGAGTCTCAGTGTCTCAGCGTCTCTGAGTCTCAGTGTCTCAGAGACTCAGTGTCTCCTTGTCTCTGTGTCTGAGTGTCTCTGTGCCTCAGTGTCACAGTGTCTCCTTGTCTCTGTGTCTGAGTGTCTCTGTGCCTCAATGTCTCTGTGTCTCAGTGCCTCAAAGTCTTTGTATTCAGTGCCTCAGAGTCTCAGTGTCTCAGTGCCTCAGTGTCTCAGTGTCTCTGTGTCTCAGGGTATCAGTGTATCAGTGTCTCAGTGTCTCTGTGTCTCTGTGCCTCAATGTCACAGTGTGTCAGTGTCTCAGATTATGAGTGTCTCTGTGTCTCAGTGTTTCTCTATCTCTGTGCCTCAGTGTCTCAGTGTCTCATTGTGTCTGTGTTTCAGTGTCTCAGTGGCTCTGTGCCTCATTGTTTCTGTGTCTCTGTGCCTCATTGTCTCAGGGTCTCAGAGTCTCAGCGTCTCTGAGTCTCAGTGTCTCAGAGACTCAGTGTCTCAGTGTCTCTGAGTCTCAGTGTCTCAGTGTCTCTGTGTCTCAGGGTATCAGTGTATCAGTGTCTCAGAGACACAGTGTCTCAGTGTCTCTTTGTCTCAGTGTCTCAGTGTCTTTGTGTCTCAGTGTCTCAGAGTTTCAGTGTCTCTGTGTCTCAAAGTTTTGTGTCTCAGTGTCTTTGTGTCTCAGAATCTCAGAGTCTCAAAGACTCTGTGTCCCAGTGTCTCAGTGTCTCAGAGTCTCAGTTTCTCCGCGTCTCTGAGTGTCAGTGTCTCAGAGTCTGAGAGACTCAGTGTTTCAGTGTCTCTGTGTCTCAGTGTATCAGTGTCTCAGAGACTCAGTGTCTCCTTGTCTCTGTGTCTGAGTGTCTCTGTGCCTCAGTGTCACAGTGTCTCCTTGTCTCTGTGTCTGAGTGTCTCTGTGTCTCAGTGTCTCAGTGTCTCAGAGTCTCATTGCCTCTGTGTCTCAGTGACTCTGTGTCTCAGTGTCTCAGAGTCTCAGTGTCTCAGTTTCTCTGTGTCTCTGTGTCTCAATGTCTCACTATCTCTGTGCTTCAGTGCCTCAGTGTCTCAGAGTTTCAGTGTCTCAGTGTGTCTGTGCCTCAGTGTCTAAGCGTCCCTGTGCCTCAGTGTCTCTATGTCTCTGTGCCTCAGTGTTTCAGTGCCTCAGTGTCTCCTTGTCTCAGTTTCTCAGAGACTCAGTGTCTCCTTGTCTCTGTGTATCAGTGTCTCAGAGTCTCAGTGTCTCTGTTTCTCTGTGTCTGAGTGTCTCTGTGCCTAAGTGTCACAGTGTCTCAGATTATCAGTGTCTCAGAGTCTCAGAGTCTCAGTGACTATGTGTCTGTGTGTCTCAGTGTCTCTGTGTCTCAGTGTTTCATTGCCTCAGTGTCTCAGAGTCTCAGTGTCTCTGAGTCTCAGTGTCTCTGTGTCTCAGTGTCTCAGTGTCGCTGTGTCTCTGTGTCTCAGGGTATCAGTGTATCAGTGTATCAGTGTCTCAGAGACTCAGTGTCTCAGTGTCTCAGTGTCTCTTTGTCTCAGTGACTCAGTGTCTTTGTGTCTCAGTGTCTCAGAGTTTCAGTGTCTCTGTGTCTCAAAGTTTTGTGTCACAGTGTCTCTGTGTATCAGAGTCTCAGTGTCTCAGCGTCTCTGAGTCTCAGTGTCTCAGAGTCTCAGAGTCTCAGTGTTTCAGTGTCTCTGTGTCTCAGTGTATCAGTGTCTCAGAGACTCAGTGTCTCCTTGTCTCTGTGTCTGAGTGTCTCTGTGCCTCAGTGTCACAGTGTCTCCTTGTCTCTGTGTCTGAGTGTCTCTGTGCCTCAGTGTCACAGTGTTCTGTGTCTCAGTGTCTCAGTGTCTCAGAGTCACATTGCCTCGTCTCAGTGACTCTGTGTCTCAGTGTCTCTGTGCCTCTGTGTCTCTGAGTCTCAGAGTCTCAGTGTGTCAGTGTCTCTGTCCCTCAGTGTCTCAGAGTCTCAGTGTCTCTGTGTCTCAGTGTCTCTGTGTCTCTGTGTCTCAGTGCCTCACAGTCTTTGTATTCAGTGCCTCAGAGTCTCAGTGTCTCAGTGCCTCAGTGTCTCAGTGTCTCTGTGTCTCAGGGTATCAGTGTATCAGTGTCTCAGTGTCTCTGTGTCTCTGTGCCTCAATGTCACAGTGTGTCAGTGTCTCAGATTATGAGTGTCTCTGTCTCTCAGTGTTTCTCTATCTCTGTGCCTCAGTGTCTCAGTGTCTCATTGTGTCTGTGTTTCAGTGTCTCAGTGGCTCTGTGCCTCATTGTTTCTGTGTCTCTGTGCCTCATTGTCTCAGGGTCTCAGAGTCTCAGCGTCTCTGAGTCTCAGTGTCTCAGTGTCTCAGGGTATCAGTGTATCAGTGTCTCAGAGACTCAGTGTCTCAGTGTCTCTTTGTCTCAGTGTCTCAGTGTCTTTGTGTCTCAGTGTCTCAGAGTTTCAGTGTCTCTGTGTCTCAAAGTTTTGTGTCTCAGTGTCTCTGTGTCTCAGAATCTCGGAGTCTCAAAGACTCTGTGTCCCAGTGTCTCAGTGTCTCAGAGTCTCAGTGTCTCAGCGTCTCTGAGTCTCAGTGTCTCAGAGACTCAGTGTCTCCTTGTCTCTGTGTCTGAGTGTCTCTGTGCCTCAGTGTCACAGTGTCTCCTTGTCTCTGTGTCTGAGTGTCTCTGTGCCTCAGTGTCTCTGTGTCTCAGTGCCTCAAAGTCTTTGTATTCAGTGCCTCAGAGTCTCAGTGTCTCAGTGCCTCAGTGTCTCAGTGTCAGTGTGTCTCAGGGTATCAGTGTATCAGTGTCTCAGTGTCTCTGTGTCTCTGTGCCTCAATGTCACAGTGTGTCAGTGTCTCAGATTATGAGTGTCTCTGTGTCTCAGTGTTTCTCTATCTCTGTGCCTCAGTGTCTCAGTGTCTCATTGTGTCTGTGTTTCAGTGTCTCAGTGGCTCTGTGCCTCATTGTTTCTGTGTCTCTGTGCCTCATTGTCTCAGGGTCTCAGAGTCTCAGCGTCTCTGAGTCTCAGTGTCTCAGTGTCTCTGTGTCTCAGGGTATCAGTGTATCAGTGTCTCAGAGACTCAGTGTCTCAGTGTCTCTTTGTCTCAGTGTCTCAGTGTCTCAGTGTCTCAGAGTTTCAGTGTCTCTGTGTCTCAAAGTTTTGTGTCTCAGTGTCTCTGTGTCTCAGAATCTCAGAGTCTCAAAGACTCTGTGTCCCAGTGTCTCAGTGTCTCAGAGTCTCAGTGTCTCAGCGTCTCTGAGTCTCAGTGTCTCAGTGTCTCAGAGACTCAGTGTCTCCTTGTCTCTGTGTCTGAGTGTCTCTGTGCCTCAGTGTCACAGTGTCTCCTTGTCTCTGTGTCTGAGTGTCTCTGTGCCTCAATGTCTATGTGTCTCAGTGCCTCAAAGTCTTTGTATTCAGTGCCTCAGAGTCTCAGTGTCTCAGTGCCTCAGTGTCTCAGTGTCTCTGTGTCTCAGGGTATCAGTGTATCAGTGTCTCAGTGTCTCTGTGTCTCTGTGCCTCAATGTCACAGTGTGTCAGTGTCTCAGATTATAAGTGTCTCTGTGTCTCAGTGTTTCTCTATCTCTGTGCCTCAGTGTCTCAGTGTCTCATTGTGTCTGTGTTTCAGTGTCTCAGTGTCTCTGTGCCTCATTGTCTCAGGGTCTCAGAGTCTCAGCGTCTCTGAGTCTCAGTGTCTCAGAGTATCAGTGTTTCAGTATCTCTGTGTCTCAGTGTATCAGTGTCTCAGAGACTCAGTGTCTCCTTGTCTCTGTGTCTGAGTGTCTCTGTGCCTCAGTGTCACAGTGTCTCCTTGTCTCTGTGTCTGAGTGTCTCTGTGACTCAGTGTCACAGTGTCTCTGTGTCTCAGTGTCTCAGTGTCTCAGAGTCACATTGTCTCTGTGTCTCAGTGACTTTGTGTCTCTGTGTTTCTGTGCCTTTGTGTCTCTGAGTCTCAGAGTCTCAGTGTGTCAGTGTCTCTGTTCCTCAGTGTCTCAGAGTCTCAGTGTCTCTGTGTGTCAGTGTCTCTGTGTCTCAGTCCCTCAAAGTCTTTGTATTCAGTGCCTCAGAGTCTCAGTGTCTCAGTGCCTCAGTGTCTCAGTGTCTCTGTGTCTCAGGGTATCAGTGTATCAGTGTCTCAGAGACTCAGTGTCTCAGTGTCTCTTTGTCTCAGTGTCTCAGTGTCTTTGTGTCTCAGAGTTTCAGTGTCTCTGTGTCTCAAAGTTTTGTGTCTCAGTGTCTCTGTGTCTCAGAATTTCAGAGTCTCAAAGACTCTGTGTCCCAATGTCTCAGAGTCTCAGTGTCTCAGTGTCTCTGTGTCTGTGTCTCAGTGTCTCTGTGTCTAAGTGTCTGTGAGTCACAGTGTCTCAGTGTCTCTGTGTCTCTGTGCCTCAGTGTCTCAGTGTCTCAGGGTCTCAGTGTCTCTGTGTCTCTGTGCCTCAGTGTCTCAGAGTCTCAGAATCTCAGTGTCTCCTTGTCTCAGTGTCTCAGAGACTCAGTGTCTCCTTGTCTCTGTGTATCAGTGTCTCAGAGTCTCAGTGTCTCTGTTTCTCTGCGTCTGAGTGTCTCTGTGCCTAAGTGTCACAGTGTCTCAGATTATCAGTGTCTCAGAGTCTCAGAGTCTCAGTGACTATGTGTCTGTGTGTCTCAGTGTCTCTGTGTCTCAGTGTTTCATTGCCTCAGTGTCTCAGAGTCTCAGTGTCTCTGAGTCTCAGTGTCTCAGTGTCGCAGTGTCTCTGTGCCTCAGGGTATCAGTGTATCAGTGTCTCAGAGACTCAGTGTCTCAGTGTCTCTTTGTCTCAGTGTCTCAGTGTCTTTGTGTCTCAGTGTCTCAGAGTTTCAGTGTCTCTGTGTCTCAAAGTTTTGTGTCTCAGTGTCTCTGTGTCTCAGAATCTCAGAGTCTCAAAGACTCTGTGTCCCAGTGTCTCAGTGTCTCAGAGTCTCAGTGTCTCAGCGTCTCTGAGTCTCAGTGTCTCAGAGTCTCAGAGACTCAGTGTTTCAGTGTCTCTGTGTCTCAGTGTATCAGTGTCTCAGAGACTCAGTGTCTCCTTGTCTCTGTGTCTGAGTGTCTCTGTGCCTCAGTGTCACAGTGTCTCCTTGTCTCTGTGTCTGAGTGTCTCTGTGCCTCAGTAACACAGTGTCTCTGTGTCTCAGTGTCTCAGTGTCTCAGAGTCTCATTGCCTCTGTGTCTCAGTGACTCTGTGTCTCAGTGTCTCTCTGCCTCTGTGTCTCTGAGTCTCAGAGTCTCAGTGTGTCAGTGTCTCTGTCCCTCAGTGTCTCAGAGTCTCAGTGTCTCTGTGTCTCAGTGTCACTGTGTCTCAGTGCCTCAAAGTCTTTGTATTCAGTGCCTCAGAGTCTCAGTGTCTCAGTGCCTCAGTGCCTCAGTGTCTCAGTGTCTCTGTGTCTCAGGGTATCAGTGTATCAGTGTCTCAGTGTCTCTGTGTCTCTGTGCCTCAATGTCACAGTGTGTCAGTGTCTCAGATTATGAGTGTCTCTGTATCTCAGTGTTTCTCTATCTCTGTGCCTCAGTGTCTCAGTGTGTCTGTGTTTCAGATTCTCAGTGGCTCTGAGCCTCATTGTTTCTGTGTCTCTGTGCCTCATTGTCTCAGGGTCTCAGAGTCTCAGCATCTCTGAATCTCAGTGTCTCAGAGTCTCGGGTGTTTCAGTATCTCTGTGTCTCAGTGTATCAGTGTCTCAGTGACTCAGTGTCTCCTTGTCTCTGTGTCTGAGTGTCTCTGTGCCTCAGTGTCACAGTGTCTCCTTGTCTCTGTGTCTGAGTGTCTCTGTGACTCAGTGTCACAGTGTCTCTGTGTCTCTGTGTCTCAGTGACTCTGTGTCTCAGTGTTTCTGTGCCTCTGAGTCTCAGAGTCTCAGTGCCTCAGTGCCTCAGTGTCTCAGTGTCTCAGTGTCTCTGTGTCTCAGGGTATCAGTGTATCAGTGTCTCAGTGTCTCTGTGTCTCTGTGCCTCAATGTCACAGTGTGTCAGTGTCTCAGATTATGAGTGTCTCTGTGTCTCAGTGTTTCTCTATCTCTGTGCCTCAGTGTCTCAGTGTCTCATTGTGTCTGTGTTTCAGTGTCTCAGTGGCTCTGTGCCTCATTGTCTCTGTGTCTCTGTGCCTCATTGTCTCAGGGTCTCAGAGTCTCAGCGTCTCTGAGTCTCAGTGTCTCAGTGTCTCTGTGTCTCAGGGTATCAGTGTATCAGTGTCTCAGAGACTCAGTGTCTCAGTGTCTCTTTGTCTCAGTGTCTCAGTGTCTTTGTGTCTCAGTGTCTCAGAGTTTCAGTGTCTCTGTGTCTCAAAGTTTTGTGTCTCAGTGTCTCTGTGTCTCAGAATCTCAGAGTCTCAAAGACTCTGTGTCCCAGTGTCTCAGTGTCTCAGAGTCTCAGTGTCTCAGCGTCTCTGAGTCTCAGTGTCTCAGAGTCTGAGAGACTCAGTGTTTCAGTGTCTCTGTGTCTCAGTGTATCAGTGTCTCAGAGACTCAGTGTCTCCTTGTCTCTGTGTCTGAGTGTCTCTGTGCCTCAGTGTCACAGTGTCTCCTTGTCTCTGTGTCTGAGTGTCTCTGTGCCTCAGTGACACAGTGTCTCAGTGTCTCAGTGTCTCAGAGTCTCATTGCCTCTGTGTCTCAGTGACTCTGTGTCTCAGTGTCTCTCTGCCTCTGTGTCTCTGAGTCTCAGAGTCTCAGTGTGTCAATTTCTCTGTCCCTCAGTGTCTCAGAGTTTCAGTGTCTCTGTGTCTCAGTGTCTCTGTGTCTCAGTGCCTCAAAGTCTTTGTATTCAGTGCCTCAGAGTCTCAGTGTCTCAGTGCCTCAGTGTCTCAGTGTCTCTGTGTCTCAGGGTATCAGTGTATCAGTGTCTCAGTGTCTCTGTGCTTCAATGTCACAGTGTGTCAGTGTCTCAGATTATGAGTGTCTCTGTGTCTCAGTGTTTCTCTATCTCTGTGCCTCAGTGTCTCAGTGTCTCAGTGTGTCTGTGTTTCAGATTCTCAGTGGCTCTGAGCCTCATTGTCTCTGTGTCTCTGTGCCTCAT
Organism: Prionace glauca; assembly: GCA_037974335.1. Taxonomy (NCBI): domain Eukaryota; kingdom Metazoa; phylum Chordata; class Chondrichthyes; order Carcharhiniformes; family Carcharhinidae; genus Prionace; species Prionace glauca. The sequence continues at coordinate 78,243 of JBBMRE010000131.1, forward strand.
TGTCTCAGGGTCTCAGAGTCTCAGCGTCTCTGAGTCTCAGTGTCTCAGAGTCTCGGGTGTTTCAGTATCTCTGTGTCTCAGTGTATCAGTGTCTCAGAGACTCAGTATCTCCTTGTCTCTGTGTCTGAGTGTCTCTGTGCCTCAGTGTCACAGTGTCTCCTTGTCTCTGTGTCTGAGTGTCTCTGTGACTCAGTGTCACAGTGTCTCTGTGTCTCTGTGTCTCAGTGTCTCAGTGTCTCAGAGTCACATTGTCTCTGTGTCTCAGTGACTCTGTGTCTCAGTGTTTCTGCGCCTCTGAGTCTCAGAGTCTCAGTGTGTCAGTGTCTCTGTCCCTCAGTGTCTCAGAGTCTCAGTGTCTCTGTGTCTCAGTGTCTCTGTGTCTCAGTCCCTCAAAGTCTTTGTATTCAGTGCCGCAGAGTCTCAGTGTCTCAGTGTCTCAGTGCCTCAGTGCCTCAGTGTCTCAGTGTCTCAGAGTCTCAATGTCTCAGTGTGTCTGTGTTTCAGTGTCTCAGCGTCTCTGTGCCTCAGTGTCTCTGTGTCTCTGTGCCTCAGTGTCTCAGAGTCTCAGAATCTCAGTGTCTCCTTGTCTCAGTGTCTCAGAGACTCAGTGTCTCAGTGTCTCTTTGTCTCAGTGTCTCAGTGACTCAGTGTCTTTGTGTCTCAGTGTCTCAGAGTTTCAGTGTCTCTGTGTCTCAAAGTTTTCTGTCTCAGTGTCTCTGTGTATCAGAGTCTCAGTGTCTCAGTGTCTCAGCGTCTCTGAGTCTCAGTGTCTCAGAGTCTCAGTGTTTCAGTGTCTCTGTGTCTCAGTGTATAAGTGTCTCAGAGACTCAGTGTCTCCTTGTCTCTGTGTTTGAGTGTCTCTGTGCCTCAGTGTCACAGTGTCTCCTTGTCTCTGTGTCTGAGTGTCTCTGTGCCTCAGTGTCAGAGTGTTCTGTGTCTCAGTGTCTCAGTGTCTCAGAGTCACATTGCCTCTGTGTCTCAGTGACTCTGTGTCTCAGTGTCTCTGTGCCTCTGTGTCTCTGAGTCTCAGAGTCTCAGTGTGTCAGTGTCTCTGTCCCTCAGTGTCTCAGAGTCTCAGTGTCTCAGTGTCTCTGTGTCTCAGTGCCTCAAAGTCTTTGTATTCAGTGCCTCAGAGTCTCAGTGTCTCAGTGCCTCAGTGTCTCAGTGTCTCTGTGTCTCAGCGTCTCTGAGTCTCAGTGTCTCAGTGTCTCTGTGTCTCAGGGTATCAGTGTATCAGTGTCTCAGAGAATCAGTGTCTCAGTGTCTCTTTGTCTCAGTGTCTCAGTGTCTCAGAGTTTCAGTGTCTCTGTGTCTCAAAGTTTTGTGTCTCAGTGTCTCTGTGTCTCAGAATCTCAGAGTCTCAAAGACTCTGTGTCCCAGTGTCTCAGTGTCTCAGAGTCTCAGTGTCTCAGCGTCTCTGAGTCTCAGTGTCTCAGAGACTCAGTGTCTCCTTGTCTCTGTGTCTGAGTGTCTCTGTGCCTCAGTGTCACAGTGTCTCCTTGTCTCTGTGTCTGAGTGTCTCTGTGCCTCAATGTCTCTGTGTCTCAGTGCCTCAAAGTCTTTGTATTCAGTGCCTCAGAGTCTCAGTGTCTCAGTGCCTCAGTGTCTCAGTGTCTCTGTGTCTCAGGGTATCAGTGTATCAGTGTCTCAGTGTCTCTGTGTCTCTGTGCCTCAATGTCACAGTGTGTCAGTGTCTCAGATTATGAGTGTCTCTGTGTCTCAGTGTTTCTCTATCTCTGTGCCTCAGTGTCTCAGTGTCTCATTGTGTCTGTGTTTCAGTGTCTCAGTGGCTCTGTGCCTCATTGTTTCTGTGTCTCTGTGCCTCATTGTCTCAGGGTCTCAGAGTCTCAGCGTCTCTGAGTCTCAGTGTCTCAGAGACTCAGTGTCTCAGTGTCTCTGAGTCTCAGTGTCTCAGTGTCTCTGTGTCTCAGGGTATCAGTGTATCAGTGTCTCAGAGACACAGTGTCTCAGTGTCTCTTTGTCTCAGTGTCTCAGTGTCTTTGTGTCTCAGTGTCTCAGAGTTTCAGTGTCTCTGTGTCTCAAAGTTTTGTGTCTCAGTGTCTTTGTGTCTCAGAATCTCAGAGTCTCAAAGACTCTGTGTCCCAGTGTCTCAGTGTCTCAGAGTCTCAGTTTCTCCGCGTCTCTGAGTGTCAGTGTCTCAGAGTCTGAGAGACTCAGTGTTTCAGTGTCTCTGTGTCTCAGTGTATCAGTGTCTCAGAGACTCAGTGTCTCCTTGTCTCTGTGTCTGAGTGTCTCTGTGCCTCAGTGTCACAGTGTCTCCTTGTCTCTGTGTCTGAGTGTCTCTGTGTCTCAGTGTCTCAGTGTCTCAGAGTCTCATTGCCTCTGTGTCTCAGTGACTCTGTGTCTCAGTGTCTCAGAGTCTCAGTGTCTCAGTTTCTCTGTGTCTCTGTGTCTCAATGTCTCACTATCTCTGTGCTTCAGTGCCTCAGTGTCTCAGAGTTTCAGTGTCTCAGTGTGTCTGTGCCTCAGTGTCTAAGCGTCCCTGTGCCTCAGTGTCTCTATGTCTCTGTGCCTCAGTGTTTCAGTGCCTCAGTGTCTCCTTGTCTCAGTTTCTCAGAGACTCAGTGTCTCCTTGTCTCTGTGTATCAGTGTCTCAGAGTCTCAGTGTCTCTGTTTCTCTGTGTCTGAGTGTCTCTGTGCCTAAGTGTCACAGTGTCTCAGATTATCAGTGTCTCAGAGTCTCAGAGTCTCAGTGACTATGTGTCTGTGTGTCTCAGTGTCTCTGTGTCTCAGTGTTTCATTGCCTCAGTGTCTCAGAGTCTCAGTGTCTCTGAGTCTCAGTGTCTCTGTGTCTCAGTGTCTCAGTGTCGCAGTGTCTCTGTGTCTCAGGGTATCAGTGTATCAGTGTATCAGTGTCTCAGAGACTCAGTGTCTCAGTGTCTCAGTGTCTCTTTGTCTCAGTGACTCAGTGTCTTTGTGTCTCAGTGTCTCAGAGTTTCAGTGTCTCTGTGTCTCAAAGTTTTGTGTCACAGTGTCTCTGTGTATCAGAGTCTCAGTGTCTCAGCGTCTCTGAGTCTCAGTGTCTCAGAGTCTCAGAGTCTCAGTGTTTCAGTGTCTCTGTGTCTCAGTGTATCAGTGTCTCAGAGACTCAGTGTCTCCTTGTCTCTGTGTCTGAGTGTCTCTGTGCCTCAGTGTCACAGTGTCTCCTTGTCTCTGTGTCTGAGTGTCTCTGTGCCTCAGTGTCACAGTGTTCTGTGTCTCAGTGTCTCAGTGTCTCAGAGTCACATTGCCTCGTCTCAGTGACTCTGTGTCTCAGTGTCTCTGTGCCTCTGTGTCTCTGAGTCTCAGAGTCTCAGTGTGTCAGTGTCTCTGTCCCTCAGTGTCTCAGAGTCTCAGTGTCTCTGTGTCTCAGTGTCTCTGTGTCTCTGTGTCTCAGTGCCTCACAGTCTTTGTATTCAGTGCCTCAGAGTCTCAGTGTCTCAGTGCCTCAGTGTCTCAGTGTCTCTGTGTCTCAGGGTATCAGTGTATCAGTGTCTCAGTGTCTCTGTGTCTCTGTGCCTCAATGTCACAGTGTGTCAGTGTCTCAGATTATGAGTGTCTCTGTCTCTCAGTGTTTCTCTATCTCTGTGCCTCAGTGTCTCAGTGTCTCATTGTGTCTGTGTTTCAGTGTCTCAGTGGCTCTGTGCCTCATTGTTTCTGTGTCTCTGTGCCTCATTGTCTCAGGGTCTCAGAGTCTCAGCGTCTCTGAGTCTCAGTGTCTCAGTGTCTCAGGGTATCAGTGTATCAGTGTCTCAGAGACTCAGTGTCTCAGTGTCTCTTTGTCTCAGTGTCTCAGTGTCTTTGTGTCTCAGTGTCTCAGAGTTTCAGTGTCTCTGTGTCTCAAAGTTTTGTGTCTCAGTGTCTCTGTGTCTCAGAATCTCGGAGTCTCAAAGACTCTGTGTCCCAGTGTCTCAGTGTCTCAGAGTCTCAGTGTCTCAGCGTCTCTGAGTCTCAGTGTCTCAGAGACTCAGTGTCTCCTTGTCTCTGTGTCTGAGTGTCTCTGTGCCTCAGTGTCACAGTGTCTCCTTGTCTCTGTGTCTGAGTGTCTCTGTGCCTCAGTGTCTCTGTGTCTCAGTGCCTCAAAGTCTTTGTATTCAGTGCCTCAGAGTCTCAGTGTCTCAGTGCCTCAGTGTCTCAGTGTCTCTGTGTCTCAGGGTATCAGTGTATCAGTGTCTCAGTGTCTCTGTGTCTCTGTGCCTCAATGTCACAGTGTGTCAGTGTCTCAGATTATGAGTGTCTCTGTGTCTCAGTGTTTCTCTATCTCTGTGCCTCAGTGTCTCAGTGTCTCATTGTGTCTGTGTTTCAGTGTCTCAGTGGCTCTGTGCCTCATTGTTTCTGTGTCTCTGTGCCTCATTGTCTCAGGGTCTCAGAGTCTCAGCGTCTCTGAGTCTCAGTATCTCAGTGTCTCTGTGTCTCAGGGTATCAGTGTATCAGTGTCTCAGAGACTCAGTGTCTCAGTGTCTCTTTGTCTCAGTGTCTCAGTGTCTCAGTGTCTCAGAGTTTCAGTGTCTCTGTGTCTCAAAGTTTTGTGTCTCAGTGTCTCTGTGTCTCAGAATCTCAGAGTCTCAAAGACTCTGTGTCCCAGTGTCTCAGTGTCTCAGAGTCTCAGTGTCTCAGCGTCTCTGAGTCTCAGTGTCTCAGTGTCTCAGAGACTCAGTGTCTCCTTGTCTCTGTGTCTGAGTGTCTCTGTGCCTCAGTGTCACAGTGTCTCCTTGTCTCTGTGTCTGAGTGTCTCTGTGCCTCAATGTCTATGTGTCTCAGTGCCTCAAAGTCTTTGTATTCAGTGCCTCAGAGTCTCAGTGTCTCAGTGCCTCAGTGTCTCAGTGTCTCTGTGTCTCAGGGTATCAGTGTATCAGTGTCTCAGTGTCTCTGTGTCTCTGTGCCTCAATGTCACAGTGTGTCAGTGTCTCAGATTATAAGTGTCTCTGTGTCTCAGTGTTTCTCTATCTCTGTGCCTCAGTGTCTCAGTGTCTCATTGTGTCTGTGTTTCAGTGTCTCAGTGTCTCTGTGCCTCATTGTCTCAGGGTCTCAGAGTCTCAGCGTCTCTGAGTCTCAGTGTCTCAGAGTATCAGTGTTTCAGTATCTCTGTGTCTCAGTGTATCAGTGTCTCAGAGACTCAGTGTCTCCTTGTCTCTGTGTCTGAGTGTCTCTGTGCCTCAGTGTCACAGTGTCTCCTTGTCTCTGTGTCTGAGTGTCTCTGTGACTCAGTGTCACAGTGTCTCTGTGTCTCAGTGTCTCAGTGTCTCAGAGTCACATTGTCTCTGTGTCTCAGTGACTTTGTGTCTCTGTGTTTCTGTGCCTTTGTGTCTCTGAGTCTCAGAGTCTCAGTGTGTCAGTGTCTCTGTTCCTCAGTGTCTCAGAGTCTCAGTGTCTCTGTGTGTCAGTGTCTCTGTGTCTCAGTCCCTCAAAGTCTTTGTATTCAGTGCCTCAGAGTCTCAGTGTCTCAGTGCCTCAGTGTCTCAGTGTCTCTGTGTCTCAGGGTATCAGTGTATCAGTGTCTCAGAGACTCAGTGTCTCAGTGTCTCTTTGTCTCAGTGTCTCAGTGTCTTTGTGTCTCAGAGTTTCAGTGTCTCTGTGTCTCAAAGTTTTGTGTCTCAGTGTCTCTGTGTCTCAGAATTTCAGAGTCTCAAAGACTCTGTGTCCCAATGTCTCAGAGTCTCAGTGTCTCAGTGTCTCTGTGTCTGTGTCTCAGTGTCTCTGTGTCTAAGTGTCTGTGAGTCACAGTGTCTCAGTGTCTCTGTGTCTCTGTGCCTCAGTGTCTCAGTGTCTCAGGGTCTCAGTGTCTCTGTGTCTCTGTCTCAGTGTCTCAGTGTCTCTGTGCCTCAGTGCCTCCGTGTTCTCAGTGTCTCTGTGTCTTTGTGTGTCTGTGTCTCAGTGTCTCATAGTCTTTGTGTCTCAGTGTCTCTGTGTCTCAGAGTCTCAGTGACTCTGTGTCTCCGTGTCTGAGTCTCTCTGTGCCTCAGTGTCACAGTGTCTCTGTGTCTCTGTGTCTCAGTGCCTCAGTGTCTCTGTGTCTCAGTGTTTCTGTGTCTCAGTGTCTCAAAGTCTTTGTGTCTCAGTGTCTCAGAGTCTTAGTGTCCCGGTGACTCTGTGTTTCAGTGTCTCAGAATCTCAGTTTCTCAGTGTCTCTGTGTTTCAGTGGCTCAGTGTCTCAGTGTCTGTGTTTCTCAGTGTCTCTGTGTTTTGGTGTCTCTGTGCCTGAGTGTCTCAGTGTCTCAGAATCTCAGCGTCTCAGCGTCTCCGAGTCTCAGTGTCCCAGTGTCTCAGAGTCTCAGTGTCTCATTGTCTCATTGTCTCAGTGTCTCAGTATCAGCATCTCAGAGACTCAGTGTCTCTTTGTCTCTGAGTCTGAGTGTCTCTGTGTCTCAGTGTCACAGTGTCTCAGTGTCCGAGTGTACCTGTGCCTCAGTGTCTCAGAGTCTCAGTGTCTGTGTGTCTCAGTGTCTCAGAGTCTCAGAGTCTCAGAGACTCAGTGTCTCAGAGACTCAGTGTCTCAGTGTCCCAGTGTACCTGTGCCTCAGTGTCTCAGTGTCTCAGTGTCTCAGTGCCTCAGTGTCTCAGAGTCTCAGTGTCTCAGAGACTCAGTGTCTCAGTGTCCCAGTGTACCTGTGCCTCAGTGCCTCAGAGTCTCAGTGTCTCTGTGCCTCAGTGTCTCAGTGTCCCTGTGTCTCTGTGTCTCAGAGTCTCAGAGTCTCAGTGTCTCAGTGTCTCAGTGTCTCTCTGTCTCAGTGTATCAGTGTCTCAGAGACACAGTGTCTCTGTGCCTCAGTGTCTCAGTGTCTCTGTGTCTCAATATCTCAGTGTCTCTCTATCTCTGTGCCTCAGTGTCTCAGTGTCTCTACGTGTTTGTGTCTCAGTGTGTCTGTGTCTCAGTGTCTCTGTGCCTCAGTGTTTCAGAGTCTCAGAGACTCAATGTCTCTGTGTCTCTCTGTTTGAGTGTCTCTGTGCCTCTGTGTCACAGTGTCTCAGTGTCTCAGATTATCAGTGTCTCAGCGTGTCAGAGTCTCTGTGAGTCTGTGTCTCTGTGTCTCAGTGTCTCTGTGTCTCAGTATCTCTGTGCCACAGTGTATCTGTGTCTCAGTGTCTCAGAGTCTCAGAGTCTATGTGTCTCAGTGTCTCAGTGTTTCAGTGTTTCAGTGTTTCAGAGTTTCAGTGTCTCTATGTCTCTGTGTCTCTGTGTCTCAGTGTCTCAGTGTCTCTGTGCCTCAGTGGCTCAGAGTCTCAGTGTCTCTATGTTTCAGTGCCTCAGTGTCTCAGTGTCTCTGTGCCTCAGTGTATTTGTGCCTCAGTATCTCAGTGTCTCAGTGTCTCACTGTCTCAGTGTCTCTGTTACTCAGTGCCTCAGTGTCTCAGTGGCTCAGTGACTCTCTGTCTTTGTGTGTCAGTGTCTCTGTGTCTCAGTGTTTCACTGCCTCAGTTTCTCAGAGTCACATTGTCTCTATGTCTCAGTGTCTCAGTGTCTCTGTGCCTCAATGTCTCAGTGTCTCAGTGTCTCTATGTCTCTGTGTCTCTGTGTCTCTGTGTCTCAGTGTCTCTGTGCCTCAGTGTCTCTGTGCTTCAGTGTCTATGCGTCTCAATGTTTCAGTTCTCTCTATCTCTGTGCCTCAGTGTCTCAGAGTCTCAGTGTGTCTGTGTCTCAGTGTCTCAGTGTCTCTGTGTCTCAGTGTCTCTGTGTCTCAAAGTTTTGTGTCTCAGTGTCTCTGTGTCTCAGAATCTCAGAGTCTCAAAGACTCTGTGTCCCAGTGTCTCAGTGTCTCAGAGTCTCAGTGTCTCAGCGTCTCTGAGTCTCAGTGTCTCAGTGTCTCAGAGACTCAGTGTCTCCTTGTCTCTGTGTCTCAGTGTCTCTGTGCCTCAGTGTCACAGTGTCTCCTTGTCTCTGTGTCTGAGTGTCTCTGTGCCTCAATGTCTATGTGTCTCAGTGCCTCAAAGTCTTTGTATTCAGTGCCTCAGAGTCTCAGTGTCTCAGTGCCTCAGTGTCTCAGTGTCTCTGTGTCTCAGGGTATCAGTGTATCAGTGTCTCAGTGTCTCTGTGTCTCTGTGCCTCAATGTCACAGTGTGTCAGTGTCTCAGATTATAAGTGTCTCTGTGTCTCAGTGTTTCTCTATCTCTGTGCCTCAGTGTCTCAGTGTCTCATTGTGTCTGTGTTTCAGTGTCTCAGTGTCTCTGTGCCTCATTGTCTCAGGGTCTCAGAGTCTCAGCGTCTCTGAGTCTCAGTGTCTCAGAGTATCAGTGTTTCAGTATCTCTGTGTCTCAGTGTATCAGTGTCTCAGAGACTCAGTGTCTCCTTGTCTCTGTGTCTGAGTGTCTCTGTGCCTCAGTGTCACAGTGTCTCCTTGTCTCTGTGTCTGAGTGTCTCTGTGACTCAGTGTCACAGTGTCTCTGTGTCTCAGTGTCTCAGTGTCTCAGAGTCACATTGTCTCTGTGTCTCAGTGACTTTGTGTCTCTGTGTTTCTGTGCCTTTGTGTCTCTGAGTCTCAGAGTCTCAGTGTGTCAGTGTCTCTGTTCCTCATGTCTCAGAGTCTCAGTGTCTCTGTGTGTCAGTGTCTCTGTGTCTCAGTCCCTCAAAGTCTTTGTATTCAGTGCCTCAGAGTCTCAGTGTCTCGTGCCTCAGTGTCTCAGTGTCTCTGTGTCTCAGGGTATCAGTGTATCAGTGTCTCAGAGACTCAGTGTCTCAGTGTCTCTTTGTCTCAGTGTCTCAGTGTCTTTGTGTCTCAGTGTCTCAGAGTTTCAGTGTCTCTGTGTCTCAAAGTTTTGTGTCTCAGTGTCTCTGTGTCTCAGAATTTCAGAGTCTCAAAGACTCTGTGTCCCAATGTCTCAGAGTCTCAGTGTCTCAGTGTCTCTGTGTCTGTGTCTCAGTGTCTCTGTGTCTAAGTGTCTGTGAGTCACAGTGTCTCAGTGTCTCTGTGTCTCTGTGCCTCAGTGTCTCAGTGTCTCAGGGTCTCAGTGTCTCTGTGTCTCTGTCTCAGTGTCTCAGTGTCTCTGTGCCTCAGTGCCTCCGTGTTCTCAGTGTCTCTGTGTCTTTGTGTGTCTGTGTCTCAGTGTCTCATAGTCTTTGTGTCTCAGTGTCTCTGTGTCTCAGAGTCTCAGTGACTCTGTGTCTCCGTGTCTGAGTCTCTCTGTGCCTCAGTGTCACAGTGTCTCTGTGTCTCTGTGTCTCAGTGCCTCAGTGTCTCTGTGTCTCAGTGTTTCTGTGTCTCAGTGTCTCAAAGTCTTTGTGTCTCAGTGTCTCAGAGTCTTAGTGTCCCGGTGACTCTGTGTTTCAGTGTCTCAGAATCTCAGTTTCTCAGTGTCTCTGTGTTTCAGTGGCTCAGTGTCTCAGTGTCTCTGTTTCTCAGTGTCTCTGTGTTTTGGTGTCTCTGTGCCTGAGTGTCTCAGTGTCTCAGAATGTCAGCGTCTCAGCGTCTCCGAGTCTCAGTGTCCCAGTGTCTCAGAGTCTCAGTGTCTCATTGTCTCATTGTCTCAGTGTCTCAGTATCAGCATCTCAGAGACTCAGTGTCTCTTTGTCTCTGAGTCTGAGTGTCTCTGTGTCTCAGTGTCACAGTGTCTCAGTGTCCGAGTGTACCTGTGCCTCAGTGTCTCAGAGTCTCAGTGTCTGTGTGTCTCAGTGTCTCAGAGTCTCAGAGTCTCAGAGTCTCAGTGTCTCAGAGACTCAGTGTCTCAGTGTCCCAGTGTACCTGTGCCTCAGTGTCTCAGTGTCTCAGTGTCTCAGTGCCTCAGTGTCTCAGAGTCTCAGTGTCTCAGAGACTCAGTGTCTCAGTGTCCCAGTGTACCTGTGCCTCAGTGCCTCAGAGTCTCAGTGTCTCTGTGCCTCAGTGTCTCAGTGTCCCTGTGTCTCTGTGTCTCAGAGTCTCAGAGTCTCAGTGTCTCAGTGTCTCAGTGTCTCTCTGTCTCAGTGTATCAGTGTCTCAGAGACACAGTGTCTCTGTGCCTCAGTGTCTCAGTGTCTCTGTGTCTCAATATCTCAGTGTCTCTCTATCTCTGTGCCTCAGTGTCTCAGTGTCTCTACGTGTTTGTGTCTCAGTGTGTCTGTGTCTCAGTGTCTCTGTGCCTCAGTGTTTCAGAGTCTCAGAGACTCAATGTCTCTGTGTCTCTCTGTTTGAGTGTCTCTGTGCCTCTGTGTCACAGTGTCTCAGTGTCTCAGATTATCAGTGTCTCAGCGTGTCAGAGTCTCTGTGAGTCTGTGTCTCTGTGTCTCAGTGTCTCTGTGTCTCAGTATCTCTGTGCCACAGTGTATCTGTGTCTCAGTGTCTCAGAGTCTCAGAGTCTATGTGTCTCAGTGTCTCAGTGTTTCAGTGTTTCAGTGTTTCAGAGTTTCAGTGTCTCTATGTCTCTGTGTCTCTGTGTCTCAGTGTCTCAGTGTCTCTGTGCCTCAGTGGCTCAGAGTCTCAGTGTCTCTATGTTTCAGTGCCTCAGTGTCTCAGTGTCTCTGTGCCTCAGTGTATTTGTGCCTCAGTATCTCAGTGTCTCAGTGTCTCACTGTCTCAGTGTCTCTGTTACTCAGTGCCTCAGTGTCTCAGTGGCTCAGTGACTCTCTGTCTTTGTGTGTCAGTGTCTCTGTGTCTCAGTGTTTCACTGCCTCAGTTTCTCAGAGTCACATTGTCTCTATGTCTCAGTGTCTCAGTGTCTCTGTGCCTCAATGTCTCAGTGTCTCAGTGTCTCTATGTCTCTGTGTCTCTGTGTCTCAGTGTCTCTGTGCCTCAGTGTCTCTGTGCTTCAGTGTCTATGCGTCTCAATGTTTCAGTTCTCTCTATCTCTGTGCCTCAGTGTCTCAGAGTCTCAGTGTGTCTGTGTCTCAGTGTCTCAGTGTCTCTGTGTCTCAGACTCTCAGACTTTCAGTGTCTGTGTCTCAGTGTCTAAAAGTCTCAGTATCTCAGTGTCTCTGTGTCTCAGTGTATCAGTGACTCAGAGACTCAGAGTCCCTGTGTCTCTGTGCTTCAATGTCACAGTGTGTCAGTGTCTCAGATCATGAGTGTCTCAGTGTTTCTCTATCTCTGTGCCTCAGTGTCTCAGTGTGTCTGTGTTTCAGTGTCTCAGTGTCTCTGTGCCTCATTGTCTCTGTGTCTCTGTGCCTCATTGTCTCAGGGTCTCAGAGTCTCAGCGTCTCTGAGTCTCAGTGTCTCAGTGTCTCAGAGTATCAGAGTCTCAGTGTTTCAGTGTCTCTGTGTCTCAGTGTATCAGTGTCTCAGAGACTCAGTGTCTCTGTTTCTCTGTGTCTGAGTGTCTCTGTGCCTAAGGGTCACAGTGTCTCAGATCTGTGTCTGAGTGTCTCTGTGCCTCAGTGTCACAGTGTCTCTCTGTCTCTCTGTCTCTGTGTCTGTGTGTCTCAGTGTCTCTGTGTATCAGTGTTTCATTGCCTCAGAGTCTCAGTGTTTCAGTGTCTCAGTGTCTCAGTGTCTCAGAGACTCAGTGTCTCCTTGTCTCTGTGTCTGAGTGTCTCTGTGCCTCAGTGTCACAGTGTCTCCTTGTCTCTGTGTCTGAGTGTCTCTGTGCCTCAGTGTCACAGTGTCTCTGTGTCTCAGTGTCTCAGAGTCACATTGCCTCTGTGTCTCAGTGACTCTGTGTCTCAGTGTCTCTCTGCCTCTGTGTCTCTGAGTCTCAGAGTCTCAGTGTGTCAGTGTCTCTGTCCCTCAGTGTCTCAGAGTCTCAGTGTCTCTGTGTCTCTGTGTCTCAGTGTCTCTGTGTCTCAGTGCCTCAAAGTCTTTGTATTCAGTGCCTCAGAGTCTCAGTGTCTCAGTGCCTCAGTGTCTCAGTGTCTCTGTGTCTCAGGGTATCAGTGTATCAGTGTCTCAGTGTCTCTGTGTCTCTGTGCCTCAATGTCACAGTGTGTCAGTGTCTCAGATTATGAGTGTCTCTGTGTCTCAGTGTTTCTCTATCTCTGTGCCTCAGTGTCTCAGTGTCTCATTGTGTCTGTGTTTCAGTGTCTCAGTGGCTCTGTGCCTCATTGTTTCTGTGTCTCTGTGCATCAGTGTCTCAGGGTCTCAGAGTCTCGGCGTCTCTGAGTCTCAGTGTTTCAGAGTCTCAGTGTTTCAGTATCTCTGTGTCTCAGTGTATCAGTGTCTCAGAGACTCAGTGTCTCCTTGTCTCTGTGTCTGAGTGTCTCTGTGCCTCAGTGTCACAGTGTCTCCTTGTCTCTGTGTCTGAGTGTCTCTGTGACTCAGTGTCACAGTGTCTCTGTGTCTCTGTGTCTCAGTGTCTCAGTGTCTCAGAGTCACATTGTCTCTGTGTCTCAGTGACTCTGTGTCTCAGTGTTTCTGTGCCTCTGTGTCTCTGAGTCTCAGAGTCTCAGTGTGTCAGTGTCTCTGTCCCTCAGTGTCTCAGAGTCTCAGTGTCACTGTGTCTCAGTGTCTCTGTGTCTCAGTCCCTCAAAGTCTTTGTATTCAGTGCCTCAGAGTCTCAGTGTCTCAGTACCTCAGTGTCTCAGTGTCTCTGTGTCTCAGTGTATCAGTGTCTCAGAGACTCAGTGTCTCAGTGTCTCTTTGTCTCAGTGTCTCAGTGTCTCTTTGTCTCAGTGTCTCAGTGTCTTTGTGTCTCAGTGTCTCAGAGTTTCAGTGTCTCTGTGTCTCAAAGTTTTGTGTCTCAGTGTCTCTGTGTCTCAGAATTTCAGAGTCTCAAAGACTCTGTGTCCCAGTGTCTCAGAGTCTCAGTGTCTCAGTGTCTCTGTGTCTCTGTGCATCAGTGTCTCAGTTTCTCTGTGTCTCTGTGTCTCAGTGTCCCTGTGTCACAGTGTCTGAGTGTCTCTGTGCCTCAGTGTCTCTGTGTCTCTGTGCCTCGGTGTTTCAGTGCCTCAGTGTCTCAGTGTCTCAGAGTCACATTGTCTCTGTGCGTCAGTGCCTCATTATCCCAGTATCTCAGAGTCTCAGTGTCTCAGTGTGTCTGTGTTTCAGTGTCTCAGTGTCTCTGTGCCTCAGTGTCTCAGTGTCCCTGTGTCTCTGTGTCTCAGAGCCTCAGCGTCTCAGTGTCTCTGTGTCTCTGTGTCTCAATATCTCAGTGTCTCTCTATCTCTGTGCCTCAGTGTCTCTGTGTCTCTGTTCCTCAGTGTTTCAGAGTCTCAGAGACTCAATGTCTCTGTGTCTCTCTGTTTGAGTGTCTCTGTGCCTCTGTGTCTCAGTGTCTCAGTGTCTCAGATTATCAGTGTCTCAGCGTCTCAGAGTCTCTGTGAGTCTGTGTCTCTGTGTCTCAGTTTCTCTGTGTCTCAGTGTCTCTGTGCCGCAGTGTATCTGTGTCTCAGTGTCTCAGTGTTTCAGTGTTTCAGAGTTTCAGTGTCTCTATGTCTCTGTGTCTCAGTGTCTCAGTGTCTCTGTGCCTCAGTGGCTCAGAGTCACAGTGTCTCTATGTTTCAGTGCCTCAGTGTCTCAGTGCCTCAGTGTATCTGTGCCTCAGTGTCTCAGTGTCTCACTGTCTCAGTGTCTCTGTTACTCAGTGCCTCAGTGTCTCAGTGGCTCAGTGACTCTCTGTCTTTGTGTGTCAGTGTCTCTGTGTCTCAGTGTCTCAAAGTTTTTGTGTCTCAGTGTTTCACTGCCTCAGTGTCTCAGAGTCACATTGTCTCTATGTCTCAGTGTCTCAGTGTCTCTGTGCCTCAATGTCTCAGTGTCTCAGTGTCTCTATGTCTCTGTGTGTCAGTGTCTCTGCGTTTCGCTGTCTCTGTGTCTCAGTGCCTCAGTGTCTCAGTGTCTCAGTGTGTCTGTGTTTCAGTGTCTCAGTGTCTCTGTGCCTCATTGTCTCTGTGTCTCTGTGCCTCATTGTCTCAGGGTCTCAGAGTCTCAGCTTCTCTGAGTCTCAGTGTCTAAGAGTCTCAGTTCTCAGTGTCTCTGAGATTCTGAGACACAGAGGCACAAATCTTTGAGACACAGAGACACTGAAACTCTGAGACACTGAGACTCAAAGACACTGAGTCACTGAGACACAGTGTCTCAGTGACTCAGTGTCTTTGAGTCTCAGTGTCTCAGAGTTTCAGTGTCTCTGTGTCTCAAAGATTTGTGCCTCTGTGTCTCAGAATCTCAGAGTCTCAAAGACTCTGTGTCCCAGAGTCTCAGTGTCTCAGAGTCTCAGTGTCTCAGTCTCTCAGTGTCTCTGTGTCTCTGTGTCTCTGTGTCTCTGTGCCTTAGTGTCTCAGTGTCTCAGGGTCTCAGTGTCTCTATGTCTCTGTGTCACTGTGTCTCAGTGTCTCTGTGCCTCAATGCCTCCGTGTTCTCAGTGTCTCTGTGTCTTTGTGTGTCTGTGTCTCAGTGTCACAAAGTCTTTGTGTCTCAGTGTCTCTGTGTCTCAGTGTCTCAGAGTCTCAGTGAATCTGTGTCTCCGTGTCTGAGTCTCTCAGTGCCTCAGTGTCACAGTGTCTCAGTGTTTCTGTGTCTCAGTGTCTCAAAGTCTTTGTGTCTCAGTGTCTCAGAGTCTCAGTGTCCCTGTGACTCTGTATTTCAGTGTCTCAGAATCTCAGTTTCTCAGTGTCTCTGTGTTTCAGTGGCTCAGTGTCTCAGTGTCTCTGTGTCTCTGTTTCTCAGTGTCTCTGTGTTTTGGTGCCTCTGTGCCTGAGTGTCTGAGTGTCTCAGCATCTCAGCATCTCCGAGTCTCAGTGTCTCAGTGTCTCAGAGTCTCACTGTCTCTTTGTGTCATTGTCTCTGTGTCTCAGTGTATCAGCATCTCAGAGACAGTGTCTCTTTGTCTCTGAGTCTGAGTGTCTCTGTGCCTCAGTGTCACAGTGTCTCAGTGTCAGAGTGTACCTGTGCCTCAGTGTCTCAGAGTCTCAGTGTCTCTGTGTCTCAGTGTCTCAGTGTCTCAAAGTCTTTGTATTCAGTGCCTCAGAGTCTCAGTGTCTCAGTGTCTCTGTGTCTCTGTTTCTCAGTGTTTTGGTGTCTCTGTGCCTGAGTGTCTGAGTGTCTCAGCGTCTCAGCATCTCCGAGTCTCAGTGTCTCAGTGTCTCAGAGTCTCACTGTCTCATTGTGTCATTGTCTCTGTGTCTCAGTGTATCAGCATCTCAGAGACTCAGTGTCTCTTTGTCTCTGACTCTGAGTATCTCTGTGCCTCAGTGTCACAGTGTCTCAGTGTCAGAGTGTACCTGTGCCTCAGTGTCTCAGAGTCTCAGTGTCTCTGTGTCTCAGTGTCTCAAAGTCTTTGTATTCAGTGCCTCGGAGTCTCAGTTTCTCAGTGTGTCTGTGTCTCAGTGTCTCTGTGCCTCATTGTCTCTGTGTCACTGTGCCTCATTGTCTCAGGATCTCAGAGTCTCAGCGTCTCTGAGTCTCAGTGTCTCAGAGTCTCAGTGTATCAGTGTCTCTGTGTCTCAGTGTATCAGTGTCTCAGAGACTCAGTGTCTCCTTGTCTCTGTGTCTGAGTGTCTCTGTGCCTCAGTGTCACAGTGTCTCCTTGTCTCTGTGTCTGAATGTCTCTGTGCCTCAGTGTCACAGTGTCTCAGTGACTCTGTGTCTCTGTGTCTCAGTGTCTCTGTGTCTCTGTGTCTCTGAGTCTCAGAGTCTCAGTGTGTCCGTGTCTCTGTCCCTCAGTGTCTCAGAGCCTCAGTGTCTCTGTGTCTCAGTGTCTCAGTGCCTCAAAGTCTTTGTATTCAGTGCCTCAGAGTCTCAGTGTCTCAGTACCTCAGTCTCTCAGTGTTCCTGTGTCTCTGTGTCTCAGAGTCTCAGTGTCTCAGTGTCTCAGTGCCTCAGTGTCTCAGTGTCTCACAGTCTCAGTGTCTCACAGTCTCAGTGTCTCACAGTCTCAGTGTCTCTGTGTCTCAATGCTCAGTGTCTCTCTATCTCTGTGCTTCAGTGCCTCAGTGTCTCAGAGTCTCAGTGTCTCAGTGTGTCTGTGTCACATTGTCTCAGCGTCCCTGTGCCTCAGTGTCTCTGTGTCTCTGTGCCTCAGTGTTTCAGTGCCTCAGTGTCTCAGTGCCTCAGAGTCACATTGTCTCTGTGCCTCAGTGCCTCAGTGTCTCAGTGTCTCAGAGTCTCTTTGTCTCAGTGTATCTGTGTCTCAGTGTGTCTGTGTTTCAGTGTCTCAGCGTCCCTGTGGCTCAGTGTCTCTGTGCCTCAGTGTTTCAGTGCCTCAGTGTCTCTGTGTCTCTGAGTCTGAGTGTCTCTGTGCCTCAGTGTCACAGTGTCTCAGTGTCAGAGTGTACCTGTGCCTCAGTGTCTCAGAGTCTCAGTGTCTCTGTGTCTCAGTGTCTCAAAGTCTTTGTATTCAGTGCCTCAGAGTCTCAGTGTCTCACTGTGTCTGTGTCTCAGTGTCTCTGTGCCTCATTGTCTCTCTGTCACTTTGCCTCATTGTCTCAGGGTCTCAGAGGCTCAGCGTCTCTGAGTCTCAGTGTCTCAGAGTCTCAGTGTATCAGTGTCTCTGTGTCTCAGTGTATCAGTGTCTCAGAGACTCAGTGTCTCCTTGTCTCTGTGTCTGAGTGTCTCTGTGCCTCAGTGTCACAGTGTCTCCTTGTCTCTGTGTCTCTGTGTCTCAGTGTCTCTGTGTCTCTGTGTCACTGAGTCTCAGAGTCTCAGTGTGTCAGTGTCTCTGTCCCTCAGTGTCTCAGAGCCTCAGCGCCTCAGTGTCTCAGTGTGTCTGTGTCTCAGTGTCTCACAGTCTCAGTGTCTCACAGTCTCAGTGTCTCACAGTCTCAGTGTCTCTGTGTCTCTGTGTCTCAATGCTCAGTGTCTCTCTATCTCTGTGCTTCAGTGCCTCAGTGTCTCAGAGTCTCAGTGTCTCAGTGTGTCTGTGTCACATTGTCTCAGTGTCCCTGTGTCTCAGTGTCTCTGTGTCTCTGTGCCTCAGTGTTTCAGTGCCTCAGTGTCTCAGTGCCTCAGAGTCACATTGTCTCAGTGCCTCAGTGCCTCAGTGTCTCAGTGTCTCAGAGTCTCTTTGTCTCAGTGTATCTGTGTCTCAGTGTGTCTGTGTTTCAGTGTCTCAGCGTCTCTGTGGCTCAGTGTCTCTGTGCCTCAGTGTTTCAGTGCCTCAGTGTCTCAGTGTCTCTGTGTCTCAGTGTATCAGCACCTCAGAGACTCAGTGTCCCTTTGTCTCTGAGTCTGAGTGTCTCTGTGCCTCAGTTTCACAGTGTCTCAGTGTCCGAGTGTACCTGTGCCTCAGTGTCTCAGAGTCTCAGTGTCTCTGTGTCTCAGTATCTCAAAGCCTTTGTATTCAGTGTCTTCGAGTCTCAGAGTCTCAGTGTTTCTGTGCCTCAGTGTCTCAGTGTCTTTGTGCCTCAGTGTCTCAGAGTCTCAGTGTCTCAGATTCTCAGTGTCTCAGAGTCTCAGTGACTCTCTGCCTCAATGTCTCAGTGTGTCTTTGTCTCAGTGTCGCAGTGTCTTTGTGTCTCAGTGTCTCTGTGCCTCAGTGTTTCATTGCCTCAGTGTCTCAGAGTCTCAGTGTCTCTGAGTCTCAGTGTCTCCGTGTCTCATGTCTCTGTGTCTCAGTGTATCAGTGTCTCAGAGACTCAGTGTCTCAGTGTCTCTGTGCCTCAGTGTCACAGTGTCTCTTTGTCTCAGTGTCTCAGGGTCTCAGAGTATCAGTGTCTCTGTGTCTCAAAGTTTTGTGTCTCAGTGTCTCTGTGTCTCAGTGTCTCAGAGTCTCAGTGAATCTGTGTCTCCGTGTCTGAGTCTCTCAGTGCCTCAGTGTCACAGTGTCTCAGTGTTTCTGTGTCTCAGTGTCTCAAAGTCTTTGTGTCTCAGTGTCTCAGAGTCTCAGTGTCCCTGTGACTCTGTGTTTCAGTGTCTCAGAATCTCAGTTTCTCAGTGTCTCTGTGTTTCAGTGGCTCAGTGTCTCTGTTTCTCAGTGTTTTGGTGTCTCTGTGCCTGAGTGTCTGAGTGTCTCAGCGTCTCAGCATCTCCGAGTCTCAGTGTCTCAGTGTCTCAGAGTCTCACTGTCTCATTGTGTCATTGTCTCTGTGTCTCAGTGTATCAGCATCTCAGAGACTCAGTGTCTCTTTGTCTCTGACTATGAGTATCTCTGTGTCTCTGTGTCTGAATGTCTCAGTGTCTCTCTATCTCTCTGCTTCAGTGCCTCAGTGTCTCAGTGTGTCTGTGTCTCAGTGTCTCAGCGTCCCTGTGCCTCAGTGTCTCTGTGTCTCTGTGCATCAGTGTCTCAGTTTTTCTGTGTCTCTGTGTCTCAGTGTCTCATTGTCACAGTGTCTCTGTGTCTCTGTGCCTCAGTGTCTCTATGCCTCTGTGCCTTAGTGTTTCAGTGCCTCAGTGTTTCAGCGTCTCAGAGTCACATTGTCTCTGTGCGTCAGTGCCTCAGTGTCTCAGTATCTCAGAGTCTCAGTGTCTCAGTGTGTCTGTGTTTCAGTGTCTCAGTGTCTCTGTGCCTCAGTGTCTCTGTGTCTCAGTGTCTCAGAGACTCAGTGTCTCATTGTCTCTGTGTCTGAGTGTCTCTGTGCCTCAGTGCCTCAGTGTCACAGTGTCTCAGTGTCTCAGTGTCTCAGTGTCTCTGTGTCTCAGTGTCTCAGAGTTTCAGAGTCTCAATGTCTCAGAGACTCAGTGTCTCAGTGTCCCAGTGTACCTGTGCCTCAGTGTTTCAGTGTCTCAGTGTCTCAGTGCCTAAGTGCCTCAGAGTCTCTGTGTCTCAGTGCCTCAGTGTCTCAGTGTTCCTGTGTCACTGTGTCTCAGAGTCTCAGAGTCTCAGTGTCTCAGTGTCTCAGTGCCTCAGTGCCTCAGAGTCTCAGTGTCTCTGTGCCTCAGTGTCTCAGTGTCCCTGTGTCTCTGTGTCTCAAAGTCTTTGTATTCAGTGCCTCAGAGTCTCAGTCTCAGTCTCTCAGTGTCTCTCTGTCTCAGTGTATCAGTGTCTCAGAGACACAGTGTCTCTGCGCCTCAGTGTCTCAGTGTCTCTGTGTCTCTGTGTCTCAAAGTCTTTGTATTCAGTGCCTCAGAGTCTCAGTGTCTCATTGCCTCAGTGTCTCAGTGTCCCTGTGTCGCTGTGTCTCAGAGTCTCAGTGTCTCTGTGTCTCAGTGTCTCTGTGTCTCAGTGTCTCAGTGTCTGAATGTCTCAGTGTGTCTCTATCTCTGTGCTTCAGTGCCTCAGTGTCTCAGAGTCTCAGTGTCTCAGCGTCCCTGTGTCTCAGTGTCTCAGCGTCCCTGTGCCTCAGTGTCTCTGTGTCTCTGTGCATCAGTGTCTCAGTTTCTCAGTGTCTCTGTGTCCTAGTGTCTCTGTGTCACAGTGTCTCTGTGTCTCTGTGCCTCAGTGTCTCTGTGTCTCTGTGCCTCAGTGTTTCAGTGCCTCAGTGTCTCAGTGTCTCAGAGTCTCAGTGTCACAGTGTGTCTGTGTTTCAGTGTCTCAGTGTCTCTGTGTCTCAGTGGCTCTGTGCCTCAGTGTCTCTGTGCCTCAGTGTCTATGCGTCTCAATGTCTCAGTTCTCTCTATCTCTGTGCCTCAGTGTCTCAGAGTCTCAGTGTGTCTGTGTCTCAGTGTCTCAGTGTCTCTGTGTCTCAGAGTCCCTGTGTCTCTGTGCCTCAATGTCACAGTGTGTCAGTGTCTCTGTGTCTCAAAGTTTTGTGTCTCTGTGTCTCAGAATCTCAGAGTCTCAAAGACTCTGTGTCCCAGAGTCTCAGTGTCTCAGTGTCTCAGTGTCTCAGTGTCTCCGTGTCTCTGTGTCTAAGTGTGTCGTGCCTCTGTGTCTAAGTGTCTGTGAGTCACAGTGTCTCAGTGTCTCTGTGTCTCTGTGTCTTAGTGTCTCAGTGTCTCAGGGTCTCAGTGTCTCTGTGTCTCTGTGTCTCTGTGCCTCAATGCCTCCGTGTTCTCAGTGTCTCTGTGTCTCAGTGTCTCTGTGTCTGAATGTCTCAGTGTGTCTCTATCTCTGTGCTTCAGTGTCTCAGTGTCTCAGAGTCTCAGTGTCTCAGTGTGTCTGTGTCTCAGTGTCTCAGCGTCCCTGTGCCTCAGTGTCTCTGTGTCTCTGTGCATCAGTGTCTCAGTTTCTCTGTGTCTCTGTGTCTCAGTGTCTCTGTGTCACAGTGTCTCTGTGTCTCTGTGCCTCAGAGTCTCTGTGTCTCTGTGCCTCAGTGTTTCAGTGCCTCAGTGTCTCAGAGTCTCAGTGTCACAATGTGTCTGTGTTTCAGTGTCTCAGTGTCTCTGTGTCTCAGTGGCTCTGTGCCTCAGTGTCTCTGTGCCTCTGTGTCTCAAATTCTCAGTGTCTCTGTTCTCAGTGTCTCTGTGTCTCAGTGTCCCTGTGTCTCAGTGTCTCTGTGTCTCAGTGTCTCAAATTCTTTGTATTCAGTGCCTCAGAGTTTCAGTGTCTCTTTGCCTCCGTGTTCCCAGTGTCTCTGTTTCTTTGTGTGTCTGTGTCTCAGTGTCTCAAAGTCTTTGTGTCTCAATGTATCTGTGTCTCAGTGTCTCAGTGTCCCTGTGTCCCTGTGTCTCTGTGTCTCTGTGTCTCAGAGTCTTAGTGTCTCTGTTTCTCAGTGTCTCTGTGTCAGTGTCTCAGAGTCTCAGTGTCTCAGTTTCTCTGTGTCTCTGTGTCTCAATGTCTCAGTGTCTCTCTATCTCTCTGTTTCAGTGCCTCAGTGTCTCAGTGTGTCTGTGTCTCAGTGTCTCAGCGTCCCTGTGCCTCAGTGTCTCTGTGTCTCTGTGCCTCAGTGTCTCAGTTTTTCTGTGTCTCTGTGTCTCAGTGTCTCTGTGTCACAGTGTCTCTGTGTCTCTGTGCCTCAGTGTCTCTGTGCCTCTGTGCCTCAGTGTTTCAGTGCCTCAGTGTTTCAGTGTCTCAGAGTCACATTGTCTCTGTGCATCAGTGCCTCAGTGTCTCAGTATCTCAGAGTCTCAGTGTCTCAGTGTGTCTGTGTTTCAGTTCCTCAGTGTCTCTGTGGCTCAGTGTCTCTGTGTCTCAGTGTATCAGTGTCTCAGTGACTCAGTGTCTCATTGTCTCTGTGTCTGAGTGTCTCTGTGCCTCAGTGCCTCAGTGTCACAGTGTCTCAGTGTCTCAGTGTCTCTGTGTCTCAGTGTCTCAGAGTTTCAGAGTCTCAATGTCTCAGAGACTCAGTGTCTCAGTATCCCAGTGTACCTGTGCCTCAGTGTTTCAGTGTCTCAGTGTCTCAGTGCCTAAGTGCCTCAGACTCTCAGTGTCTCTGTGCCTCAGTGTCTCAGTGTCCCTGTGTCTCTGTGTCTCAGAGTCTCAGAGTCTCAGTGTCTCAGTGTCTCAGTGTCTCAGTGCCTCAGTGCCTCAGAGTCTCAGTGTCTCTGTGCCTCAGTGTCTCAGTGTTCCTGTGTCTCTGTGTCTCAAAGTCTTTATATTCAGTGCCTCAGAGTCTCAGTCTCAGTCTCAGTGTCTCAGTGTCTCTCTGTCTCAGTGTATCAGTGTCTCAGAGACACAGTGTCTCTGTGCCTCAGTGTCTCAGTGTCCCTGTGTCGCTGTGTCTCAGAGTCTCAGTGTCTCTGTGTCTCAGTGTCTCTGTGTCTCAGTATCTCTGTGTCTCAGTGTCTCAGTGTCTCTGTGTCTGAATGTCTCAGTGTGTCTCTATCTCTGTGCTTCAGTGCCTCAGTGTCTCAGAGTCTCAGTGTCTCAGTGTGTCTGTGTCTCAGTGTCTCAGCGTCCCTGTGCCTCAGTGTCTCTGTGCATCAGTGTCTCAGTTTCTCTGTGTCTCTGTGTCTCAGTGTCTCTGTGTCACAGTGTCTCTGTGTCTCTGTGCCTCAGTGTCTCTGTGTCTCTGTGCCTCAGTGTTTCAGTGCCTCAGTGTCTCAGTGTCTCAGAGTCTCAGTGTCACAGTGTGTCTGTGTTTCAGTGTCTCAGTGTCTCCGTGTCTCAGTGGCTCTGTGCCTTAGTGTCTCTGTGCCTCAGTGTCTATGCGTCTCAATGTCTCAGTTCTCTCTATCTCTGTGCCTCAGTGTCTCAGAGTCTCAGTGTGTCTGTGTCTCAGTGTCTCAGTGTCTCTGTGTCTCAGAGTCCCTGTGTCTCTGTGCCTCAATGTCACAGTGTGTCAGTGTCTCTGTGTCTCAAAGTTTTGTGTCTCTGTGTCTCAGAATCTCAGAGTCTCAAAGACTCTGTGTCCCAGAGTCTCAGTGTCTCAGTGTCTCCGTGTCTCTGTGTCTAAGTGTGTCAGTGCCTCTGTGTCTAAGTGTCTGTGAGTCACAGTGTCTCAGTGTCTTTGTGTCTCTGTGTCTCTGTGTCTTAGTGTCTCAGTGTCTCAGGGTCTCAGTGTCTCTGTGTCTCCGTGTTCTCAGTGTCTCTGTGTCTCAGTGTCTCTGTGTCTCAGTGTCTCTGTGTCAGTGTCTCAGAGTCTCAGTGTCTCAGTTTCTCTGTGTCTCTGTGTCTCAATGTCTCAGTGTCTCTCTATCTCTCTGCTTCAGTGCCTCAGTGTCTCAGTGTGTCTGTGTCTCAGTGTATCAGCGTCCCTGTGCCTCAGTGTCTCTGTGTCTCTGTGCATCAGTGTCTCAGTTTTTCTGTGTCTCTGTGTCTCAGTGTCTCTGTGTCACAGTGTCTCTGTGTCTCTGTGCCTCAGTGTCTCTGTGCCTCTGTGCCTCAGTGTTTCAGTGCCTCAGTGTTTCAGTGTCTCAGAGTCACATTCTCTCTGTGCGTCAGTGCCTCAGTGTCTCAGTATCTCAGAGTCTCAGTGTCTCAGTGTGTCTGTGTTTCAGTGCCTCAGTGTCTCTGTGCCTCAGTGTCTCTGTGTCTCAGTGTATCAGTGTCTCAGAGACTCAGTGTCTCATTGTCTCTGTGTCTGAGTGTCTCTGTGCCTCAGTGCCTCAGTGTCACAGTGTCTCAGTGTCTCAGTGTCTCTGTGTCTCAGTGTCTCAGAGTTTCAGAGTCTCAATGTCTCAGAGACTCAGTGTCTCAGTATCCCAGTGTACCTGTGCCTCAGTGTTTCAGTGTCTCAGTGTCTCAGTGCCTAAGTGCCTCAGAGTCTCAGTGTCTCTGTGCCTCAGTGTCTCAGTGTCCCTGTGTCTCTGTGTCTCAGAGTCTCAGAGTCTCAGTGTCTCAGTGTCTCAGTGCCTCAGTGCCTCAGAGTCTCAGTGTCTCTGTGCCTCATTGTCTCAGTGTCCCTGTGTCTCTGTGTCTCAAAGTCTTTGTATTCAGTGCCTCAGAGTCTCAGTCTCAGTCTCAGTGTCTCAGTGTCTCTCTGTCTCAGTGTATCAGTGTCTCAGAGACACAGTGTCTCTGTGCCTCAGTGTCCCAGTGTCTCTGTGTCTCAAAGTCTTTGTATTCAGTGCCTCAGAGTCTCAGTGTCTCATTGCCTCAGTGTCTCAGTGTCCCTGTGTCGCTGTGTCTCAGAGTCTCAGTGTCTCTGTGTCTCAGTGTCTCAGTGTCTCTGTGTCTCAGTGTCTCTGTGTCTCAGTGTCTCAGTGTCTCTGTGTCTGAATGTCTCAGTGTGTCTCTATCTCTGTGCTTCAGTGCCTCAGTGTCTCAGAGTCTCAGTGTCTCAGTGTGTCTGTGTCTCAGTGTCTCAGCGTCCCTGTGCCTCAGTGTCTCTGTGTCTCTGTGCATCAATGTCTCAGTTTCTCTGTGTCTCTGTGTCTCAGTGTCTCCGTGTCACAGTGTCTCTGTGTCTCTGTGCCTCAGTGCCTCAGTGTCTCTGTGTCTCAGAGTCTCAGTGTCACAGTGTGTCTGTGTTTCAGTGTCTCTGTGTCTCAGTGTCTCAGAGTCTCAGTGTCTCAGTGTCACAGTGTGTCTGTGTTTCAGTGTCTCTGTGTCTCAGTGTCTCTGTGCCTCAGTGTCTCTGTGCCTCAGTGTCTATGCGTCTCAATGTCTCAGTTCTCTCTATCTCTGTGCCTCAGTGTCTCAGAGTCTCAGTGTGTCTGTGTCTCAGTGTCTCAGTGTCTCTGTGTCTCAGAGTCCCTGTGTCTATGTGCCTCAATGTCACAGTGTGTCAGTGTCTCTGTGTCTCAAAGTTTTGTGTCTCTGTGTCTCAGAATCTCAGAGTCTCAAAGACTCTGTGCCCCAGAGTCTCAGTGTCTCAGTGTCTCAGTGTCTCAGTGTCTCAGTGTCTCCGTGTCTAAGTGTGTCAGTGCCTCTGTGTCTAAGTGTCTGTGAGTCACAGTGTCTCATTGTCTCTGTGTCTCTGTGTCTCTGTGCCTTAGTGTCTCAGGGTCTCAGTGTCTCTGTGTCTCTGTGCCTCAATGCCTCCGTGTTCTCAGTGTCTCTGTGTCTTTGTGTGTCTGTGTCTCAATGTCTCAAAGTCTTTGTGTCTCAGTGTCTCTGTGTCTCAGTGTCTCAGAGTCTCAATGAATCTGTGTCTCCGTGTCTGAGTCTCTCTGTGCCTCAGTGTCACAGTGTCTCTGTGTCTCAGTGCCTCAGTGTCTCTGTGTCTCAGTGTCTCAGTGTCTCAGTGTCTCAGAGTCTCAGTGTCCCTGTGACTCTGTGTTTCAGTGTCTCAGAATCTCAGTTTCTCAGTGTCTCTGTGTTTCAGTGGCTCAGTGTCTCTGTGTCTCTGTTTCTCAGTGTCTCTGTGTTTTGGTGTCTCTGTGCCTGAGTGTCTCAGTGTCTCAGAATCTCAGTGTCTCAGCATCTCCGAGTCTCAGTGTATCAGCATCTCAGAGACTCAGTGTCTCTTTGTCTCTGAGTCTGAGTGTATCTGTGCCTCAGTGTCACAATGTCTCAGTGTCAGAGTGTACCTGTGCCTCAGTGTCTCAGTGTCTCAGTATCAGCATCTCAGAGACTCAGTGTCTCTTTGTCTCTGAGTCTGAGTGTATCTGTGCCTCAGTGTCACAATGTCTCAGTGTCAGAGTGTACCTGTGCCTCAGTGTCTCAGAGTCTCAGTGTCTCAATGTTTCTGTGTCTCAGTGTATCAGTGTCTCAGAGACTCAGTGTCTCCTTGTCTCTGTGTCTGAGTGTCTCTGTGCCTCAGTGTCACAGTGTCTCCTTGTCTCTGTGTCTGAGTGTCTCTGTGCCTCAGTGTCACAGTGTCTCCTTGTCTCTCTGTCTGAGAGTCTCTGTGCCTCAGTGTCACAGTGTCTCAGTGACTCTGTATCTCTGTGTCTCAGTGTCTCTGTGTCTCTGAGTCTCAGAGTCTCAGTGTGTCAGTGTCTCTGTCCCTCAGTGTCCCAGAGCCTCAGTGTCTCTGTGTCTCAGTGTCTCAGTGCCTCAAAGTCTTTGTATTCAGTGCCTCAGAGTCTCAGTGTCTCAGTACCTCAGTGTCTCAGTGTTCCTGTGTCTCTGTGTCTCAGAGTCTCAGTGTCTCAGTGTCTCAGTGCCTCAGTGTCTCAGTGTTCCTGTGTCTCTGTGTCTCAGAGTCTCAGTGTCTCAGAGTCTCAGTGTCTCTGTTGCTCAGTGTCTCTGTGTCTCAGTGTCTCTATGCCTCAGTGTCTCAGTGTCTCTGTGCCTCAGTGTCGCAGTGACTCAGTTGTCTCTATCTCTGTGCCTCAGTGTCTCAGAGTCTCATTGTGTCTATGTCTCAGTGTCTCAGAGTCTCAGACTTTCAGTGTCTCTGTCTCAGTGACTCTGTGTCTCAGTGTCTCAGTGTCTCAGAGTCTCAGTATCTCAGTGTCTCCGTGTCTCAGTGTCTCAGTGCCTCAGTGTCTCCGTGTTCCTGTGTCTCTGTGTCTCAGAGACTCAATGTCTCAGTGTCTCTGTGTCTCAGTGTCTCAGTGTCTCAAAGTCTTTGTATTCAGTGCCTCAGAGTCTCAGTGTCTCATTGCCTCACTGTCTCAGTGTCCCTGTGTCTCTGTGTGTCAGAGTCTCAGTGTCTCTGTGTCTCAGTGTCTCTGTGTCTCAGTGTCTGAGAGTCTCAGTGTCTCAGTTTCTCTGTGTCTCTGTGTCTCAATGTCTCAGTGTCTCTCTATCTCTGTGCTTCAGTGCCTCAGTGTCTCAGTGTGTCTGTGTCTCAGTGTCTCAGTGTCCCTGTGCCTCAGTGTCTCTGTGTCTCAGTGTCTCAGTTTCTCTGTGTCTCTGTGTCTCAGTGTCTCTGTGTCACAGTGTCTCGGTGTCTCTGTGCCTCAGTGTCTCTGTGTCTCTGTGCCTCAGTGTTTCAGTGCCTCAGTGTCTCAGTGTCTCAGAGTCACATTGTCTCTGTGCGTCAGTGCCTCAGTGTCTCAGTATCTCAGTGTCTCAGTGTCTCAGTGTGTCTGTGTTTCAGTGTCTCAGTGACTCTGTGCCTCAGTGTCTCTCTGTCTCAGTGTATCAGTGTCTCAGAGACTCAGTGTCTCATTGTCTCTGTGTCTGAGTGTCTCTGTGCCTCAGTGCCTCAGTGTCACAGTGTCTCAGTGTCTCTCTGTCTCAGTGTCTCAGAGTCTCAGAGTCTTAGAGACTCAGTGTCTCAGTTTCTCTGTGTCTCTGTGTCTCAATGTCTCAGTGTTTCTCTATTTCTGTGTTTCAGTGCCTCAGTGTCTCAGAGTCTCAGTGTCTCAGAGACTCAGTGTCTCAGTGTCCCAGTGTACCTGTGCCCCAGTGTTTCAGTGTCTCAGTGTCTCAGTGCCTCAGTGCCTCAGAGTCTCAGTGTCTCTGTGCCTCAGTGTCTCAGTGTCCCAGTGTCACTGTGTCTCAGAGTCTCAGCGTCTCAGTGTCTCAGTGTCTCTCTGTCTCAGTGTATCAGTGTCTCAGAGACACAGTGTCTCTGTGCCTCAGTGTCTCAGTGTGTCAGTGTCTCTGTGTCTCAGTGTCTCAGAGTCTCAGTGTCTCAGTTTCTCTGTGTCTCTGTGTCTCAATGTCTCAGTGTCTCTCTATCTCTGTGCTTCAGTGCCTCAGTGTCTCAGAGTCTCAGTGTGTCTGTGTCTCAGTGTCTCAGCGTCCCTGTGCCTCAATGTCTCTGTGTCTCAGTGTCTCAGTTTCTCTGTGTCTCTGTGTCTCAGTGTCTCTGTGTCACAGTGTCTCGGTCTCTCTGTGCCTCAGTGTCTCTGTGTCTCAGTGTCTCTCTGTCTCAGTGTCTCAGAGTCTCAGTGTCTCAGAGTCTCAGTGTCTCAGAGACTAAGTGTCTCAGTTCCTCTGTGTCTCTGTGTCTCAATGTCTCAGTGTCTCTCTATCTCTGTGCTTCAGTGCCTCAGTGTCTCAGAGTCTCAGTGTCTCAGTGTGTCTGTGTCTCAGTGTCTCAGCGACCCTGTGCCTCAGTGTCTCTGTGTCTCTGCGCATCAGTGTCTCAGTTTCTCTGGGTCTCTGTGTCTCAGTGTCTCTGTGTCACAGTGTCTCTGTGTCTCTGTGCCTCAGTGTCTCTGTGTCTCTGTGCCTCAGTGTTTCAGTGCCTCAGTGTCTCAGAGTCACATTGCCTCTGTGCGTCAGTGCCTCAGTGTCTCAGTATCTCAGAGTCTCAGTGTCTCAGTGTGTCTGTGTTTCAGTGCCTCAGTGTCTCTGTGCCTCAGTGTGACAGTGTCTCAGAGTCTCAGTGTCTCTGTGTCTCAGTGTCTCAGAGTCTCAGAGTCTCAGTGTCTCAGAGACTCAGTGTCTCAGTGTCTCAGTGTCTCAGTGTACCTGTGCCTCAGTGTTTCAGTGTCTCATTGTCTCAGTGCCTCAGTGCCTCAGAGTCTCAGAGTCTCAGTGTCTCTGTGCCTCAGTGTCTCAGTGTCCCAGTGTCACTGTGTCTCAGAGTCTCAGCGTCTCAGTGTCTCAGTGTCTCTCTGTCTCAGTGTATCAGTGTCTCAGAGACACAGTGTCTCTGTGCCTCAGTGTCTCAGTGTCTCAGTGTCTCAGTGTCTCTGTGTCTCAATATCTCAGTGTCTGTCTATCTCTGTGCCTCAGTGTCTCAGTGTCTCTACGTGTTTGTGTCTCAGTGTGTCTGTGTCTCAGTGTCTCTGTGTCTCTGTGCCTCAGTGTTTCAGATTTTCAGAGACTCAATGTCTCTGTGTCTCTCTGTTTGAGTGTCTCTGTGCCTCTGTGTCATAGTGTCTCAGTGTCTCTGTGAGTCTGTGCCTCTGTGTCTCAGTGTCTCTGTGTCTCAGTGTCTCTGCCGCAGTGTATCTGTGTTTCAGTGTTTCAGTGTTTCAGAGTTTCAGTGTCTCTATGACTCTGTGTCTCAGCGTCTCAGTGTCTCTGTGCCTCAGTGGCTCAGAGTCTCAGTGTCTCTATGTTTCAGTGCCTCAGTGTCTCAGTGTCTCTGTGCCTCAGTGTATCTGTGCCTCAGTGTCTCAGTGTCTCACTGTCTCAGTGTCTCTGTTACTCAGTGCCTCAGTTGCTCAGTGACTCTCTGTCTTTGTGTGTCAGTGTCTCTGTGTCTCAGTGTCTCAAAGTTTTTGTGTCTCAGTGTTTCACTGCCTCAGTGTCTCAGAGTCACATTGTCTCTATGTCTCAGTGTCTCAGTGTCTCTGTGCCTCAGTGTCTCTGTGTCTCAGTGTATCAGCACCTCAGAGACTCAGTGTCCCTTTGTCTCTGAGTCTGAGTGTCTCTGTGCCTCAGTTTCACAGTGTCTCAGTGTCCGAGTGTACCTATGCCTCAGTGTCTCAGAGTCTCAGTGTCTCTGTGTCTCAGTATCTCAAAGTCTTTGTATTCAGTGTCTTCGAGTCTCAGAGTCTCAGTGTCTCTGTGCCTCAGTGTCTCAGTGTCTCGGTGCCTCAGTGTCTCAGAGTCTCAGGGTATCTGCATCTCAGAATCTCAGTGTCTCTGTGCCTCAGTGTCTCAGTGTCTCAGTGTCTCAGTGTCTCTGTGTCTCAGTGTCTCTGTGCCTCAGTGTCTATGCGTCTCAATGTCTCAGTTCTCTCTATCTCTGTGCCTCAGTGTCTCAGAGTCTCAGTGTGTCTGTGTCTCAGTGTCTCTGTGTCTCAGTGTCTCTGAGTCTCAGTGTCTCTGTGTCTCAGTGTCTCTGCGTCTCAGTGTCTCTGTGTCTCAGAGTCTCAGTGTCTCTGTGTTTCAGTGTCTCACAGTCTCAGTGTCTCTGTGTCTCAGTGTCTCTGTGTCTCAGATTCTCAGTGTCTCTGTGTCTCTGTGTCTCAGTGTGTCAGTGTCTCGGTGTCTCAGAGTCTCAGTGTCTCAGAGTCTCAATGTCTCTGTTTCTCAGTGTCTCTGTGTCTCTGTGTCTCAGAGTCTCAGTGTCTCTGTGTCTCAGAGTCTCAGTGTCTCTGTGTCTCAGAGTCTCAGTGTCTCTGTGTCTCAGTGTCTCTGAGTCTCAGTGTCTCTGTGTCTCAGAGTCTCAGTGTCTCTGTGTCTCAGTGTCTCTGTGTCTCAGTGTCTCTGTGTCTCAGTGTCTCTGAGTCTCAGAGTCTCAGTGTCTCTGTGTCTCAGTGTCTCACAGTCTCAGTGTCTCTGTGTCTCAGTGTCTCTGTGTCTCAGTGTCTCTGTGTCTCAGAGTCTCAGTGTCTCTGTGTCTCAGTGTCTCACAGTCTCAGTGTCTCTGTGTCTCAGTGTCTCACAGTCTCAGTTTCTCTGTGTCTCAGTGTCTCACAGTCTCAGTTTCTCTGTGTCTCAGTGTCTCTGTGTCTCAGAGTCTCAGTGCCTCTGTGTCTCAGTGTATCTGTGTCTCAGTGGCTCACAGTCTCAGTGTCTCACAGTCTCAGTGTCTCTGTGTCTCTGTGTCTCAATGCTCAGTGTCTCTCTATCTCTGTGCTTCAGTGCCTCAGTGTCTCAGAGTCTCAGTGTCTCAGTGTGTCTGTGTCACATTGTCTCAGCGTCCCTGTGCCTCAGTGTCTCTGTGTCTCTGTGCCTCAGTGTTTCAGTGCCACAGTGTCTCAGTGTCTCAGAGTCACATTGTCTCTGTGCCTCAGTGCCTCAGTGTCTCAGTGTCTCAGAGTCTCTTTGTCTCCGTGTATCTGTGTCTCAGTGTGTCTGTGTTTCAGTGTCTCAGCGTCTCTGTGGCTCAGTGTCTCTGTGCCTCAGTGTTTCAGTGCCTCAGTGTCTCAGTGTCTCTGTGTCTCAGTGTATCAGCACCTCAGAGACTCAGTGTCCCTTTGTCTCTGAGTCTGAGTGTCTCTGTGCCTCAGTTTCACAGTGTCTCAGTGTCCGAGTGTACCTGTGCCTCAGTGTCTCAGAGTCTCAGTGTCTCTGTGTCTCAGTATCTCAAAGTCTTTGTATTCAGTGTCTTCGAGTCTCAGAGTCTCAGTGTCTCTGTGCCTCAGTGTCTCAAGGTCTCTGTGCCTCAGTGTCTCAGAGTCTCAGGGTATCTGCATCTCAGAGTCTCAGTGTCTCTGTGCCTCAGTGTCTCAGTGACTCTGTGTCTCTGCACCTCAGTGTCTCAGTGTCTCAGATTCTCAGTGTCTCAGAGTCTCAGTGTCTCTGTGCCTCAGTGTCTCAGTGTGTCTTTGTCTCAGTGTCGCAGTGTCTTTGTGTCTCAGTGTCTCTGTGCCTCAGTGTTTCATTGCCTCAGTGTCTCAGAGACTCAGTGTCTCAGTGTCTCTGTGCCTCAGTGTCACACTGTCTCTTTGTCTCAGTGTCTCAGTGTCTCAGGGTCTCAGAGTATCAGTGTCTCTGTGTCTCAAAGTTTTGTGTCTCAGTGTCTCAGTGTCTCTGTGTCTCAGTGTGTCAGTGTCTCTGTGTCTAAGTGTCTGTGAGTCACAGTGTCTCAGTGTCTCAGTGTCTCTGTGCCTCACTGTCTCAGTGTCTCAGGGTCGCAGTGTCTCTGTGTCTCTGTGCCTCTGTGTCTCAAATTCTCAGTGTCTCTGTTCTCAGTGTCTCTGTGTCTCAGTGTCTCTTTGTCTCCGTGTTCCCAGTGTCTCTGTGTCTTTGTGTGTCTGTGTCTCAGTGTCTCAAAGTCTTTGTGTCTCAGTGTCTCTGTGTCTCTGTGTCTCAGTGTCTCTGTGCCTCTGTGTCTCAAATTGTCAGTGTCTCTGTTCTCAGTGTCTCTGTGTCTCAGTGTCTCAGTGTCTCAGTGTCTCTGTGTCTCAGTGTCTCAAAGTCTTTGTATTCAGTGCCTCAGAGTTTCAGTGTCTCTTTGCCTCCGTGTTCCCAGTGTCTCTGTGTCTTTGTGTGTCTGTGTCTCAGTGTCTCAAAGTCTTTGTGTCTCAATGTATCTGTGTCTCAGTGTCTCAGTGTCCCTGTGTCCCTGTGTCTCTGTGTCTCTGTGTCTCAGTGTCAGTGTCTCAGAGTCTCAGTGTCTCAGTTTCTCTGTGTCTCTGTGTCTCAATGTCTCAGTGTCTCTCTATCTCTCTGCTTCAGTGCCTCAGTGTCTCAGTGTGTCTGTGTCTCAGTGTCTCAGCGTCCCTGTGCCTCAGTGTCTCTGTGCATCAGTGTCTCAGTTTTTCTGTGTCTCTGTGTCTCAGTGTCTCTGTGTCACAGTGTCTCTGTGTCTCTGTGCCTCAGTGTCTCTGTGCCTCTGTGCCTCAGTGTTTCAGTGCCTCAGTGTTTCAGTGTCTCAGAGTCACATTGTCTCTGTGCGTCAGTGCCTCAGTGTCTCAGTATCTCAGAGTCTCAGTGTCTCAGTGTGTCTGTGTCTCAGTGTCTCACAGTCTCAGTGTCTCTGTGTCTCAGTGTCTCTGTGTCTCAGATTCTCAGTGTCTCTGTGTCTCTGTGTCTCAGTGTGTCAGTGTCTCGGTGTCTCAGAGTCTCAGTGTCTCAGAGTCTCAGTGTCTCTGTTTCTCAGTGTCTCTGTGTCTCTGTGTCTCAGAGTATCAGAGTCTCAGTGTCTCTGTGTCTCAGAGTCTCAGTGTCTCTGTGTCTCAGTGTCTCAGAGTCTCAGTGTCTCTGTGTCTCAGTGTCTCACAGTCTCAGTGTCTCTGTGTCTCAGTGTCTCTGTGTCTCAGTGTCTCTGTGTCTCAGAGTCTCAGTGTCTCTGTGTCTCAGTGTCTCACAGTCTCAGTGTCTCTGTGTCTCAGTGTCTCACAGTCTCAGTTTCTCTGTGTCTCAGTGTCTCACAGTCTCAGTTTCTCTGTGTCTCAGTGTCTCTGTGTCTCAGAGTCTCAGTGCCTATGTGTCTCAGTGTATCTGTGTCTCAGTGGCTCACAGTCTCAGTGTCTCACAGTCTCAGTGTCTCTGTGTCTCTGTGTCTCAATGCTCAGTGTCTCTCTATCTCTGTGCTTCAGTGCCTCAGTGTCTCAGAGTCTCAGTGTCTCAGTGTGTCTGTGTCACATTGTCTCAGCGTCCCTGTGCCTCAGTGTCTCTGTGTCTCTGTGCCTCAGTGTTTCAGTGCCACAGTGTCTCAGTGTCTCAGAGTCACATTGTCTCTGTGCCTCAGTGCCTCAGTGTCTCAGTGTCTCAGAGTCTCTTTGTCTCAGTGTATCTGTGTCTCAGTGTGTCTGTGTTTCAGTGTCTCAGCGTCTCTGTGGCTCAGTGTCTCTGTGCCTCAGTGTTTCAGTGCCTCAGTGTCTCAGTGTCTCTGTGTCTCAGTGTATCAGCACCTCAGAGACTCAGTGTCCCTTTGTCTCTGAGTCTGAGTGTCTCTGTGCCTCAGTTTCACAGTGTCTCAGTGTCCGAGTGTACCTGTGCCTCAGTGTCTCAGAGTCTCAGTGTCTCTGTGTCTCAGTATCTCAAAGTCTTTGTATTCAGTGTCTTCGAGTCTCAGAGTCTCAGTGTCTCTGTGCCTCAGTGTCTCAAGGTCTCTGTGCCTCAGTGTCTCAGAGTCTCAGGGTATCTGCATCTCAGAGTCTCAGTGTCTCTGTGCCTCAGTGTCTCAGTGACTCTGTGTCTCTGCACCTCAGTGTCTCAGTGTCTCAGATTCTCAGTGTCTCAGAGTCTCAGTGTCTCTGTGCCTCAGTGTCTCAGTGTGTCTTTGTCTCAGTGTCGCAGTGTCTTTGTGTCTCAGTGTCTCTGTGCCTCAGTGTTTCATTGCCTCAGTGTCTCAGAGACTCAGTGTCTCAGTGTCTCTGTGCCTCAGTGTCACAGTGTCTCTTTGTCTCAGTGTCTCAGTGTCTCAGGGTCTCAGAGTATCAGTGTCTCTGTGTCTCAAAGTTTTGTGTCTCAGTGTCTCTGTGTCTCAGTGTGTCAGTGTCTCTGTGTCTAAGTGTCTGTGAGTCACAGTGTCTCAGTGTCTCAGTGTCTCTGTGCCTCACTGTCTCAGTGTCTCAGGGTCGCAGTGTCTCTGTGTCTCTGTGCCTCTGTGTCTCAAATTCTCAGTGTCTCTGTTCTCAGTGTCTCTGTGTCTCAGTGTCTCAGTGTCTCTTTGTCTCCGTGTTCCCAGTGTCTCTGTGTCTTTGTGTGTCTGTGTCTCAGTGTCTCAAAGTCTTTGTGTCTCAGTGTCTCTGTGTCTCTGTGTCTCAGTGTCTCTGTGCCTCTGTGTCTCAAATTCTCAGTGTCTCTGTTCTCAGTGTCTCTGTGTCTCAGTGTCTCTGTGTCTCAGTGTCTCTGTGTCTCAGTGTCTCAAAGTCTTTGTATTCAGTGCCTCAGAGTTTCAGTGTCTCTTTGCCTCCGTGTTCCCAGTGTCTCTGTGTCTTTGTGTGTCTGTGTCTCAGTGTCTCAAAGTCTTTGTGTCTCAATGTATCTGTGTCTCAGTGTCTCAGTGTCCCTGTGTCCCTGTGTCTCTGTGTCTCTGTGTCTCAGTGTCTCTGTGTCAGTGTCTCAGAGTCTCAGTGTCTCAGTTTCTCTGTGTCTCTGTGTCTCAATGTCTCAGTGTCTCTCTATCTCTCTGCTTCAGTGCCTCAGTGTCTCAGTGTGTCTGTGTCTCAGTGTCTCAGCGTCCCTGTGCCTCAGTGTCTCTGTGCATCAGTGTCTCAGTTTTTCTGTGTCTCTGTGTCTCAGTGTCTCTGTGTCACAGTGTCTCTGTGTCTCTGTGCCTCAGTGTCTCTGTGCCTCTGTGCCTCAGTGTTTCAGTGCCTCAGTGTTTCAGTGTCTCAGAGTCACATTGTCTCTGTGCGTCAGTGCCTCAGTGTCTCAGTATCTCAGAGTCTCAGTGTCTCAGTGTGTCTGTGTCTCAGTGTCTCACAGTCTCAGTGTCTCTGTGTCTCAGTGTCTCTGTGTCTCAGATTCTCAGTGTCTCTGTGTCTCTGTGTCTCAGTGTGTCAGTGTCTCGGTGTCTCAGAGTCTCAGTGTCTCAGAGTCTCAGTGTCTCTGTTTCTCAGTGTCTCTGTGTCTCTGTGTCTCAGAGTCTCAGAGTCTCAGTGTCTCTGTGTCTCAGAGTCTCAGTGTCTCTGTGTCTCAGTGTCTCAGAGTCTCAGTGTCTCTGTGTCTCAGTGTCTCACAGTCTCAGTGTCTCTGTGTCTCAGTGTCTCTGTGTCTCAGTGTCTCTGAGTCTCAGAGTCTCAGTGTCTCTGTGTCTCAGTGTCTCACAGTCTCAGTGTCTCTGTGTCTCAGTGTCTCTGTGTCTCAGTGTCTCTGTGTCTCAGAGTCTCAGTGTCTCTGTGTCTCAGTGTCTCACAGTCTCAGTGTCTCTGTGTCTCAGTGTCTCAGTGTCTCACAGTCTCAGTTTCTCTGTGTCTCAGTGTCTCACAGTCTCAGTTTCTCTGTGTCTCAGTGTCTCTGTGTCTCAGAGTCTCAGTGCCTATGTGTCTCAGTGTATCTGTGTCTCAGTGGCTCACAGTCTCAGTGTCTCACAGTCTCAGTGTCTCTGTGTCTCTGTGTCTCAATGCTCAGTGTCTCTCTATCTCTGTGCTTCAGTGCCTCAGTGTCTCAGAGTCTCAGTGTCTCAGTGTGTCTGTGTCACATTGTCTCAGCGTCCCTGTGCCTCAGTGTCTCTGTGTCTCTGTGCCTCAGTGTTTCAGTGCCACAGTGTCTCAGTGTCTCAGAGTCACATTGTCTCTGTGCCTCAGTGCCTCAGTGTCTCAGTGTCTCAGAGTCTCTTTGTCTCAGTGTATCTGTGTCTCAGTGTGTCTGTGTTTCAGTGTCTCAGCGTCTCTGTGGCTCAGTGTCTCTGTGCCTCAGTGTTTCAGTGCCTCAGTGTCTCAGTGTCTCTGTGTCTCAGTGTATCAGCACCTCAGAGACTCAGTGTCCCTTTGTCTCTGAGTCTGAGTGTCTCTGTGCCTCAGTTTCACAGTGTCTCAGTGTCCGAGTGTACCTGTGCCTCAGTGTCTCAGAGTCTCAGTGTCTCTGTGTCTCAGTATCTCAAAGTCTTTGTATTCAGTGTCTTCGAGTCTCAGAGTCTCAGTGTCTCTGTGCCTCAGTGTCTCAGTGTCTCTGTGTCTCAGTGTATCAGCACCTCAGAGACTCAGTGTCCCTTTGTCTCTGAGTCTGAGTGTCTCTGTGCCTCAGTTTCACAGTGTCTCAGTGTCCGAGTGTACCTGTGCCTCAGTGTCTCAGAGTCTCAGTGTCTCTGTGTCTCAGTATCTCAAAGTCTTTGTATTCAGTGTCTTCGAGTCTCAGAGTCTCAGTGTCTCTGTGCCTCAGTGTCTCAAGGTCTCTGTGCCTCAGTGTCTCAGAGTCTCAGGGTATCTGCATCTCAGAGTCTCAGTGTCTCTGTGCCTCAGTGTCTCAGTGACTCTGTGTCTCTGCACCTCAGTGTCTCAGTGTCTCAGATTCTCAGTGTCTCAGAGTCTCAGTGTCTCTGTGCCTCAGTGTCTCAGTGTGTCTTTGTCTCAGTGTCGCAGTGTCTTTGTGTCTCAGTGTCTCTGTGCCTCAGTGTTTCATTGCCTCAGTGTCTCAGAGACTCAGTGTCTCAGTGTCTCTGTGCCTCAGTGTCACAGTGTCTCTTTGTCTCAGTGTCTCAGTGTCTCAGGGTCTCAGAGTATCAGTGTCTCTGTGTCTCAAAGTTTTGTGTCTCAGTGTCTCTGTGTCTCAGTGTGTCAGTGTCTCTGTGTCTAAGTGTCTGTGAGTCACAGTTTCTCAGTGTCTCAGTGTCTCAGTGTCTCTGTGCCTCACTGTCTCAGTGTCTCAGGGTCGCAGTGTCTCTGTGTCTCTGTGCCTCTGTGTCTCAAATTCTCAGTGTCTCTGTTCTCAGTGTCTCTGTGTCTCAGTGTCTCAGTGTCTCTTTGTCTCCGTGTTCCCAGTGTCTCTGTGTCTTTGTGTGTCTGTGTCTCAGTGTCTCAAAGTCTTTGTGTCTCAGTGTCTCTGTGTCTCTGTGTCTCTGTGTCTCAATGTCTCAGTGTTTCTCTATTTCTGTGTTTCAGTGCCTCAGTGTCTCAGAGTCTCAGTGTCTCAGAGACTCAGTGTCTCAGTGTCCCAGTGTACCTGTGCCTGAGTGTTTCAGTGTCTCAGTGTCTCAGTGCCTCAGTGCCTCAGAGTCTCAGTGTCTCTATGCCTCAGTGTCTCAGTGTCCCAGTGTCACTGTGTCCCAGAGTCTCAGCGTCTCAGTGTCTCAGTGTCTCTCTGTCTCAGTGTATCAGTGTCTCAGAGACACAGTGTCTCTGTGCCTCAGTGTCTCAGTGTCTCAGTGTCTCTGTGTCTCAGTGTCTCAGAGTCTCAGTGTCTCAGTTTCTCTGTGTCTCTGTGTCTCAATGTCTCAGTGTCTCTCTATCTCTGTGCTTCAGTGCCTCAGAGTCTCAGTGTGTCTGTGTCTCAGTGTCTCAGCGTCCCTGTGCCTCAATGTCTCTGTGTCTCAGTGTCTCAGTTTCTCTGTGTCTCTGTGTCTCAGTGTCTCTGTGTCACAGTGTCTCGGTCTCTCTGTGCCTCAGTGTCTCTGTGTCTCAGTGTCTCTCTGTCTCAGTGTCTCAGAGTCTCAGTGTCTCAGAGTCTCAGTGTCTCAGAGACTAAGTGTCTCAGTTCCTCTGTGTCTCTGTGTCTCAATGTCTCAGTGTCTCTCTATCTCTGTGCTTCAGTGCCTCAGTGTCTCAGAGTCTCAGTGTCTCAGTGTGTCTGTGTCTCAGTGTCTCAGCGTCCCTGTGCCTCAGTGTCTCTGTGTCTCTGCGCATCAGTGTCTCAGTTTCTCTGGGTCTCTGTGTCTCAGTGTCTCTGTGTCACAGTGTCTCTGTGTCTCTGTGCCTCAGTGTCTCTGTGTCTCTGTGCCTCAGTGTTTCAGTGCCTCAGTGTCTCAGAGTCACATTGCCTCTGTGCGTCAGTGCCTCAGTGTCTCAGTATCTCAGAGTCTCAGTGTCTCAGTGTGTCTGTGTTTCAGTGCCTCAGTGTCTCTGTGCCTCAGTGTGACAGTGTCTCAGAGTCTCAGTGTCTCTGTGTCTCAGTGTCTCAGAGTCTCAGTGTCTCAGAGACTTAGTGTCTCAGTGTCTCAGTGTCTCAGTGTACCTGTGCCTCAGTGTTTCAGTGTCTCATTGTCTCAGTGCCTCAGTGCCTCAGAGTCTCAGAGTCTCAGTGTCTCTGTGCCTAAGTGTCTCAGTGTCCCAGTGTCACTGTGTCTCAGAGTCTCAGCGTCTCAGTGTCTCAGTGTCTCTCTGTCTCAGTGTATCAGTGTCTCAGAGACACAGTGTCTCTGTGCCTCAGTGTCTCAGTGTCTCAGTGTCTCAGTGTCTCTGTGTCTCAATATCTCAGTGTCTGTCTATCTCTGTGCCTCAGTGTCTCAGT
This sequence comes from Prionace glauca, assembly GCA_037974335.1. Classification (NCBI taxonomy): domain Eukaryota; kingdom Metazoa; phylum Chordata; class Chondrichthyes; order Carcharhiniformes; family Carcharhinidae; genus Prionace; species Prionace glauca. The sequence goes on from JBBMRE010000131.1 coordinate 115,296, forward strand.
GTCTCTACGTGTTTGTGTCTCAGTGTGTCTGTGTCTCAGTGTCTCTGTGTCTCTGTGCCTCAGTGTTTCAGATTTTCAGAGACTCAATGTCTCTGTGTCTCTCTGTTTGAGTGTCTCTGTGCCTCTGTGTCATAGTGTCTCAGTGTCTCAGATTATCAGTGTCTCCGCGTCTCAGAGTCTCTGTGAGTCTGTGCCTCTGTGTCTCAGTGTCTCTGTGTCTCAGTGTCTCTGCCGCAGTGTATCTGTGTTTCAGTGTTTCAGTGTTTCAGAGTTTCAGTGTCTCTATGACTCTGTGTCTCAGCGTCTCAGTGTCTCTGTGCCTCAGTGGCTCAGACTCTCAGTGTCTCTATGTTTCAGTGCCTCAGTGTCTCAGTGTCTCTGTGCCTCAGTGTATCTGTGCCTCAGTGTCTCACTGTCTCACTGTCTCAGTGTCTCTGTTACTCAGTGCCTCAGTTGCTCAGTGGCTCAGTGACTCTCTGTCTTTGTGTGTCAGTGTCTCTGTGTCTCAGTGTCTCAAAGTTTTTGTGTCTCAGTGTTTCACTGCCTCAGTGTCTCAGAGTCACATTGTCTCTATGTCTCAGTGTCTCAGTGTCTCTGTGCCTCAGTGTCTCTGTGTCTCAGTGTATCAGCACCTCAGAGACTCAGTGTCCCTTTGTCTCTGAGTCTGAGTGTCTCTGTGCCTCAGTTTCACAGTGTCTCAGTGTCCGAGTGTACCTATGCCTCAGTGTCTCAGAGTCTCAGTGTCTCTGTGTCTCAGTATCTCAAAGTCTTTGTATTCAGTGTCTTCGAGTCTCAGAGTCTCAGTGTCTCTGTGCCTCAGTGTCTCAGTGTCTCTGTGCCTCAGTGTCTCAGAGTCTCAGGGTATCTGCATCTCAGAATCTCAGTGTCTCTGTGCCTCAGTGTCTCAGTGTCTCTGTGTCTCAGTGTCTCTGTGTCTCAGTGTCTCTGTGCCTCAGTGTCTATGCGTCTCAGTGTTTCAGTGCCTCAGTGTCTCAGAGTCACATTGCCTCTGTGCGTCAGTGCCTCAGTGTCTCTGTATCTCAGAGTCTCAGTGTCTCAGTGTGTCTGTGTTTCAGTGCCTCAGTGTCTCTGTGCCTCAGTGTGACAGTGTCTCAGAGTCTCAGTGTCTCTGTGTCTCAGTGTCTCAGAGTCTCAGAGTCTCAGTGTCTCAGAGACTCAGTGTCTCAGTGTCTCAGTGTCTCAGTGTACCTGTGCCTCAGTGTTTCAGTGTCTCATTGTCTCAGTGCCTCAGTGCCTCAGAGTCTCAGAGTCTCAGTGTCTCTGTGCCTCAGTGTCTCAGTGTCCCAGTGTCACTGTGTCTCAGAGTCTCAGCGTCTCAGTGTCTCTCTGTCTCAGTGTATCAGTGTCTCAGAGACACAGTGTCTCTGTGCCTCAGTGTCTCAGTGTCTCAGTGTCTCAGTGTCTCTGTGTCTCAATATCTCAGTGTCTGTCTATCTCTGTGCCTCTGTGTCTCAGTGTCTCTACGTGTTTGTGTCTCAGTGTGTCTGTGTCTCAGTGTCTCTGTGTCTCTGTGCCTCAGTGTTTCAGATTTTCAGAGACTCAATGTCTCTGTGTCTCTCTGTTTGAGTGTCTCTGTGCCTCTGTGTCATAGTGTCTCAGTGTCTCAGATTATCAGTGTCTCCGCGTCTCAGAGTCTCTGTGAGTCTGTGCCTCTGTGTCTCAGTGTCTCTGTGTCTCAGTGTCTCTGCCGCAGTGTATCTGTGTTTCAGTGTTTCAGTGTTTCAGAGTTTCAGTGTCTCTATGACTCTGTGTCTCAGCGTCTCAGTGTCTCTGTGCCTCAGTGGCTCAGACTCTCAGTGTCTCTATGTTTCAGTGCCTCAGTGTCTCAGTGTCTCTGTGCCTCAGTGTATCTGTGCCTCAGTGTCTCAGTGTCTCACTGTCTCAGTGTCTCTGTTACTCAGTGCCTCAGTTGCTCAGTGACTCTCTGTCTTTGTGTGTCAGTGTCTCTGTGTCTCAGTGTCTCAAAGTTTTTGTGTCTCAGTGTTTCACTGCCTCAGTGTCTCAGAGTCACATTGTCTCTATGTCTCAGTGTCTCAGTGTCTCTGTGCCTCAGTGTCTCTGTGTCTCAGTGTATCAGCACCTCAGAGACTCAGTGTCCCTTTGTCTCTGAGTCTGAGTGTCTCTGTGCCTCAGTTTCACAGTGTCTCAGTGTCCGAGTGTACCTATGCCTCAGTGTCTCAGAGTCTCAGTGTCTCTGTGTCTCAGTATCTCAAAGTCTTTGTATTCAGTGTCTTCGAGTCTCAGAGTCTCAGTGTCTCTGTGCCTCAGTGTCTCAGTGTCTCGGTGCCTCAGTGTCTCAGAGTCTCAGGGTATCTGCATCTCAGAATCTCAGTGTCTCTGTGCCTCAGTGTCTCAGTGTCTCTGTGTCTCAGTGTCTCTGTGCCTCAGTGTCTATGCGTCTCAATGTCTCAGTTTACTCTATCTCTGTGCCTCAGTGTCTCAGAGTCTCAGTGTGTCTGTGTCTCAGTGTCTCTGTGTCTCAGTGTCTCTGAGTCTCAGTGTCTCTGTGTCTCAGTGTCTCTGCGTCTCAGTGTCTCTGTGTCTCAGAGTCTCAGTGTCTCTGTGTCTCAGTGTCTCACAGTCTCAGTGTCTCTGTGTCTCAGTGTCTCTGTGTCTCAGATTCTCAGTGTCTCTGTGTCTCTGTGTCTCAGTGTGTCAGTGTCTCGGTGTCTCAGAGTCTCAGTGTCTCAGAGTCTCAATGTCTCTGTTTCTCAGTGTCTCTGTGTCTCTGTGTCTCAGAGTCTCAGAGTCTCAGTGTCTCTGTGTCTCAGAGTCTCAGTGTCTCTGTGTCTCAGAGTCTCAGTGTCTCTGTGTCTCAGTGTCTCTGAGTCTCAGTGTCTCTGTGTCTCAGAGTCTCAGTGTCTCTGTGTCTCAGTGTCTCTGTGTCTCAGTGTCTCTGTGTCTCAGTGTCTCTGAGTCTCAGAGTCTCAGAGTCTCAGTGTCTCTGTGTCTCAGTGTCTCACAGTCTCAGTGTCTCTGTGTCTCAGTGTCTCTGTGTCTCAGAGTCTCAGTGTCTCTGTGTCTCAGTGTCTCACAGTCTCAGTGTCTCTGTGTCTCAGTGTCTCACAGTCTCAGTTTCTCTGTGTCTCAGTGTCTCACAGTCTCAGTTTCTCTGTGTCTCAGTGTCTCTGTGTCTCAGAGTCTCAGTGCCTCTGTGTCTCAGTGTATCTGTGTCTCAGTGGCTCACAGTCTCAGTGTCTCACAGTCTCAGTGTCTCTGTGTCTCTGTGTCTCAATGCTCAGTGTCTCTCTATCTCTGTGCTTCAGTGCCTCAGTGTCTCAGAGTCTCAGTGTCTCAGTGTGTCTGTGTCACATTGTCTCAGCGTCCCTGTGCCTCAGTGTCTCTGTGTCTCTGTGCCTCAGTGTTTCAGTGCCACAGTGTCTCAGTGTCTCAGAGTCACATTGTCTCTGTGCCTCAGTGCCTCAGTGTCTCAGTGTCTCAGAGTCTCTTTGTCTCAGTGTATCTGTGTCTCAGTGTGTCTGTGTTTCAGTGTCTCAGCGTCTCTGTGGCTCAGTGTCTCTGTGCCTCAGTGTTTCAGTGCCTCAGTGTCTCAGTGTCTCTGTGTCTCAGTGTATCAGCACCTCAGAGACTCAGTGTCCCTTTGTCTCTGAGTCTGAGTGTCTCTGTGCCTCAGTTTCACAGTGTCTCAGTGTCCGAGTGTACCTGTGCCTCAGTGTCTCAGAGTCTCAGTGTCTCTGTGTCTCAGTATCTCAAAGTCTTTGTATTCAGTGTCTTCGAGTCTCAGAGTCTCAGTGTCTCTGTGCCTCAGTGTCTCAAGGTCTCTGTGCCTCAGTGTCTCAGAGTCTCAGGGTATCTGCATCTCAGAGTCTCAGTGTCTCTGTGCCTCAGTGTCTCAGTGACTCTGTGTCTCTGCACCTCAGTGTCTCAGTGTCTCAGATTCTCAGTGTCTCAGAGTCTCAGTGTCTCTGTGCCTCAGTGTCTCAGTGTGTCTTTGTCTCAGTGTCGCAGTGTCTTTGTGTCTCAGTGTCTCTGTGCCTCAGTGTTTCATTGCCTCAGTGTCTCAGAGACTCAGTGTCTCAGTGTCTCTGTGCCTCAGTGTCACACTGTCTCTTTGTCTCAGTGTCTCAGTGTCTCAGGGTCTCAGAGTATCAGTGTCTCTGTGTCTCAAAGTTTTGTGTCTCAGTGTCTCTGTGTCTCAGTGTGTCAGTGTCTCTGTGTCTAAGTGTCTGTGAGTCACAGTGTCTCAGTGTCTCAGTGTCTCTGTGCCTCACTGTCTCAGTGTCTCAGGGTCGCAGTGTCTCTGTGTCTCTGTGCCTCTGTGTCTCAAATTCTCAGTGTCTCTGTTCTCAGTGTCTCTGTGTCTCAGTGTCTCAGTGTCTCTTTGTCTCCGTGTTCCCAGTGTCTCTGTGTCTTTGTGTGTCTGTGTCTCAGTGTCTCAAAGTCTTTGTGTCTCAGTGTCTCTGTGTCTCTGTGTCTCAGTGTCTCTGTGCCTCTGTGTCTCAAATTCTCAGTGTCTCTGTTCTCAGTGTCTCTGTGTCTCAGTGTCTCTGTGTCTCAGTGTCTCTGTGTCTCAGTGTCTCAAAGTCTTTGTATTCAGTGCCTCAGAGTTTCAGTGTCTCTTTGCCTCCGTGTTCCCAGTGTCTCTGTGTCTTTGTGTGTCTGTGTCTCAGTGTCTCAAAGTCTTTGTGTCTCAATGTATCTGTGTCTCAGTGTCTCAGTGTCCCTGTGTCCCTGTGTCTCTGTGTCTCTGTGTCTCAGTGTCTCTGTGTCAGTGTCTCAGAGTCTCAGTGTCTCAGTTTCTCTGTGTCTCTGTGTCTCAATGTCTCAGTGTCTCTCTATCTCTCTGCTTCAGTGCCTCAGTGTCTCAGTGTGTCTGTGTCTCAGTGTCTCAGCGTCCCTGTGCCTCAGTGTCTCTGTGCATCAGTGTCTCAGTTTTTCTGTGTCTCTGTGTCTCAGTGTCTCTGTGTCACAGTGTCTCTGTGTCTCTGTGCCTCAGTGTCTCTGTGCCTCTGTGCCTCAGTGTTTCAGTGCCTCAGTGTTTCAGTGTCTCAGAGTCACATTGTCTCTGTGCGTCAGTGCCTCAGTGTCTCAGTATCTCAGAGTCTCAGTGTCTCAGTGTGTCTGTGTCTCAGTGTCTCACAGTCTCAGTGTCTCTGTGTCTCAGTGTCTCTGTGTCTCAGATTCTCAGTGTCTCTGTGTCTCTGTGTCTCAGTGTGTCAGTGTCTCGGTGTCTCAGAGTCTCAGTGTCTCAGAGTCTCAGTGTCTCTGTTTCTCAGTGTCTCTGTGTCTCTGTGTCTCAGAGTATCAGAGTCTCAGTGTCTCTGTGTCTCAGAGTCTCAGTGTCTCTGTGTCTCAGTGTCTCAGAGTCTCAGTGTCTCTGTGTCTCAGTGTCTCACAGTCTCAGTGTCTCTGTGTCTCAGTGTCTCTGTGTCTCAGTGTCTCTGTGTCTCAGAGTCTCAGTGTCTCTGTGTCTCAGTGTCTCACAGTCTCAGTGTCTCTGTGTCTCAGTGTCTCACAGTCTCAGTTTCTCTGTGTCTCAGTGTCTCACAGTCTCAGTTTCTCTGTGTCTCAGTGTCTCTGTGTCTCAGAGTCTCAGTGCCTATGTGTCTCAGTGTATCTGTGTCTCAGTGGCTCACAGTCTCAGTGTCTCACAGTCTCAGTGTCTCTGTGTCTCTGTGTCTCAATGCTCAGTGTCTCTCTATCTCTGTGCTTCAGTGCCTCAGTGTCTCAGAGTCTCAGTGTCTCAGTGTGTCTGTGTCACATTGTCTCAGCGTCCCTGTGCCTCAGTGTCTCTGTGTCTCTGTGCCTCAGTGTTTCAGTGCCACAGTGTCTCAGTGTCTCAGAGTCACATTGTCTCTGTGCCTCAGTGCCTCAGTGTCTCAGTGTCTCAGAGTCTCTTTGTCTCAGTGTATCTGTGTCTCAGTGTGTCTGTGTTTCAGTGTCTCAGCGTCTCTGTGGCTCAGTGTCTCTGTGCCTCAGTGTTTCAGTGCCTCAGTGTCTCAGTGTCTCTGTGTCTCAGTGTATCAGCACCTCAGAGACTCAGTGTCCCTTTGTCTCTGAGTCTGAGTGTCTCTGTGCCTCAGTTTCACAGTGTCTCAGTGTCCGAGTGTACCTGTGCCTCAGTGTCTCAGAGTCTCAGTGTCTCTGTGTCTCAGTATCTCAAAGTCTTTGTATTCAGTGTCTTCGAGTCTCAGAGTCTCAGTGTCTCTGTGCCTCAGTGTCTCAAGGTCTCTGTGCCTCAGTGTCTCAGAGTCTCAGGGTATCTGCATCTCAGAGTCTCAGTGTCTCTGTGCCTCAGTGTCTCAGTGACTCTGTGTCTCTGCACCTCAGTGTCTCAGTGTCTCAGATTCTCAGTGTCTCAGAGTCTCAGTGTCTCTGTGCCTCAGTGTCTCAGTGTGTCTTTGTCTCAGTGTCGCAGTGTCTTTGTGTCTCAGTGTCTCTGTGCCTCAGTGTTTCATTGCCTCAGTGTCTCAGAGACTCAGTGTCTCAGTGTCTCTGTGCCTCAGTGTCACAGTGTCTCTTTGTCTCAGTGTCTCAGTGTCTCAGGGTCTCAGAGTATCAGTGTCTCTGTGTCTCAAAGTTTTGTGTCTCAGTGTCTCTGTGTCTCAGTGTGTCAGTGTCTCTGTGTCTAAGTGTCTGTGAGTCACAGTGTCTCAGTGTCTCAGTGTCTCTGTGCCTCACTGTCTCAGTGTCTCAGGGTCGCAGTGTCTCTGTGTCTCTGTGCCTCTGTGTCTCAAATTCTCAGTGTCTCTGTTCTCAGTGTCTCTGTGTCTCAGTGTCTCAGTGTCTCTTTGTCTCCGTGTTCCCAGTGTCTCTGTGTCTTTGTGTGTCTGTGTCTCAGTGTCTCAAAGTCTTTGTGTCTCAGTGTCTCTGTGTCTCTGTGTCTCAGTGTCTCTGTGCCTCTGTGTCTCAAATTCTCAGTGTCTCTGTTCTCAGTGTCTCTGTGTCTCAGTGTCTCTGTGTCTCAGTGTCTCAAAGTCTTTGTATTCAGTGCCTCAGAGTTTCAGTGTCTCTTTGCCTCCGTGTTCCCAGTGTCTCTGTGTCTTTGTGTGTCTGTGTCTCAGTGTCTCAAAGTCTTTGTGTCTCAATGTATCTGTGTCTCAGTGTCTCAGTGTCCCTGTGTCCCTGTGTCTCTGTGTCTCTGTGTCTCAGTGTCTCTGTGTCAGTGTCTCAGAGTCTCAGTGTCTCAGTTTCTCTGTGTCTCAATGTCTCAGTGTCTCTCTATCTCTCTGCTTCAGTGCCTCAGTGTCTCAGTGTGTCTGTGTCTCAGTGTCTCAGCGTCCCTGTGCCTCAGTGTCTCTGTGCATCAGTGTCTCAGTTTTTCTGTGTCTCTGTGTCTCAGTGTCTCTGTGTCACAGTGTCTCTGTGTCTCTGTGCCTCAGTGTCTCTGTGCCTCTGTGCCTCAGTGTTTCAGTGCCTCAGTGTTTCAGTGTCTCAGAGTCACATTGTCTCTGTGCGTCAGTGCCTCAGTGTCTCAGTATCTCAGAGTCTCAGTGTCTCAGTGTGTCTGTGTCTCAGTGTCTCACAGTCTCAGTGTCTCTGTGTCTCAGTGTCTCTGTGTCTCAGATTCTCAGTGTCTCTGTGTCTCTGTGTCTCAGTGTGTCAGTGTCTCGGTGTCTCAGAGTCTCAGTGTCTCAGAGTCTCAGTGTCTCTGTTTCTCAGTGTCTCTGTGTCTCTGTGTCTCAGAGTCTCAGAGTCTCAGTGTCTCTGTGTCTCAGAGTCTCAGTGTCTCTGTGTCTCAGTGTCTCAGAGTCTCAGTGTCTCTGTGTCTCAGTGTCTCACAGTCTCAGTGTCTCTGTGTCTCAGTGTGTCTGTGTCTCAGTGTCTCTGAGTCTCAGAGTCTCAGTGTCTCTGTGTCTCAGTGTCTCACAGTCTCAGTGTCTCTGTGTCTCAGTGTCTCTGTGTCTCAGTGTCTCTGTGTCTCAGAGTCTCAGTGTCTCTGTGTCTCAGTGTCTCACAGTCTCAGTGTCTCTGTGTCTCAGTGTCTCAGTGTCTCACAGTCTCAGTTTCTCTGTGTCTCAGTGTCTCACAGTCTCAGTTTCTCTGTGTCTCAGTGTCTCTGTGTCTCAGAGTCTCAGTGCCTATGTGTCTCAGTGTATCTGTGTCTCAGTGGCTCACAGTCTCAGTGTCTCACAGTCTCAGTGTCTCTGTGTCTCTGTGTCTCAATGCTCAGTGTCTCTCTATCTCTGTGCTTCAGTGCCTCAGTGTCTCAGAGTCTCAGTGTCTCAGTGTGTCTGTGTCACATTGTCTCAGCGTCCCTGTGCCTCAGTGTCTCTGTGTCTCTGTGCCTCAGTGTTTCAGTGCCACAGTGTCTCAGTGTCTCAGAGTCACATTGTCTCTGTGCCTCAGTGCCTCAGTGTCTCAGTGTCTCAGAGTCTCTTTGTCTCAGTGTATCTGTGTCTCAGTGTGTCTGTGTTTCAGTGTCTCAGCGTCTCTGTGGCTCAGTGTCTCTGTGCCTCAGTGTTTCAGTGCCTCAGTGTCTCGGTGTCTCTGTGTCTCAGTGTATCAGCACCTCAGAGACTCAGTGTCCCTTTGTCTCTGAGTCTGAGTGTCTCTGTGCCTCAGTTTCACAGTGTCTCAGTGTCCGAGTGTACCTGTGCCTCAGTGTCTCAGAGTCTCAGTGTCTCTGTGTCTCAGTATCTCAAAGTCTTTGTATTCAGTGTCTTCGAGTCTCAGAGTCTCAGTGTCTCTGTGCCTCAGTGTCTCAAGGTCTCTGTGCCTCAGTGTCTCAGAGTCTCAGGGTATCTGCATCTCAGAGTCTCAGTGTCTCTGTGCCTCAGTGTCTCAGTGACTCTGTGTCTCTGCACCTCAGTGTCTCAGTGTCTCAGATTCTCAGTGTCTCAGAGTCTCAGTGTCTCTGTGCCTCAGTGTCTCAGTGTGTCTTTGTCTCAGTGTCGCAGTGTCTTTGTGTCTCAGTGTCTCTGTGCCTCAGTGTTTCATTGCCTCAGTGTCTCAGAGACTCAGTGTCTCAGTGTCTCTGTGCCTCAGTGTCACACTGTCTCTTTGTCTCAGTGTCTCAGTGTCTCAGGGTCTCAGAGTATCAGTGTCTCTGTGTCTCAAAGTTTTGTGTCTCAGTGTCTCTGTGTCTCAGTGTGTCAGTGTCTCTGTGTCTAAGTGTCTGTGAGTCACAGTGTCTCAGTGTCTCAGTGTCTCTGTGCCTCACTGTCTCAGTGTCTCAGGGTCGCAGTGTCTCTGTGTCTCTGTGCCTCTGTGTCTCAAATTCTCAGTGTCTCTGTTCTCAGTGTCTCTGTGTCTCAGTGTCTCAGTGTCTCTTTGTCTCCGTGTTCCCAGTGTCTCTGTGTCTTTGTGTGTCTGTGTCTCAGTGTCTCAAAGTCTTTGTGTCTCAGTGTCTCTGTGTCTCTGTGTCTCAGTGTCTCTGTGCCTCTGTGTCTCAAATTCTCAGTGTCTCTGTTCTCAGTGTCTCTGTGTCTCAGTGTCTCTGTGTCTCAGTGTCTCTGTGTCTCAGTGTCTCAAAGTCTTTGTATTCAGTGCCTCAGAGTTTCAGTGTCTCTTTGCCTCCGTGTTCCCAGTGTCTCTGTGTCTTTGTGTGTCTGTGTCTCAGTGTCTCAAAGTCTTTGTGTCTCAATGTATCTGTGTCTCAGTGTCTCAGTGTCCCTGTGTCCCTGTGTCTCTGTGTCTCTGTGTCTCAGTGTCTCTGTGTCAGTGTCTCAGAGTCTCAGTGTCTCAGTTTCTCTGTGTCTCTGTGTCTCAATGTCTCAGTGTCTCTCTATCTCTCTGCTTCAGTGCCTCAGTGTCTCAGTGTGTCTGTGTCTCAGTGTCTCAGCGTCCCTGTGCCTCAGTGTCTCTGTGCATCAGTGTCTCAGTTTTTCTGTGTCTCTGTGTCTCAGTGTCTCTGTGTCACAGTGTCTCTGTGTCTCTGTGCCTCAGTGTCTCTGTGCCTCTGTGCCTCAGTGTTTCAGTGCCTCAGTGTTTCAGTGTCTCAGAGTCACATTGTCTCTGTGCGTCAGTGCCTCAGTGTCTCAGTATCTCAGAGTCTCAGTGTCTCAGTGTGTCTGTGTCTCAGTGTCTCACAGTCTCAGTGTCTCTGTGTCTCAGTGTCTCTGTGTCTCAGATTCTCAGTGTCTCTGTGTCTCTGTGTCTCAGTGTGTCAGTGTCTCGGTGTCTCAGAGTCTCAGTGTCTCAGAGTCTCAGTGTCTCTGTTTCTCAGTGTCTCTGTGTCTCTGTGTCTCAGAGTATCAGAGTCTCAGTGTCTCTGTGTCTCAGAGTCTCAGTGTCTCTGTGTCTCAGTGTCTCAGAGTCTCAGTGTCTCTGTGTCTCAGTGTCTCACAGTCTCAGTGTCTCTGTGTCTCAGTGTCTCTGTGTCTCAGTGTCTCTGTGTCTCAGAGTCTCAGTGTCTCTGTGTCTCAGTGTCTCACAGTCTCAGTGTCTCTGTGTCTCAGTGTCTCACAGTCTCAGTTTCTCTGTGTCTCAGTGTCTCACAGTCTCAGTTTCTCTGTGTCTCAGTGTCTCTGTGTCTCAGAGTCTCAGTGCCTATGTGTCTCAGTGTATCTGTGTCTCAGTGGCTCACAGTCTCAGTGTCTCACAGTCTCAGTGTCTCTGTGTCTCTGTGTCTCAATGCTCAGTGTCTCTCTATCTCTGTGCTTCAGTGCCTCAGTGTCTCAGAGTCTCAGTGTCTCAGTGTGTCTGTGTCACATTGTCTCAGCGTCCCTGTGCCTCAGTGTCTCTGTGTCTCTGTGCCTCAGTGTTTCAGTGCCACAGTGTCTCAGTGTCTCAGAGTCACATTGTCTCTGTGCCTCAGTGCCTCAGTGTCTCAGTGTCTCAGAGTCTCTTTGTCTCAGTGTATCTGTGTCTCAGTGTGTCTGTGTTTCAGTGTCTCAGCGTCTCTGTGGCTCAGTGTCTCTGTGCCTCAGTGTTTCAGTGCCTCAGTGTCTCAGTGTCTCTGTGTCTCAGTGTATCAGCACCTCAGAGACTCAGTGTCCCTTTGTCTCTGAGTCTGAGTGTCTCTGTGCCTCAGTTTCACAGTGTCTCAGTGTCCGAGTGTACCTGTGCCTCAGTGTCTCAGAGTCTCAGTGTCTCTGTGTCTCAGTATCTCAAAGTCTTTGTATTCAGTGTCTTCGAGTCTCAGAGTCTCAGTGTCTCTGTGCCTCAGTGTCTCAAGGTCTCTGTGCCTCAGTGTCTCAGAGTCTCAGGGTATCTGCATCTCAGAGTCTCAGTGTCTCTGTGCCTCAGTGTCTCAGTGACTCTGTGTCTCTGCACCTCAGTGTCTCAGTGTCTCAGATTCTCAGTGTCTCAGAGTCTCAGTGTCTCTGTGCCTCAGTGTCTCAGTGTGTCTTTGTCTCAGTGTCGCAGTGTCTTTGTGTCTCAGTGTCTCTGTGCCTCAGTGTTTCATTGCCTCAGTGTCTCAGAGACTCAGTGTCTCAGTGTCTCTGTGCCTCAGTGTCACAGTGTCTCTTTGTCTCAGTGTCTCAGTGTCTCAGGGTCTCAGAGTATCAGTGTCTCTGTGTCTCAAAGTTTTGTGTCTCAGTGTCTCTGTGTCTCAGTGTGTCAGTGTCTCTGTGTCTAAGTGTCTGTGAGTCACAGTGTCTCAGTGTCTCAGTGTCTCTGTGCCTCACTGTCTCAGTGTCTCAGGGTCGCAGTGTCTCTGTGTCTCTGTGCCTCTGTGTCTCAAATTCTCAGTGTCTCTGTTCTCAGTGTCTCTGTGTCTCAGTGTCTCAGTGTCTCTTTGTCTCCGTGTTCCCAGTGTCTCTGTGTCTTTGTGTGTCTGTGTCTCAGTGTCTCAAAGTCTTTGTGTCTCAGTGTCTCTGTGTCTCTGTGTCTCAGTGTCTCTGTGCCTCTGTGTCTCAAATTCTCAGTGTCTCTGTTCTCAGTGTCTCTGTGTCTCAGTGTCTCTGTGTCTCAGTGTCTCAAAGTCTTTGTATTCAGTGCCTCAGAGTTTCAGTGTCTCTTTGCCTCCGTGTTCCCAGTGTCTCTGTGTCTTTGTGTGTCTGTGTCTCAGTGTCTCAAAGTCTTTGTGTCTCAATGTATCTGTGTCTCAGTGTCTCAGTGTCCCTGTGTCCCTGTGTCTCTGTGTCTCTGTGTCTCAGTGTCTCTGTGTCAGTGTCTCAGAGTCTCAGTGTCTCAGTTTCTCTGTGTCTCAATGTCTCAGTGTCTCTCTATCTCTCTGCTTCAGTGCCTCAGTGTCTCAGTGTGTCTGTGTCTCAGTGTCTCAGCGTCCCTGTGCCTCAGTGTCTCTGTGCATCAGTGTCTCAGTTTTTCTGTGTCTCTGTGTCTCAGTGTCTCTGTGTCACAGTGTCTCTGTGTCTCTGTGCCTCAGTGTCTCTGTGCCTCTGTGCCTCAGTGTTTCAGTGCCTCAGTGTTTCAGTGTCTCAGAGTCACATTGTCTCTGTGCGTCAGTGCCTCAGTGTCTCAGTATCTCAGAGTCTCAGTGTCTCAGTGTGTCTGTGTCTCAGTGTCTCACAGTCTCAGTGTCTCTGTGTCTCAGTGTCTCTGTGTCTCAGATTCTCAGTGTCTCTGTGTCTCTGTGTCTCAGTGTGTCAGTGTCTCGGTGTCTCAGAGTCTCAGTGTCTCAGAGTCTCAGTGTCTCTGTTTCTCAGTGTCTCTGTGTCTCTGTGTCTCAGAGTCTCAGAGTCTCAGTGTCTCTGTGTCTCAGAGTCTCAGTGTCTCTGTGTCTCAGTGTCTCAGAGTCTCAGTGTCTCTGTGTCTCAGTGTCTCACAGTCTCAGTGTCTCTGTGTCTCAGTGTCTCTGTGTCTCAGTGTCTCTGAGTCTCAGAGTCTCAGTGTCTCTGTGTCTCAGTGTCTCACAGTCTCAGTGTCTCTGTGTCTCAGTGTCTCTGTGTCTCAGTGTCTCTGTGTCTCAGAGTCTCAGTGTCTCTGTGTCTCAGTGTCTCACAGTCTCAGTGTCTCTGTGTCTCAGTGTCTCAGTGTCTCACAGTCTCAGTTTCTCTGTGTCTCAGTGTCTCACAGTCTCAGTTTCTCTGTGTCTCAGTGTCTCTGTGTCTCAGAGTCTCAGTGCCTATGTGTCTCAGTGTATCTGTGTCTCAGTGGCTCACAGTCTCAGTGTCTCACAGTCTCAGTGTCTCTGTGTCTCTGTGTCTCAATGCTCAGTGTCTCTCTATCTCTGTGCTTCAGTGCCTCAGTGTCTCAGAGTCTCAGTGTCTCAGTGTGTCTGTGTCACATTGTCTCAGCGTCCCTGTGCCTCAGTGTCTCTGTGTCTCTGTGCCTCAGTGTTTCAGTGCCACAGTGTCTCAGTGTCTCAGAGTCACATTGTCTCTGTGCCTCAGTGCCTCAGTGTCTCAGTGTCTCAGAGTCTCTTTGTCTCAGTGTATCTGTGTCTCAGTGTGTCTGTGTTTCAGTGTCTCAGCGTCTCTGTGGCTCAGTGTCTCTGTGCCTCAGTGTTTCAGTGCCTCAGTGTCTCAGTGTCTCTGTGTCTCAGTGTATCAGCACCTCAGAGACTCAGTGTCCCTTTGTCTCTGAGTCTGAGTGTCTCTGTGCCTCAGTTTCACAGTGTCTCAGTGTCCGAGTGTACCTGTGCCTCAGTGTCTCAGAGTCTCAGTGTCTCTGTGTCTCAGTATCTCAAAGTCTTTGTATTCAGTGTCTTCGAGTCTCAGAGTCTCAGTGTCTCTGTGCCTCAGTGTCTCAAGGTCTCTGTGCCTCAGTGTCTCAGAGTCTCAGGGTATCTGCATCTCAGAGTCTCAGTGTCTCTGTGCCTCAGTGTCTCAGTGACTCTGTGTCTCTGCACCTCAGTGTCTCAGTGTCTCAGATTCTCAGTGTCTCAGAGTCTCAGTGTCTCTGTGCCTCAGTGTCTCAGTGTGTCTTTGTCTCAGTGTCGCAGTGTCTTTGTGTCTCAGTGTCTCTGTGCCTCAGTGTTTCATTGCCTCAGTGTCTCAGAGACTCAGTGTCTCAGTGTCTCTGTGCCTCAGTGTCACAGTGTCTCTTTGTCTCAGTGTCTCAGTGTCTCAGGGTCTCAGAGTATCAGTGTCTCTGTGTCTCAAAGTTTTGTGTCTCAGTGTCTCTGTGTCTCAGTGTGTCAGTGTCTCTGTGTCTAAGTGTCTGTGAGTCACAGTTTCTCAGTGTCTCAGTGTCTCAGTGTCTCTGTGCCTCACTGTCTCAGTGTCTCAGGGTCGCAGTGTCTCTGTGTCTCTGTGCCTCTGTGTCTCAAATTCTCAGTGTCTCTGTTCTCAGTGTCTCTGTGTCTCAGTGTCTCAGTGTCTCTTTGTCTCCGTGTTCCCAGTGTCTCTGTGTCTTTGTGTGTCTGTGTCTCAGTGTCTCAAAGTCTTTGTGTCTCAGTGTCTCTGTGTCTCTGTGTCTCTGTGTCTCAATGTCTCAGTGTTTCTCTATTTCTGTGTTTCAGTGCCTCAGTGTCTCAGAGTCTCAGTGTCTCAGAGACTCAGTGTCTCAGTGTCCCAGTGTACCTGTGCCTCAGTGTTTCAGTGTCTCAGTGTCTCAGTGCCTCAGTGCCTCAGAGTCTCAGTGTCTCTATGCCTCAGTGTCTCAGTGTCCCAGTGTCACTGTGTCCCAGAGTCTCAGCGTCTCAGTGTCTCAGTGTCTCTCTGTCTCAGTGTATCAGTGTCTCAGAGACACAGTGTCTCTGTGCCTCAGTGTCTCAGTGTCTCAGTGTCTCTGTGTCTCAGTGTCTCAGAGTCTCAGTGTCTCAGTTTCTCTGTGTCTCTGTGTCTCAATGTCTCAGTGTCTCTCTATCTCTGTGCTTCAGTGCCTCAGTGTCTCAGAGTCTCAGTGTGTCTGTGTCTCAGTGTCTCAGCGTCCCTGTGCCTCAATGTCTCTGTGTCTCAGTGTCTCAGTTTCTCTGTGTCTCTGTGTCTCAGTGTCTCTGTGTCACAGTGTCTCGGTCTCTCTGTGCCTCAGTGTCTCTGTGTCTCAGTGTCTCTCTGTCTCAGTGTCTCAGAGTCTCAGTGTCTCAGAGTCTCAGTGTCTCAGAGACTAAGTGTCTCAGTTCCTCTGTGTCTCTGTGTCTCAATGTCTCAGTGTCTCTCTATCTCTGTGCTTCAGTGCCTCAGTGTCTCAGAGTCTCAGTGTCTCAGTGTGTCTGTGTCTCAGTGTCTCAGCGTCCCTGTGCCTCAGTGTCTCTGTGTCTCTGCGCATCAGTGTCTCAGTTTCTCTGGGTCTCTGTGTCCCAGTGTCTCTGTGTCACAGTGTCTCTGTGTCTCTGTGCCTCAGTGTCTCTGTGTCTCTGTGCCTCAGTGTTTCAGTGCCTCAGTGTCTCAGAGTCACATTGCCTCTGTGCGTCAGTGCCTCAGTGTCTCAGTATCTCAGAGTCTCAGTGTCTCAGTGTGTCTGTGTTTCAGTGCCTCAGTGTCTCTGTGCCTCAGTGTGACAGTGTCTCAGAGTCTCAGTGTCTCTGTGTCTCAGTGTCTCAGAGTCTCAGTGTCTCAGAGACTCAGTGTCTCAGTGTCTCAGTGTCTCAGTGTCTCAGTGTACCTGTGCCTCAGTGTTTCAGTGTCTCATTGTCTCAGTGCCTCAGTGCCTCAGAGTCTCAGAGTCTCAGTGTCTCTGTGCCTAAGTGTCTCAGTGTCCCAGTGTCACTGTGTCTCAGAGTCTCAGCGTCTCAGTGTCTCAGTGTCTCTCTGTCTCAGTGTATCAGTGTCTCAGAGACACAGTGTCTCTGTGCCTCAGTGTCTCAGTGTCTCAGTGTCTCTGTGTCTCAATATCTCAGTGTCTGTCTATCTCTTTGCCTCAGTGTCTCAGTGTCTCTACGTGTTTGTGTCTCAGTGTGTCTGTGTCTCAGTGTCTCTGTGTCTCTGTGCCTCAGTGTTTCAGATTTTCAGAGACTCAATGTCTCTGTGTCTCTCTGTTTGAGTGTCTCTGTGCCTCTGTGTCATAGTGTCTCAGTGTCTCAGATTATCAGTGTCTCCGCGTCTCAGAGTCTCTGTGAGTCTGTGCCTCTGTGTCTCAGTGTCTCTGTGTCTCAGTGTCTCTGCCGCAGTGTATCTGTGTTTCAGTGTTTCAGTGTTTCAGAGTTTCAGTGTCTCTATGACTCTGTGTCTCAGCGTCTCAGTGTCTCTGTGCCTCAGTGGCTCAGACTCTCAGTGTCTCTATGTTTCAGTGCCTCAGTGTCTCAGTGTCTCTGTGCCTCAGTGTATCTGTGCCTCAGTGTCTCACTGTCTCACTGTCTCAGTGTCTCTGTTACTCAGTGCCTCAGTTGCTCAGTGGCTCAGTGACTCTCTGTCTTTGTGTGTCAGTGTCTCTGTGTCTCAGTGTCTCAAAGTTTTTGTGTCTCAGTGTTTCACTGCCTCAGTGTCTCAGAGTCACATTGTCTCTATGTCTCAGTGTCTCAGTGTCTCTGTGCCTCAGTGTCTCTGTGTCTCAGTGTATCAGCACCTCAGAGACTCAGTGTCCCTTTGTCTCTGAGTCTGAGTGTCTCTGTGCCTCAGTTTCACAGTGTCTCAGTGTCCGAGTGTACCTATGCCTCAGTGTCTCAGAGTCTCAGTGTCTCTGTGTCTCAGTATCTCAAAGTCTTTGTATTCAGTGTCTTCGAGTCTCAGAGTCTCAGTGTCTCTGTGCCTCAGTGTCTCAGTGTCTCTGTGCCTCAGTGTCTCAGAGTCTCAGGGTATCTGCATCTCAGAATCTCAGTGTCTCTGTGCCTCAGTGTCTCAGTGTCTCTGTGTCTCAGTGTCTCTGTGTCTCAGTGTCTCTGTGCCTCAGTGTCTATGCGTCTCAATGTCTCAGTTCTCTCTATCTCTGTGCCTCAGTGTCTCAGAGTCTCAGTGTGTCTGTGTCTCAGTGTCTCTGTGTCTCAGTGTCTCTGAGTCTCAGTGTCTCTGTGTCTCAGTGTCTCTGTGTCTCAGTGTCTCTGTGTCTCAGAGTCTCAGTGTCTCTGTGTCTCAGTGTCTCACAGTCTCAGTGTCTCTGTGTCTCAGTGTCTCTGTGTCTCAGATTCTCAGTGTCTCTGTGTCTCTGTGTCTCAGTGTGTCAGTGTCTCGGTGTCTCAGAGTCTCAGTGTCTCAGAGTCTCAGTGTCTCTGTTTCTCAGTGTCTCTGTGTCTCAGAGTCTCAGAGTCTCAGTGTCTCTGTGTCTCAGAGTCTCAGTGTCTCTGTGTCTCAGTGTCTCTGAGTCTCAGTGTCTCTGTGTCTCAGAGTCTCAGTGTCTCTGTGTCTCAGTGTCTCTGTGTCTCAGTGTCTCTGAGTCTCAGAGTCTCAGTGTCTCTGTGTCTCAGTGTCTCACAGTCTCAGTGTCTCTGTGTCTCAGTGTCTCTGTGTCTCAGTGTCTCTGTGTCTCAGAGTCTCAGTGTCTCTGTGTCTCAGTGTCTCGCAGTCTCAGTGTCTCTGTGTCTCAGTGTCTCAGTGTCTCAGTGTCTCACAGTCTCAGTTTCTCTGTGTCTCAGTGTCTCACAGTCTCAGTTTCTCTGTGTCTCAGTGTCTCTGTGTCTCAGAGTCTCAGTGCCTCTGTGTCTCAGTGTATCTGTGTCTCAGTGGCTCACAGTCTCAGTGTCTCACAGTCTCAGTGTCTCTGTGTCTCTGTGTCTCAATGCTCAGTGTCTCTCTATCTCTGTGCTTCAGTGCCTCAGTGTCTCAGAGTCTCAGTGTCTCAGTGTGTCTGTGTCACATTGTCTCAGCGTCCCTGTGCCTCAGTGTCTCTGTGTCTCTGTGCCTCAGTGTTTCAGTGCCACAGTGTCTCAGTGTCTCAGAGTCACATTGTCTCTGTGCCTCAGTGCCTCAGTGTCTCAGTGTCTCAGAGTCTCTTTGTCTCCATGTATCTGTGTCTCAGTGTGTCTGTGTTTCAGTGTCTCAGCGTCTCTGTGGCTCAGTGTCTCTGTGCCTCAGTGTTTCAGTGCCTCAGTGTCTCAGTGTCTCTGTGTCTCAGTGTATCAGCACCTCAGAGACTCAGTGTCCCTTTGTCTCTGAGTCTGAGTGTCTCTGTGCCTCAGTTTCACAGTGTCTCAGTGTCCGAGTGTACCTGTGCCTCAGTGTCTCAGAGTCTCAGTGTCTCTGTGTCTCAGTATCTCAAAGTCTTTGTATTCAGTGTCTTCGAGTCTCAGAGTCTCAGTGTCTCTGTGCCTCAGTGTCTCAAGGTCTCTGTGCCTCAGTGTCTCAGAGTCTCAGGGTATCTGCATCTCAGAGTCTCAGTGTCTCTGTGCCTCAGTGTCTCAGTGTCCCAGTGTCACTGTGTCTCAGAGTCTCAGCGTCTCAGTGTCTCAGTGTCTCTCTGTCTCAGTGTATCAGTGTCTCAGAGACACAGTGTCTCTGTGCCTCAGTGTCTCAGTGTCTCAGTGTCTCAGTGTCTCAATATCTCAGTGTCTGTCTATCTCTGTGCCTCAGTGTCTCAGTGTCTCTACGTGTTTGTGTCTCAGTGTGTCTGTGTCTCAGTGTCTCTGTGTCTCTGTGCCTCAGTGTTTCAGATTTTCAGAGACTCAATGTCTCTGTGTCTCTCTGTTTGAGTGTCTCTGTGCCTCTGTGTCATAGTGTCTCAGTGTCTCAGATTATCAGTGTCTCCGCGTCTCAGAGTCTCTGTGAGTCTGTGCCTCTGTGTCTCAGTGTCTCTGTGTCTCAGTGTCTCTGCCGCAGTGTATCTGTGTTTCAGTGTTTCAGTGTTTCAGAGTTTCAGTGTCTCTATGACTCTGTGTCTCAGCGTCTCAGTGTCTCTGTGCCTCAGTGGCTCAGTGTCTCAGTATCTCAGTGTCTCAGTGTCTCAGTGTGTCTGTGTTTCAGTGTCTCAGTGACTCTGTGCCTCAGTGTCTCTCTGTCTCAGTGTATCAGTGTCTCAGAGACTCAGTGTCTCATTGTCTCTGTGTCTGAGTGTCTCTGTGCCTCAGTGCCTCAGTGTCACAGTGTCTCAGTGTCTCTCTGTCTCAGTGTCTCAGAGTCTCAGAGTCTTAGAGACTCAGTGTCTCAGTTTCTCTGTGTCTCTGTGTCTCAATGTCTCAGTGTTTCTCTATTTCTGTGTTTCAGTGCCTCAGTGTCTCAGAGTCTCAGTGTCTCAGAGACTCAGTGTCTCAGTGTCCCAGTGTACCTGTGCCTCAGTGTTTCAGTGTCTCAGTGTCTCAGTGCCTCAGTGCCTCAGAGTCTCAGTGTCTCTGTGCCTCAGTGTCTCAGTGTCCCAGTGTCACTGTGTCTCAGAGTCTCAGCGTCTCAGTGTCTCAGTGTCTCTCTGTCTCAGTGTATCAGTGTCTCAGAGACACAGTGTCTCTGTGCCTCAGTGTCTCAGTGTGTCAGTGTCTCTGTGTCTCAGTGTCTCAGAGTCTCAGTGTCTCAGTTTCTCTGTGTCTCTGTGTCTCAATGTCTCAGTGTCTCTCTATCTCTGTGCTTCAGTGCCTCAGTGTCTCAGAGTCTCAGTGTGTCTGTGTCTCAGTGTCTCAGCGTCCCTGTGCCTCAATGTCTCTGTGTCTCAGTGTCTCAGTTTCTCTGTGTCTCTGTGTCTCAGTGTCTCTGTGTCACAGTGTCTCGGTCTCTCTGTGCCTCAGTGTCTCTGTGTCTCAGTGTCTCTCTGTCTCAGTGTCTCAGAGTCTCAGTGTCTCAGAGTCTCAGTGTCTCAGAGACTAAGTGTCTCAGTTCCTCTGTGTCTCTGTGTCTCAATGTCTCAGTGTCTCTCTATCTCTGTGCTTCAGTGCCTCAGTGTCTCAGAGTCTCAGTGTCTCAGTGTGTCTGTGTCTCAGTGTCTCAGCGTCCCTGTGCCTCAGTGTCTCTGTGTCTCTGCGCATCAGTGTCTCAGTTTCTCTGGGTCTCTGTGTCTCAGTGTCTCTGTGTCACAGTGTCTCTGTGTCTCTGTGCCTCAGTGTCTCTGTGTCTCTGTGCCTCAGTGTTTCAGTGCCTCAGTGTCTCAGAGTCACATTGCCTCTGTGCGTCAGTGCCTCAGTGTCTCAGTATCTCAGAGTCTCAGTGTCTCAGTGTGTCTGTGTTTCAGTGCCTCAGTGTCTCTGTGCCTCAGTGTGACAGTGTCTCAGAGTCTCAGTGTCTCTGTGTCTCAGTGTCTCAGAGTCTCAGAGTCTCAGTGTCTCAGAGACTCAGTGTCTCAGTGTCTCAGTGTCTCAGTGTACCTGTGCCTCAGTGTTTCAGTGTCTCATTGTCTCAGTGCCTCAGTGCCTCAGAGTCTCAGAGTCTCAGTGTCTCTGTGCCTCAGTGTCTCAGTGTCCCAGTGTCACTGTGTCTCAGAGTCTCAGCGTCTCAGTGTCTCAGTGTCTCTCTGTCTCAGTGTATCAGTGTCTCAGAGACACAGTGTCTCTGTGCCTCAGTGTCTCAGTGTCTCAGTGTCTCAGTGTCTCTGTGTCTCAATATCTCAGTGTCTGTCTATCTCTGTGCCTCAGTGTCTCAGTGTCTCTACGTGTTTGTGTCTCAGTGTGTCTGTGTCTCAGTGTCTCTGTGTCTCTGTGCCTCAGTGTTTCAGATTTTCAGAGACTCAATGTCTCTGTGTCTCTCTGTTTGAGTGTCTCTGTGCCTCTGTGTCATAGTGTCTCAGTGTCTCAGATTATCAGTGTCTCCGCGTCTCAGAGTCTCTGTGAGTCTGTGCCTCTGTGTCTCAGTGTCTCTGTGTCTCAGTGTCTCTGCCGCAGTGTATCTGTGTTTCAGTGTTTCAGTGTTTCAGAGTTTCAGTGTCTCTATGACTCTGTGTCTCAGCGTCTCAGTGTCTCTGTGCCTCAGTGGCTCAGAGTCTCAGTGTCTCTATGTTTCAGTGCCTCAGTGTCTCAGTGTCTCTGTGCCTCAGTGTATCTGTGCCTCAGTGTCTCAGTGTCTCACTGTCTCAGTGTCTCTGTTACTCAGTGCCTCAGTTGCTCAGTGACTCTCTGTCTTTGTGTGTCAGTGTCTCTGTGTCTCAGTGTCTCAAAGTTTTTGTGTCTCACTGTTTCACTGCCTCAGTGTCTCAGAGTCACATTGTCTCTATGTCTCAGTGTCTCAGTGTCTCTGTGCCTCAGTGTCTCTGTGTCTCAGTGTATCAGCACCTCAGAGACTCAGTGTCCCTTTGTCTCTGAGTCTGAGTGTCTCTGTGCCTCAGTTTCACAGTGTCTCAGTGTCCGAGTGTACCTATGCCTCAGTGTCTCAGAGTCTCAGTGTCTCTGTGTCTCAGTATCTCAAAGTCTTTGTATTCAGTGTCTTCGAGTCTCAGAGTCTCAGTGTCTCTGTGCCTCAGTGTCTCAGTGTCTCGGTGCCTCAGTGTCTCAGAGTCTCAGGGTATCTGCATCTCAGAATCTCAGTGTCTCTGTGCCTCAGTGTCTCAGTGTCTCAGTGTCTCAGTGTCTCTGTGTCTCAGTGTCTCTGTGCCTCAGTGTCTATGCGTCTCAATGTCTCAGTTCTCTCTATCTCTGTGCCTCAGTGTCTCAGAGTCTCAGTGTGTCTGTGTCTCAGTGTCTCTGTGTCTCAGTGTCTCTGAGTCTCAGTGTCTCTGTGTCTCAGTGTCTCTGCGTCTCAGTGTCTCTGTGTCTCAGAGTCTCAGTGTCTCTGTGTCTCAGTGTCTCACAGTCTCAGTGTCTCTGTGTCTCAGTGTCTCTGTGTCTCAGATTCTCAGTGTCTCTGTGTCTCTGTGTCTCAGTGTGTCAGTGTCTCGGTGTCTCAGAGTCTCAGTGTCTCTGTGTCTCAGAGTCTCAGTGTCTCTGTGTCTCAGAGTCTCAGTGTCTCTGTGTCTCAGTGTCTCTGAGTCTCAGTGTCTCTGTGTCTCAGAGTCTCAGTGTCTCTGTGTCTCAGTGTCTCTGTGTCTCAGTGTCTCTGTGTCTCAGTGTCTCTGAGTCTCAGAGTCTCAGTGTCTCTGTGTCTCAGTGTCTCACAGTCTCAGTGTCTCTGTGTCTCAGTGTCTCTGTGTCTCAGTGTCTCTGTGTCTCAGAGTCTCAGTGTCTCTGTGTCTCAGTGTCTCACAGTCTCAGTGTCTCTGTGTCTCAGTGTCTCACAGTCTCAGTTTCTCTGTGTCTCAGTGTCTCACAGTCTCAGTTTCTCTGTGTCTCAGTGTCTCTGTGTCTCAGAGTCTCAGTGCCTCTGTGTCTCAGTGTATCTGTGTCTCAGTGGCTCACAGTCTCAGTGTCTCACAGTCTCAGTGTCTCTGTGTCTCTGTGTCTCAATGCTCAGTGTCTCTCTATCTCTGTGCTTCAGTGCCTCAGTGTCTCAGAGTCTCAGTGTCTCAGTGTGTCTGTGTCACATTGTCTCAGCGTCCCTGTGCCTCAGTGTCTCTGTGTCTCTGTGCCTCAGTGTTTCAGTGCCACAGTGTCTCAGTGTCTCAGAGTCACATTGTCTCTGTGCCTCAGTGCCTCAGTGTCTCAGTGTCTCAGAGTCTCTTTGTCTCCGTGTATCTGTGTCTCAGTGTGTCTGTGTTTCAGTGTCTCAGCGTCTCTGTGGCTCAGTGTCTCTGTGCCTCAGTGTTTCAGTGCCTCAGTGTCTCAGTGTCTCTGTGTCTCAGTGTATCAGCACCTCAGAGACTCAGTGTCCCTTTGTCTCTGAGTCTGAGTGTCTCTGTGCCTCAGTTTCACAGTGTCTCAGTGTCCGAGTGTACCTGTGCCTCAGTGTCTCAGAGTCTCAGTGTCTCTGTGTCTCAGTATCTCAAAGTCTTTGTATTCAGTGTCTTCGAGTCTCAGAGTCTCAGTGTCTCTGTGCCTCAGTGTCTCAAGGTCTCTGTGCCTCAGTGTCTCAGAGTCTCAGGGTATCTGCATCTCAGAGTCTCAGTGTCTCTGTGCCTCAGTGTCTCAGTGACTCTGTGTCTCTGCACCTCAGTGTCTCAGTGTCTCAGATTCTCAGTGTCTCAGAGTCTCAGTGTCTCTGTGCCTCAGTGTCTCAGTGTGTCTTTGTCTCAGTGTCGCAGTGTCTTTGTGTCTCAGTGTCTCTGTGCCTCAGTGTTTCATTGCCTCAGTGTCTCAGAGACTCAGTGTCTCAGTGTCTCTGTGCCTCAGTGTCACAGTGTCTCTTTGTCTCAGTGTCTCAGTGTCTCAGGGTCTCAGAGTATCAGTGTCTCTGTGTCTCAAAGTTTTGTGTCTCAGTGTCTCTGTGTCTCAGTGTGTCAGTGTCTCTGTGTCTAAGTGTCTGTGAGTCACAGTGTCTCAGTGTCTCAGTGTCTCTGTGCCTCACTGTCTCAGTGTCTCAGGGTCGCAGTGTCTCTGTGTCTCTGTGCCTCTGTGTCTCAAATTCTCAGTGTCTCTGTTCTCAGTGTCTCTGTGTCTCAGTGTCTCAGTGTCTCTTTGTCTCCGTGTTCCCAGTGTCTCTGTGTCTTTGTGTGTCTGTGTCTCAGTGTCTCAAAGTCTTTGTGTCTCAGTGTCTCTGTGTCTCTGTGTCTCAGTGTCTCTGTGCCTCTGTGTCTCAAATTCTCAGTGTCTCTGTTCTCAGTGTCTCTGTGTCTCAGTGTCTCTGTGTCTCAGTGTCTCTGTGTCTCAGTGTCTCAAAGTCTTTGTATTCAGTGCCTCAGAGTTTCAGTGTCTCTTTGCCTCCGTGTTCCCAGTGTCTCTGTGTCTTTGTGTGTCTGTGTCTCAGTGTCTCAAAGTCTTTGTGTCTCAATGTATCTGTGTCTCAGTGTCTCAGTGTCCCTGTGTCCCTGTGTCTCTGTGTCTCTGTGTCTCAGTGTCTCTGTGTCAGTGTCTCAGAGTCTCAGTGTCTCAGTTTCTCTGTGTCTCTGTGTCTCAATGTCTCAGTGTCTCTCTATCTCTCTGCTTCAGTGCCTCAGTGTCTCAGTGTGTCTGTGTCTCAGTGTCTCAGCGTCCCTGTGCCTCAGTGTCTCTGTGCATCAGTGTCTCAGTTTTTCTGTGTCTCTGTGTCTCAGTGTCTCTGTGTCACAGTGTCTCTGTGTCTCTGTGCCTCAGTGTCTCTGTGCCTCTGTGCCTCAGTGTTTCAGTGCCTCAGTGTTTCAGTGTCTCAGAGTCACATTGTCTCTGTGCGTCAGTGCCTCAGTGTCTCAGTATCTCAGAGTCTCAGTGTCTCAGTGTGTCTGTGTCTCAGTGTCTCACAGTCTCAGTGTCTCTGTGTCTCAGTGTCTCTGTGTCTCAGATTCTCAGTGTCTCTGTGTCTCTGTGTCTCAGTGTGTCAGTGTCTCGGTGTCTCAGAGTCTCAGTGTCTCAGAGTCTCAGTGTCTCTGTTTCTCAGTGTCTCTGTGTCTCTGTGTCTCAGAGTATCAGAGTCTCAGTGTCTCTGTGTCTCAGAGTCTCAGTGTCTCTGTGTCTCAGTGTCTCAGAGTCTCAGTGTCTCTGTGTCTCAGTGTCTCACAGTCTCAGTGTCTCTGTGTCTCAGTGTCTCTGTGTCTCAGTGTCTCTGTGTCTCAGAGTCTCAGTGTCTCTGTGTCTCAGTGTCTCACAGTCTCAGTGTCTCTGTGTCTCAGTGTCTCACAGTCTCAGTTTCTCTGTGTCTCAGTGTCTCACAGTCTCAGTTTCTCTGTGTCTCAGTGTCTCTGTGTCTCAGAGTCTCAGTGCCTATGTGTCTCAGTGTATCTGTGTCTCAGTGGCTCACAGTCTCAGTGTCTCACAGTCTCAGTGTCTCTGTGTCTCTGTGTCTCAATGCTCAGTGTCTCTCTATCTCTGTGCTTCAGTGCCTCAGTGTCTCAGAGTCTCAGTGTCTCAGTGTGTCTGTGTCACATTGTCTCAGCGTCCCTGTGCCTCAGTGTCTCTGTGCCTCAGTGTTTCAGTGCCACAGTGTCTCAGTGTCTCAGAGTCACATTGTCTCTGTGCCTCAGTGCCTCAGTGTCTCAGTGTCTCAGAGTCTCTTTGTCTCCATGTATCTGTGTCTCAGTGTGTCTGTGTTTCAGTGTCTCAGCGTCTCTGTGGCTCAGTGTCTCTGTGCCTCAGTGTTTCAGTGTCTCAGTGTCTCAGTGTCTCTGTGTCTCAGTGTATCAGCACCTCAGAGACTCAGTGTCCCTTTGTCTCTGAGTCTGAGTGTCTCTGTGCCTCAGTTTCACAGTGTCTCAGTGTCCGAGTGTACCTGTGCCTCAGTGTCTCAGAGTCTCAGTGTCTCTGTGTCTCAGTATCTCAAAGTCTTTGTATTCAGTGTCTTCGAGTCTCAGAGTCTCAGTGTCTCTGTGCCTCAGTGTCTCAAGGTCTCTGTGCCTCAGTGTCTCAGAGTCTCAGGGTATCTGCATCTCAGAGTCTCAGTGTCTCTGTGCCTCAGTGTCTCAGTGACTCTGTGTCTCTGCACCTCAGTGTCTCTGTGCCTCAGTGTTTCATTGCCTCAGTGTCTCAGAGACTCAGTGTCTCAGTGTCTCTGTGCCTCAGTGTCACACTGTCTCTTTGTCTCAGTGTCTCAGTGTCTCAGGGTCTCAGAGTATCAGTGTCTCTGTGTCTCAAAGTTTTGTGTCTCAGTGTCTCTGTGTCTCAGTGTGTCAGTGTCTCTGTGTCTAAGTGTCTGTGAGTCACAGTGTCTCAGTGTCTCAGTGTCTCTGTGCCTCACTGTCTCAGTGTCTCAGGGTCGCAGTGTCTCTGTGTCTCTGTGCCTCTGTGTCTCAAATTCTCAGTGTCTCTGTTCTCAGTGTCTCTGTGTCTCAGTGTCTCAGTGTCTCTTTGTCTCCGTGTTCCCAGTGTCTCTGTGTCTTTGTGTGTCTGTGTCTCAGTGTCTCAAAGTCTTTGTGTCTCAGTGTCTCTGTGTCTCAGTGTCTCTGTGCCTCTGTGTCTCAAATTCTCAGTGTCTCTGTTCTCAGTGTCTCTGTGTCTCAGTGTCTCTGTGTCTCACTGTCTCTGTGTCTCAGTGTCTCAAAGTCTTTGTATTCAGTGCCTCAGAGTTTCAGTGTCTCTTTGCCTCCGTGTTCCCAGTGTCTCTGTGTCTTTGTGTGTCTGTGTCTCAGTGTCTCAAAGTCTTTGTGTCTCAATGTATCTGTGTCTCAGTGTCTCAGTGTCCCTGTGTCCCTGTGTCTCTGTGTCTCTGTGTCTCAGTGTCTCTGTGTCAGTGTCTCAGAGTCTCAGTGTCTCAGTTTCTCTGTGTCTCTGTGTCTCAATGTCTCAGTGTCTCTCTATCTCTCTGCTTCAGTGCCTCAGTGTCTCAGTGTGTCTGTGTCTCAGTGTCTCAGCGTCCCTGTGCCTCAGTGTCTCTGTGCATCAGTGTCTCAGTTTTTCTGTGTCTCTGTGTCTCAGTGTCTCTGTGTCACAGTGTCTCTGTGTCTCTGTGCCCCAGTGTCTCTGTGCCTCTGTGCCTCAGTGTTTCAGTGCCTCAGTGTTTCAGTGTCTCAGAGTCACATTGTCTCTGTGCGTCAGTGCCTCAGTGTCTCAGTACCTCAGAGTCTCAGTGTCTCAGTGTGTTTGTGTCTCAGTGTCTCACAGTCTCAGTGTCTCTGTGTCTCAGTGTCTCTGTGTCTCAGATTCTCAGTGTCTCTGTGTCTCTGTGTCTCAGTGTGTCAGTGTCTCGGTGTCTCAGAGTCTCAGTGTCTCAGAGTCTCAGTGTCTCTGTTTCTCAGTGTCTCTGTGTCTCTGTGTCTCAGAGTCTCAGAGTCTCAGTGTCTCTGTGTCTCAGAGTCTCAGTGTCTCTGTGTCTCAGTGTCTCAGAGTCTCAGTGTCTCTGTGTCTCAGTGTCTCACAGTCTCAGTGTCTCTGTGTCTCAGTGTCTCTGTGTCTCAGTGTCTCTGAGTCTCAGAGTCTCAGTGTCTCTGTGTCTCAGTGTCTCACAGTCTCAGTGTCTCTGTGTCTCAGTGTCTCAGTGTCTCAGTGTCTCAGGGTCTCAGAGTATCAGTGTCTCTGTGTCTCAAAGTTTTGTGTCTCAGTGTCTCTGTGTCTCAGTGTGTCAGTGTCTCTGTGTCTAAGTGTCTGTGAGTCACAGTGTCTCAGTGTCTCAGTGTCTCTGTGCCTCACTGTCTCAGTGTCTCAGGGTCGCAGTGTCTCTGTGTCTCTGTGCCTCTGTGTCTCAAATTCTCAGTGTCTCTGTTCTCAGTGTCTCTGTGTCTCAGTGTCTCTTTGTCTCCGTGTTCCCAGTGTCTCTGTGTCTTTGTGTGTCTGTGTCTCAGTGTCTCAAAGTCTTTGTGTCTCAGTGTCTCTGTGTCTCAGTGTCTCTGTGCCTCTGTGTCTCAAATTCTCAGTGTCTCTGTTCTCAGTGTCTCTGTGTCTCAGTGTCTCTGTGTCTCACTGTCTCTGTGTCTCAGTGTCTCAAAGTCTTTGTATTCAGTGCCTCAGAGTTTCAGTGTCTCTTTGCCTCCGTGTTCCCAGTGTCTCTGTGTCTTTGTGTGTCTGTGTCTCAGTGTCTCAAAGTCTTTGTGTCTCAATGTATCTGTGTCTCAGTGTCTCAGTGTCCCTGTGTCCCTGTGTCTCTGTATCTCTGTGTCTCAGTGTCTCTGTGTCAGTGTCTCAGAGTCTCAGTGTCTCAGTTTCTCTGTGTCTCTGTGTCTCAATGTCTCAGTGTCTCTCTATCTCTCTGCTTCAGTGCCTCAGTGTCTCAGTGTGTCTGTGTCTCAGTGTCTCAGCGTCCCTGTGCCTCAGTGTCTCTGTGCATCAGTGTCTCAGTTTTTCTGTGTCTCTGTGTCTCAGTGTCTCTGTGTCACAGTGTCTCTGTGTCTCTGTGCCTCAGTGTCTCTGTGCCTCTGTGCCTCAGTGTTTCAGTGCCTCAGTGTTTCAGTGTCTCAGAGTCACATTGTCTCTGTGCGTCAGTGCCTCAGTGTCTCAGTATCTCAGAGTCTCAGTGTCTCAGTGTGTTTGTGTCTCAGTGTCTCACAGTCTCAGTGTCTCTGTGTCTCAGTGTCTCTGTGTCTCAGATTCTCAGTGTCTCTGTGTCTCTGTGTCTCAGTGTGTCAGTGTCTCGGTGTCTCAGAGTCTCAGTGTCTCAGAGTCTCAGTGTCTCTGTTTCTCAGTGTCTCTGTGTCTCTGTGTCTCAGAGTCTCAGAGTCTCAGTGTCTCTGTGTCTCAGAGTCTCAGTGTCTCTGTGTCTCAGTGTCTCAGAGTCTCAGTGTCTCTGTGTCTCAGTGTCTCACAGTCTCAGTGTCTCTGTGTCTCAGTGTCTCTGTGTCTCAGTGTCTCTGAGTCTCAGAGTCTCAGTGTCTCTGTGTCTCAGTGTCTCACAGTCTCAGTGTCTCTGTGTCTCAGTGTCTCAGTGTCTCAGGGTCTCAGAGTATCAGTGTCTCTGTGTCTCAAAGTTTTGTGTCTCAGTGTCTCTGTGTCTCAGTGTGTCAGTGTCTCTGTGTCTAAGTGTCTGTGAGTCACAGTGTCTCAGTGTCTCAGTGTCTCTGTGCCTCACTGTCTCAGTGTCTCAGGGTCGCAGTGTCTCTGTGTCTCTGTGCCTCTGTGTCTCAAATTCTCAGTGTCTCTGTTCTCAGCGTCTCTGTGTCTCAGTGTCTCAGTGTCTCTTTGTCTCCGTGTTCCCAGTGTCTCTGTGTCTTTGTGTGTCTGTGTCTCAGTGTCTCTGTGTCTCTGTGTCTCAGTGTCTCTGTGCCTCTGTGTCTCAAATTCTCAGTGTCTCTGTTCTCAGTGTCTCTGTGTCTCAGTGTCTCTGTGTCTCAGTGTCTCTGTGTCTCAGTGTCTCTGTGTCTCAGTGTCTCAGTGTCTCAAAGTCTTTGTATTCAGTGCCTCAGAGTTTCAGTGTCTCTTTGCCTCCGTGTTCCCAGTGTCTCTGTGTCTTTGTGTGTCTGTGTCTCAGTGTCTCAAAGTCTTTGTGTCTCAATGTATCTGTGTCTCAGTGTCTCAGTGTCCCTGTGTCCCTGTGTCTCTGTGTCTCTGTGTCTCAGTGTCTCTGTGTCAGTGTCTCAGAGTCTCAGTGTCTCAGTTTCTCTGTGTCTCTGTGTCTCAATGTCTCAGTGTCTCTCTATCTCTCTGCTTCAGTGCCTCAGTGTCTCAGTGTGTCTGTGTCTCAGTGTCTCAGCGTCCCTGTGCCTCAGTGTCTCTGTGCATCAGTGTCTCAGTTTTTCTGTGTCTCAGTGTCTCTGTGTCACAGTGTCTCTGTGTCTCTGTGCCTCAGTGTCTCTGTGCCTCAGTGTTTCAGTGCCTCAGTGTTTCAGTGTCTCAGAATCACATTGTCTCTGTGCGTCAGTGCCTCAGTGTCTCAGTATCTCAGAGTCTCAGTGTCTCAGTGTGTCTGTGTCTCAGTGTCTCACAGTCTCAGTGTCTCTGTGTCTCAGTGTCTCTGTGTCTCAGATTCTCAGTGTCTCTGTGTCTCTGTGTCTCAGTGTGTCAGTGTCTCGGTGTCTCAGAGTCTCAGTGTCTCAGAGTCTCAGTGTCTCTGTTTCTCAGTGTCTCTGTGTCTCTGTGTCTCAGAGTCTCAGAGTCTCAGTGTCTCTGTGTCTCAGAGTCTCAGTGTCTCTGTGTCTCAGTGTCTCAGAGTCTCAGTGTCTCTGTGTCTCAGTGTCTCACAGTCTCAGTGTCTCTGTGTCTCAGTGTCTCTGTGTCTCAGTGTCTCTGAGTCTCAGAGTCTCAGTGTCTCTGTGTCTCAGTGTCTCACAGTCTCAGTGTCTCTGTGTCTCAGTGTCTCTGTGTCTCAGTGTCTCTGTGTCTCAGAGTCTCAGTGTCTCTGTGTCTCAGTGTCTCACAGTCTCAGTGTCTCTGTGTCTCAGTGTCTCAGTGTCTCACAGTCTCAGTTTCTCTGTGTCTCAGTGTCTCACAGTCTCAGTTTCTCTGTGTCTCAGTGTCTCTGTGTCTCAGAGTCTCAGTGCCTATGTGTCTCAGTGTATCTGTGTCTCAGTGGCTCACAGTCTCAGTGTCTCACAGTCTCAGTGTCTCTGTGTCTCTGTGTCTCAATGCTCAGTGTCTCTCTATCTCTGTGCTTCAGTGCCTCAGTGTCTCAGAGTCTCAGTGTCTCAGTGTGTCTGTGTCACATTGTCTCAGCGTCCCTGTGCCTCAGTGTCTCTGTGTCTCTGTGCCTCAGTGTTTCAGTGCCACAGTGTCTCAGTGTCTCAGAGTCACATTGTCTCTGTGCCTCAGTGCCTCAGTGTCTCAGTGTCTCAGAGTCTCTTTGTCTCAGTGTATCTGTGTCTCAGTGTGTCTGTGTTTCAGTGTCTCAGCGTCTCTGTGGCTCAGTGTCTCTGTGCCTCAGTGTTTCAGTGCCTCAGTGTCTCAGTGTCTCTGTGTCTCAGTGTATCAGCACCTCAGAGACTCAGTGGCCCTTTGTCTCTGAGTCTGAGTGTCTCTGTGCCTCAGTTTCACAGTGTCTCAGTGTCCGAGTGTACCTGTGCCTCAGTGTCTCAGAGTCTCAGTGTCTCTGTGTCTCAGTATCTCAAAGTCTTTGTATTCAGTGTCTTCGAGTCTCAGAGTCTCAGTGTCTCTGTGCCTCAGTGTCTCAAGGTCTCTGTGCCTCAGTGTCTCAGAGTCTCAGGGTATCTGCATCTCAGAGTCTCAGTGTCTCTGTGCCTCAGTGTCTCAGTGACTCTGTGTCTCTGCACCTCAGTGTCTCAGTGTCTCAGATTCTCAGTGTCTCAGAGTCTCAGTGTCTCTGTGCCTCAGTGTCTCAGTGTGTCTTTGTCTCAGTGTCGCAGTGTCTTTGTGTCTCAGTGTCTCTGTGCCTCAGTGTTTCATTGCCTCAGTGTCTCAGAGACTCAGTGTCTCAGTGTCTCTGTGCCTCAGTGTCACAGTGTCTCTTTGTCTCAGTGTCTCAGTGTCTCAGGGTCTCAGAGTATCAGTGTCTCTGTGTCTCAAAATTTTGTGTCTCAGTGTCTCTGTGTCTCAGTGTGTCAGTGTCTCTGTGTCTAAGTGTCTGTGAGTCACAGTGTCTCAGTGTCTCAGTGTCTCAGTGTCTCTGTGCCTCACTGTCTCAGTGTCTCAGGGTCGCAGTGTCTCTGTGTCTCTGTGCCTCTGTGTCTCAAATTCTCAGTGTCTCTGTTCTCAGTGTCTCTGTGTCTCAGTGTCTCAGTGTCTCTTTGTCTCCGTGTTCCCAGTGTCTCTGTGTCTTTGTGTGTCTGTGTCTCAGTGTCTCAAAGTCTTTGTGTCTCAGTGTCTCTGTGCCTCTGTGTCTCAAATTCTCAGTGTCTCTGTTCTCAGTGTCTCTGTGTCTCAGTGTCTCTGTGTCTCACTGTCTCTGTGTCTCAGTGTCTCAAAGTCTTTGTATTCAGTGCCTCAGAGTTTCAGTGTCTCTTTGCCTCCGTGTTCCCAGTGTCTCTGTGTCTTTGTGTGTCTGTGTCTCAGTGTCTCAAAGTCTTTGTGTCTCAATGTACCTGTGTCTCAGTGTCTCAGTGTCCCTGTGTCCCTGTGTCTCTGTGTCTCTGTGTCTCAGTGTCTCTGTGTCAGTGTCTCAGAGTCTCAGTGTCTCAGTTTCTCTGTGTCTCTGTGTCTCAATGTCTCAGTGTCTCTCTATCTCTCTGCTTCAGTGCCTCAGTGTCTCAGTGTGTCTGTGTCTCAGTGTCTCAGCGTCCCTGTGCCTCAGTGTCTCTGTGCATCAGTGTCTCAGTTTTTCTGTGTCTCTGTGTCTCAGTGTCTCTGTGTCACAGTGTCTCTGTGTCTCTGTGCCTCAGTGTCTCTGTGCCTCTGTGCCTCAGTGTTTCAGTGCCTCAGTGTTTCAGTGTCTCAGAGTCACATTGTCTCTATGCGTCAGTGCCTCAGTGTCTCAGTATGTCAGAGTCTCAGTGTCTCAGTGTGTCTGTGTCTCAGTGTCTCACAGTCTCAGTGTCTCTGTGTCTCAGTGTCTCTGTGTCTCAGATTCTCAGTGTCTCTGTGTCTCTGTGTCTCAGTGTGTCAGTGTCTCGGTGTCTCAGAGTCTCAGTGTCTCAGAGTCTCAGTGTCTCTGTTTCTCAGTGTCTCTGTGTCTCAGAGTCTCAGAGTCTCAGTGTCTCTGTGTCTCAGAGTCTCAGTGTCTCTGTGTCTCAGTGTCTCAGAGTCTCAGTGTCTCTGTGTCTCAGTGTCTCACAGTCTCAGTGTCTCTGTGTCTCAGTGTCTCTGTGTCTCAGAGTCTCAGTGTCTCTGTGTCTCAGTGTCTCAGAGTCTCAGTGTCTCTGTGTCTCAGTGTCTCACAGTCTCAGTGTCTCTGTGTCTCAGTGTCTCTGTGTCTCAGTGTCTCTGAGTCTCAGAGTCTCAGTGTCTCTGTGTCTCAGTGTCTCACAGTCTCAGTGTCTCTGTGTCTCAGTGTCTCAGTGTCTCAGTGTCTCAGGGTCTCAGAGTATCAGTGTCTCTGTGTCTCAAAGTTTTGTGTCTCAGTGTCTCTGTGTCTCAGTGTGTCAGTGTCTCTGTGTCTAAGTGTCTGTGAGTCACAGTGTCTCAGTGTCTCAGTGTCTCAGTGTCTCTGTGCCTCACTGTCTCAGTGTCTCAGGGTCGCAGTGTCTCTGTGTCTCTGTGTCTCAAATTCTCAGTGTCTCTGTTCTCAGCGTCTCTGTGTCTCAGTGTCTCAGTGTCTCTTTGTCTCCGTGTTCCCAGTGTCTCTGTGTCTTTGTGTGTCTGTGTCTCAGTGTCTCTGTGTCTCTGTGTCTCAGTGTCTCTGTGCCTCTGTGTCTCAAATTCTCAGTGTCTCTGTTCTCAGTGTCTCTGTGTCTCAGTGTCTCTGTGTCTCAGTGTCTCTGTGTCTCAGTGTCTCTGTGTCTCAGTGTCTCAAAGTCTTTGTATTCAGTGCCTCAGAGTTTCAGTGTCTCTTTGCCTCCGTGTTCCCAGTGTCTCTGTGTCTTTGTGTGTCTGTGTCTCAGTGTCTCAAAGTCTTTGTGTCTCAATGTATCTGTGTCTCAGTGTCTCAGTGTCCCTGTGTCCCTGTGTCTCTGTGTCTCTGTGTCTCAGTGTCTCTGTGTCAGTGTCTCAGAGTCTCAGTGTCTCAGTTTCTCTGTGTCTCTGTGTCTCAATGTCTCAGTGTCTCTCTATCTCTCTGCTTCAGTGCCTCAGTGTCTCAGTGTGTCTGTGTCTCAGTGTCTCAGCGTCCCTGTGCCTCAGTGTCTCTGTGCATCAGTGTCTCAGTTTTTCTGTGTCTCAGTGTCTCTGTGTCACAGTGTCTCTGTGTCTCTGTGCCTCAGTGTCTCTGTGCCTCTGTGCCTCAGTGTTTCAGTGCCTCAGTGTTTCAGTGTCTCAGAATCACATTGTCTCTGTGCGTCAGTGCCTCAGTGTCTCAGTATCTCAGAGTCTCAGTGTCTCAGTGTGTCTGTGTCTCAGTGTCTCACAGTCTCAGTGTCTCTGTGTCTCAGTGTCTCTGTGTCTCAGATTCTCAGTGTCTCTGTGTCTCTGTGTCTCAGTGTGTCAGTGTCTCGGTGTCTCAGAGTCTCAGTGTCTCAGAGTCTCAGTGTCTCTGTTTCTCAGTGTCTCTGTGTCTCTGTGTCTCAGAGTCTCAGAGTCTCAGTGTCTCTGTGTCTCAGAGTCTCAGTGTCTCTGTGTCTCAGTGTCTCAGTGTCTCAGAGTCTCAGTGTCTCTGTGTCTCAGTGTCTCACAGTCTCAGTGTCTCTGTGTCTCAGTGTCTCTGTGTCTCAGTGTCTCTGAGTCTCAGAGTCTCAGTGTCTCTGTGTCTCAGTGTCTCACAGTCTCAGTGTCTCTGTGTCTCAGTGTCTCTGTGTCTCAGTGTCTCTGTGTCTCAGAGTCTCAGTGTCTCTGTGTCTCAGTGTCTCACAGTCTCAGTGTCTCTGTGTCTCAGTGTCTCAGTGTCTCACAGTCTCAGTTTCTCTGTGTCTCAGTGTCTCACAGTCTCAGTTTCTCTGTGTCTCAGTGTCTCTGTGTCTCAGAGTCTCAGTGCCTATGTGTCTCAGTGTATCTGTGTCTCAGTGGCTCACAGTCTCAGTGTCTCACA
Organism: Prionace glauca; assembly: GCA_037974335.1. NCBI lineage: Eukaryota > Metazoa > Chordata > Chondrichthyes > Carcharhiniformes > Carcharhinidae > Prionace > Prionace glauca. The sequence continues at coordinate 148,724 of JBBMRE010000131.1, forward strand.
GTCTCAGTGTCTCTGTGTCTCTGTGTCTCAATGCTCAGTGTCTCTCTATCTCTGTGCTTCAGTGTCTCTGTGTCTCAGTGTCTCTGTGCCTCAGTGTCTCTGTGCCTCAGTGTCTATGCGTCTCAATGTCTCAGTTCTCTCTATCTCTGTGCCTCAGTGTCTCAGAGTCTCAGTGTGTCTGTGTCTCAGTGTCTCAGTGTCTCTGTGTCTCAGAGTCCCTGTGTCTATGTGCCTCAATGTCACAGTGTGTCAGTGTCTCTGTGTCTCAAAGTTTTGTGTCTCTGTGTCTCAGAATCTCAGAGTCTCAAAGACTCTGTGCCCCAGAGTCTCAGTGTCTCAGTGTCTCAGTGTCTCAGTGTCTCCGTGTCTAAGTGTGTCAGTGCCTCTGTGTCTAAGTGTCTGTGAGTCACAGTGTCTCATTGTCTCTGTGTCTCTGTGTCTCTGTGCCTTAGTGTCTCAGGGTCTCAGTGTCTCTGTGTCTCTGTGTCTCTGTGCCTCAATGCCTCCGTGTTCTCAGTGTCTCTGTGTCTTTGTGTGTCTGTGTCTCAATGTCTCAAAGTCTTTGTGTCTCAGTGTCTCTGTGTCTCAGTGTCTCAGAGTCTCAATGAATCTGTGTCTCCGTGTCTGAGTCTCTCTGTGCCTCAGTGTCACAGTGTCTCTGTGTCTCAGTGCCTCAGTGTCTCTGTGTCTCAGTGTCTCAGTGTCTCAGTGTCTCAGAGTCTCAGTGTCCCTGTGACTCTGTGTTTCAGTGTCTCAGAATCTCAGTTTCTCAGTGTCTCTGTGTTTCAGTGGCTCAGTGTCTCTGTGTCTCTGTTTCTCAGTGTCTCTGTGTTTTGGTGTCTCTGTGCCTGAGTGTCTCAGTGTCTCAGAATCTCAGTGTCTCAGCATCTCCGAGTCTCAGTGTATCAGCATCTCAGAGACTCAGTGTCTCTTTGTCTCTGAGTCTGAGTGTATCTGTGCCTCAGTGTCACAATGTCTCAGTGTCAGAGTGTACCTGTGCCTCAGTGTCTCAGTGTCTCAGTATCAGCATCTCAGAGACTCAGTGTCTCTTTGTCTCTGAGTCTGAGTGTATCTGTGCCTCAGTGTCACAATGTCTCAGTGTCAGAGTGTACCTGTGCCTCAGTGTCTCAGAGTCTCAGTGTCTCAATGTTTCTGTGTCTCAGTGTATCAGTGTCTCAGAGACTCAGTGTCTCCTTGTCTCTGTGTCTGAGTGTCTCTGTGCCTCAGTGTCACAGTGTCTCCTTGTCTCTGTGTCTGAGTGTCTCTGTGCCTCAGTGTCACAGTGTCTCCTTGTCTCTCTGTCTGAGAGTCTCTGTGCCTCAGTGTCACAGTGTCTCAGTGACTCTGTATCTCTGTGTCTCAGTGTCTCTGTGTCTCTGAGTCTCAGAGTCTCAGTGTGTCAGTGTCTCTGTCCCTCAGTGTCCCAGAGCCTCAGTGTCTCTGTGTCTCAGTGTCTCAGTGCCTCAAAGTCTTTGTATTCAGTGCCTCAGAGTCTCAGTGTCTCAGTACCTCAGTGTCTCAGTGTTCCTGTGTCTCTGTGTCTCAGAGTCTCAGTGTCTCAGTGTCTCAGTGCCTCAGTGTCTCAGTGTTCCTGTGTCTCTGTGTCTCAGAGTCTCAGTGTCTCAGAGTCTCAGTGTCTCTGTTGCTCAGTGTCTCTGTGTCTCAGTGTCTCTATGCCTCAGTGTCTCAGTGTCTCTGTGCCTCAGTGTCGCAGTGACTCAGTTCTCTCTATCTCTGTGCCTCAGTGTCTCAGAGTCTCATTGTGTCTATGTCTCAGTGTCTCAGAGTCTCAGACTTTCAGTGTCTCTGTCTCAGTGACTCTGTGTCTCAGTGTCTCAGTGTCTCAGAGTCTCAGTATCTCAGTGTCTCCGTGTCTCAGTGTCTCAGTGCCTCAGTGTCTCCGTGTTCCTGTGTCTCTGTGTCTCAGAGACTCAATGTCTCAGTGTCTCAGTGTCTCAGTGTCTCAAAGTCTTTGTATTCAGTGCCTCAGAGTCTCAGTGTCTCATTGCCTCACTGTCTCAGTGTCCCTGTGTCTCTGTGTGTCAGAGTCTCAGTGTCTCTGTGTCTCAGTGTCTCTGTGTCTCAGTGTCTCAGAGTCTCAGTGTCTCAGTTTCTCTGTGTCTCTGTGTCTCAATGTCTCAGTGTCTCTCTATCTCTGTGCTTCAGTGCCTCAGTGTCTCAGTGTGTCTGTGTCTCAGTGTCTCAGTGTCCCTGTGCCTCAGTGCCTCAGTGTCTCTGTGTCTCAGTGTCTCAGTTTCTCTGTGTCTCTGTGTCTCAGTGTCTCTGTGTCACAGTGTCTCGGTGTCTCTGTGCCTCAGTGTCTCTGTGTCTCTGTGCCTCAGTGTTTCAGTGCCTCAGTGTCTCAGTGTCTCAGAGTCACATTGTCTCTGTGCGTCAGTGCCTCAGTGTCTCAGTATCTCAGTGTCTCAGTGTCTCAGTGTGTCTGTGTTTCAGTGTCTCAGTGACTCTGTGCCTCAGTGTCTCTCTGTCTCAGTGTATCAGTGTCTCAGAGACTCAGTGTCTCATTGTCTCTGTGTCTGAGTGTCTCTGTGCCTCAGTGCCTCAGTGTCACAGTGTCTCAGTGTCTCTCTGTCTCAGTGTCTCAGAGTCTCAGAGTCTTAGAGACTCAGTGTCTCAGTTTCTCTGTGTCTCTGTGTCTCAATGTCTCAGTGTTTCTCTATTTCTGTGTTTCAGTGCCTCAGTGTCTCAGAGTCTCAGTGTCTCAGAGACTCAGTGTCTCAGTGTCCCAGTGTACCTGTGCCTCAGTGTTTCAGTGTCTCAGTGTCTCAGTGCCTCAGTGCCTCAGAGTCTCAGTGTCTCTGTGCCTCAGTGTCTCAGTGTCCCAGTGTCACTGTGTCTCAGAGTCTCAGCGTCTCAGTGTCTCAGTGTCTCTCTGTCTCAGTGTATCAGTGTCTCAGAGACACAGTGTCTCTGTGCCTCAGTGTCTCAGTGTGTCAGTGTCTCTGTGTCTCAGTGTCTCAGAGTCTCAGTGTCTCAGTTTCTCTGTGTCTCTGTGTCTCAATGTCTCAGTGTCTCTCTATCTCTGTGCTTCAGTGCCTCAGTGTCTCAGAGTCTCAGTGTGTCTGTGTCTCAGTGTCTCAGCGTCCCTGTGCCTCAATGTCTCTGTGTCTCAGTGTCTCAGTTTCTCTGTGTCTCTGTGTCTCAGTGTCTCTGTGTCACAGTGTCTCGGTCTCTCTGTGCCTCAGTGTCTCTGTGTCTCAGTGTCTCTCTGTCTCAGTGTCTCAGAGTCTCAGTGTCTCAGAGTCTCAGTGTCTCAGAGACTAAGTGTCTCAGTTCCTCTGTGTCTCTGTGTCTCAATGTCTCAGTGTCTCTCTATCTCTGTGCTTCAGTGCCTCAGTGTCTCAGAGTCTCAGTGTCTCAGTGTGTCTGTGTCTCAGTGTCTCAGCGACCCTGTGCCTCAGTGTCTCTGTGTCTCTGCGCATCAGTGTCTCAGTTTCTCTGGGTCTCTGTGTCTCAGTGTCTCTGTGTCACAGTGTCTCTGTGTCTCTGTGCCTCAGTGTCTCTGTGTCTCTGTGCCTCAGTGTTTCAGTGCCTCAGTGTCTCAGAGTCACATTGCCTCTGTGCGTCAGTGCCTCAGTGTCTCAGTATCTCAGAGTCTCAGTGTCTCAGTATGTCTGTGTTTCAGTGCCTCAGTGTCTCTGTGCCTCAGTGTGACAGTGTCTCAGAGTCTCAGTGTCTCTGTGTCTCAGTGTCTCAGAGTCTCAGAGTCTCAGTGTCTCAGAGACTCAGTGTCTCAGTGTCTCAGTGTCTCAGTGTACCTGTGCCTCAGTGTTTCAGTGTCTCATTGTCTCAGTGCCTCAGTGCCTCAGAGTCTCAGAGTCTCAGTGTCTCTGTGCCTCAGTGTCTCAGTGTCCCAGTGTCACTGTGTCTCAGAGTCTCAGCGTCTCAGTGTCTCAGTGTCTCTCTGTCTCAGTGTATCAGTGTCTCAGAGACACAGTGTCTCTGTGCCTCAGTGTCTCAGTGTCTCAGTGTCTCAGTGTCTCTGTGTCTCAATATCTCAGTGTCTGTCTATCTCTGTGCCTCAGTGTCTCAGTGTCTCTACGTGTTTGTGTCTCAGTGTGTCTGTGTCTCAGTGTCTCTGTGTCTCTGTGCCTCAGTGTTTCAGATTTTCAGAGACTCAATGTCTCTGTGTCTCTCTGTTTGAGTGTCTCTGTGCCTCTGTGTCATAGTGTCTCAGTGTCTCAGATTATCAGTGTCTCCGCGTCTCAGAGTCTCTGTGAGTCTGTGCCTCTGTGTCTCAGTGTCTCTGTGTCTCAGTGTCTCTGCCGCAGTGTATCTGTGTTTCAGTGTTTCAGTGTTTCAGAGTTTCAGTGTCTCTATGACTCTGTGTCTCAGCGTCTCAGTGTCTCTGTGCCTCAGTGGCTCAGAGTCTCAGTGTCTCTATGTTTCAGTGCCTCAGTGTCTCAGTGTCTCTGTGCCTCAGTGTATCTGTGCCTCAGTGTCTCAGTGTCTCACTGTCTCAGTGTCTCTGTTACTCAGTGCCTCAGTTGCTCAGTGACTCTCTGTCTTTGTGTGTCAGTGTCTCTGTGTCTCAGTGTCTCAAAGTTTTTGTGTCTCACTGTTTCACTGCCTCAGTGTCTCAGAGTCACATTGTCTCTATGTCTCAGTGTCTCAGTGTCTCTGTGCCTCAGTGTCTCTGTGTCTCAGTGTATCAGCACCTCAGAGACTCAGTGTCCCTTTGTCTCTGAGTCTGAGTGTCTCTGTGCCTCAGTTTCACAGTGTCTCAGTGTCCGAGTGTACCTATGCCTCAGTGTCTCAGAGTCTCAGTGTCTCTGTGTCTCAGTATCTCAAAGTCTTTGTATTCAGTGTCTTCGAGTCTCAGAGTCTCAGTGTCTCTGTGCCTCAGTGTCTCAGTGTCTCGGTGCCTCAGTGTCTCAGAGTCTCAGGGTATCTGCATCTCAGAATCTCAGTGTCTCTGTGCCTCAGTGTCTCAGTGTCTCAGTGTCTCAGTGTCTCTGTGTCTCAGTGTCTCTGTGCCTCAGTGTCTATGCGTCTCAATGTCTCAGTTCTCTCTATCTCTGTGCCTCAGTGTCTCAGAGTCTCAGTGTGTCTGTGTCTCAGTGTCTCTGTGTCTCAGTGTCTCTGAGTCTCAGTGTCTCTGTGTCTCAGTGTCTCTGCGTCTCAGTGTCTCTGTGTCTCAGAGTCTCAGTGTCTCTGTGTCTCAGTGTCTCACAGTCTCAGTGTCACTGTGTCTCAGTGTCTCTGTGTCTCAGATTCTCAGTGTCTCTGTGTCTCTGTGTCTCAGTGTGTCAGTGTCTCGGTGTCTCAGAGTCTCAGTGTCTCAGAGTCTCAATGTCTCTGTTTCTCAGTGTCACTGTGTCTCTGTGTCTCAGAGTCTCAGAGTCTCAGTGTCTCTGTGTCTCAGAGTCTCAGTGTCTCTGTGTCTCAGAGTCTCAGTGTCTCTGTGTCTCAGTGTCTCTGAGTCTCAGTGTCTCTGTGTCTCAGAGTCTCAGTGTCTCTGTGTCTCAGTGTCTCTGTGTCTCAGTGTCTCTTTGTCTCAGTATCTCTGAGTCTCAGAGTCTCAGTGTCTCTGTGTCTCAGTGTCTCACAGTCTCAGTGTCTCTGTGTCTCAGTGTCTCTGTGTCTCAGTGTCTCTGTGTCTCAGAGTCTCAGTGTCTCTGTGTCTCAGTGTCTCACAGTCTCAGTGTCTCTGTGTCTCAGTGTCTCACAGTCTCAGTTTCTCTGTGTCTCAGTGTCTCACAGTCTCAGTTTCTCTGTGTCTCAGTGTCTCTGTGTCTCAGAGTCTCAGTGCCTCTGTGTCTCAGTGTATCTGTGTCTCAGTGGCTCACAGTCTCAGTGTCTCACAGTCTCAGTGTCTCTGTGTCTCTGTGTCTCAATGCTCAGTGTCTCTCTATCTCTGTGCTTCAGTGCCTCAGTGTCTCAGAGTCTCAGTGTCTCAGTGTGTCTGTGTCACATTGTCTCAGCGTCCCTGTGCCTCAGTGTCTCTGTGTCTCTGTGCCTCAGTGTTTCAGTGCCACAGTGTCTCAGTGTCTCAGAGTCACATTGTCTCTGTGCCTCAGTGCCTCAGTGTCTCAGTGTCTCAGAGTCTCTTTGTCTCCGTGTATCTGTGTCTCAGTGTGTCTGTGTTTCAGTGTCTCAGCGTCTCTGTGGCTCAGTGTCTCTGTGCCTCAGTGTTTCAGTGCCTCAGTGTCTCAGTGTCTCTGTGTCTCAGTGTATCAGCACCTCAGAGACTCAGTGTCCCTTTGTCTCTGAGTCTGAGTGTCTCTGTGCCTCAGTTTCACAGTGTCTCAGTGTCCGAGTGTACCTGTGCCTCAGTGTCTCAGAGTCTCAGTGTCTCTGTGTCTCAGTATCTCAAAGTCTTTGTATTCAGTGTCTTCGAGTCTCAGAGTCTCAGTGTCTCTGTGCCTCAGTGTCTCAAGGTCTCTGTGCCTCAGTGTCTCAGAGTCTCAGGGTATCTGCATCTCAGAGTCTCAGTGTCTCTGTGCCTCAGTGTCTCAGTGACTCTGTGTCTCTGCACCTCAGTGTCTCAGTGTCTCAGATTCTCAGTGTCTCAGAGTCTCAGTGTCTCTGTGCCTCAGTGTCTCAGTGTGTCTTTGTCTCAGTGTCGCAGTGTCTTTGTGTCTCAGTGTCTCTGTGCCTCAGTGTTTCATTGCCTCAGTGTCTCAGAGACTCAGTGTCTCAGTGTCTCTGTGCCTCAGTGTCACAGTGTCTCTTTGTCTCAGTGTCTCAGTGTCTCAGGGTCTCAGAGTATCAGTGTCTCTGTGTCTCAAAGTTTTGTGTCTCAGTGTCTCTGTGTCTCAGTGTGTCAGTGTCTCTGTGTCTAAGTGTCTGTGAGTCACAGTGTCTCAGTGTCTCAGTGTCTCTGTGCCTCACTGTCTCAGTGTCTCAGGGTCGCAGTGTCTCTGTGTCTCTGTGCCTCTGTGTCTCAAATTCTCAGTGTCTCTGTTCTCAGTGTCTCTGTGTCTCAGTGTCTCAGTGTCTCTTTGTCTCCGTGTTCCCAGTGTCTCTGTGTCTTTGTGTGTCTGTGTCTCAGTGTCTCAAAGTCTTTGTGTCTCAGTGTCTCTGTGTCTCTGTGTCTCAGTGTCTCTGTGCCTCTGTGTCTCAAATTCTCAGTGTCTCTGTTCTCAGTGTCTCTGTGTCTCAGTGTCTCTGTGTCTCAGTGTCTCTGTGTCTCAGTGTCTCAAAGTCTTTGTATTCAGTGCCTCAGAGTTTCAGTGTCTCTTTGCCTCCGTGTTCCCAGTGTCTCTGTGTCTTTGTGTGTCTGTGTCTCAGTGTCTCAAAGTCTTTGTGTCTCAATGTATCTGTGTCTCAGTGTCTCAGTGTCCCTGTGTCCCTGTGTCTCTGTGTCTCTGTGTCTCAGTGTCTCTGTGTCAGTGTCTCAGAGTCTCAGTGTCTCAGTTTCTCTGTGTCTCTGTGTCTCAATGTCTCAGTGTCTCTCTATCTCTCTGCTTCAGTGCCTCAGTGTCTCAGTGTGTCTGTGTCTCAGTGTCTCAGCGTCCCTGTGCCTCAGTGTCTCTGTGCATCAGTGTCTCAGTTTTTCTGTGTCTCTGTGTCTCAGTGTCTCTGTGTCACAGTGTCTCTGTGTCTCTGTGCCTCAGTGTCTCTGTGCCTCTGTGCCTCAGTGTTTCAGTGCCTCAGTGTTTCAGTGTCTCAGAGTCACATTGTCTCTGTGCGTCAGTGCCTCAGTGTCTCAGTATCTCAGAGTCTCAGTGTCTCAGTGTGTCTGTGTCTCAGTGTCTCACAGTCTCAGTGTCTCTGTGTCTCAGTGTCTCTGTGTCTCAGATTCTCAGTGTCTCTGTGTCTCAGTGTGTCAGTGTCTCGGTGTCTCAGAGTCTCAGTGTCTCAGAGTCTCAGTGTCTCTGTTTCTCAGTGTCTCTGTGTCTCTGTGTCTCAGAGTCTCAGAGTCTCAGTGTCTCTGTGTCTCAGAGTCTCAGTGTCTCTGTGTCTCAGTGTCTCAGAGTCTCAGTGTCTCTGTGTCTCAGTGTCTCACAGTCTCAGTGTCTCTGTGTCTCAGTGTCTCTGTGTCTCAGTGTCTCTGAGTCTCAGAGTCTCAGTGTCTCTGTGTCTCAGTGTCTCACAGTCTCAGTGTCTCTGTGTCTCAGTGTCTCTGTGTCTCAGTGTCTCTGTGTCTCAGAGTCTCAGTGTCTCTGTGTCTCAGTGTCTCACAGTCTCAGTGTCTCTGTGTCTCAGTGTCTCAGTGTCTCACAGTCTCAGTTTCTCTGTGTCTCAGTGTCTCACAGTCTCAGTTTCTCTGTGTCTCAGTGTCTCTGTGTCTCAGAGTCTCAGTGCCTATGTGTCTCAGTGTATCTGTGTCTCAGTGGCTCACAGTCTCAGTGTCTCACAGTCTCAGTGTCTCTGTGTCTCTGTGTCTCAATGCTCAGTGTCTCTCTATCTCTGTGCTTCAGTGCCTCAGTGTCTCAGAGTCTCAGTGTCTCAGTGTGTCTGTGTCACATTGTCTCAGCGTCCCTGTGCCTCAGTGTCTCTGTGTCTCTGTGCCTCAGTGTTTCAGTGCCACAGTGTCTCAGTGTCTCAGAGTCACATTGTCTCTGTGCCTCAGTGCCTCAGTGTCTCAGTGTCTCAGAGTCTCTTTGTCTCAGTGTATCTGTGTCTCAGTGTGTCTGTGTTTCAGTGTCTCAGCGTCTCTGTGGCTCAGTGTCTCTGTGCCTCAGTGTTTCAGTGCCTCAGTGTCTCTGTGTCTCAGTGTATCAGCACCTCAGAGACTCAGTGTCCCTTTGTCTCTGAGTCTGAGTGTCTCTGTGCCTCAGTTTCACAGTGTCTCAGTGTCCGAGTGTACCTGTGCCTCAGTGTCTCAGAGTCTCAGTGTCTCTGTGTCTCAGTATCTCAAAGTCTTTGTATTCAGTGTCTTCGAGTCTCAGAGTCTCAGTGTCTCTGTGCCTCAGTGTCTCAAGGTCTCTGTGCCTCAGTGTCTCAGAGTCTCAGGGTATCTGCATCTCAGAGTCTCAGTGTCTCTGTGCCTCAGTGTCTCAGTGACTCTGTGTCTCTGCACCTCAGTGTCTCAGTGTCTCAGATTCTCAGTGTCTCAGAGTCTCAGTGTCTCTGTGCCTCAGTGTCTCAGTGTGTCTTTGTCTCAGTGTCGCAGTGTCTTTGTGTCTCAGTGTCTCTGTGCCTCAGTGTTTCATTCCCTCAGTGTCTCAGAGACTCAGTGTCTCAGTGTCTCTGTGCCTCAGTGTCACAGTGTCTCTTTGTCTCAGTGTCTCAGTGTCTCAGGGTCTCAGAGTATCAGTGTCTCTGTGTCTCAAAGTTTTGTGTCTCAGTGTCTCTGTGTCTCAGTGTGTCAGTGTCTCTGTGTCTAAGTGTCTGTGAGTCACAGTTTCTCAGTGTCTCAGTGTCTCAGTGTCTCTGTGCCTCACTGTCTCAGTGTCTCAGGGTCGCAGTGTCTCTGTGTCTCTGTGCCTCTGTGTCTCAAATTCTCAGTGTCTCTGTTCTCAGTGTCTCTGTGTCTCAGTGTCTCAGTGTCTCTTTGTCTCCGTGTTCCCAGTGTCTCTGTGTCTTTGTGTGTCTGTGTCTCAGTGTCTCAAAGTCTTTGTGTCTCAGTGTCTCTGTGTCTCTGTGTCTCTGTGTCTCAATGTCTCAGTGTTTCTCTATTTCTGTGTTTCAGTGCCTCAGTGTCTCAGAGTCTCAGTGTCTCAGAGACTCAGTGTCTCAGTGTCCCAGTGTACCTGTGCCTCTGTGTCACAGTGTCTCGGTCTCTCTGTGCCTCAGTGTCTCTGTGTCTCAGTGTCTCTCTGTCTCAGTGTCTCAGAGTCTCAGTGTCTCAGAGTCTCAGTGTCTCAGAGACTAAGTGTCTCAGTTCCTCTGTGTCTCTGTGTCTCAATGTCTCAGTGTCTCTCTATCTCTGTGCTTCAGTGCCTCAGTGTCTCAGAGTCTCAGTGTCTCAGTGTGTCTGTGTCTCAGTGTCTCAGCGACCCTGTGCCTCAGTGTCTCTGTGTCTCTGCGCATCAGTGTCTCAGTTTCTCTGGGTCTCTGTGTCTCAGTGTCTCTGTGTCACAGTGTCTCTGTGTCTCTGTGCCTCAGTGTCTCTGTGTCTCTGTGCCTCAGTGTTTCAGTGCCTCAGTGTCTCAGAGTCACATTGCCTCTGTGCGTCAGTGCCTCAGTGTCTCAGTATCTCAGAGTCTCAGTGTCTCAGTATGTCTGTGTTTCAGTGCCTCAGTGTCTCTGTGCCTCAGTGTGACAGTGTCTCAGAGTCTCAGTGTCTCTGTGTCTCAGTGTCTCAGAGTCTCAGAGTCTCAGTGTCTCAGAGACTCAGTGTCTCAGTGTCTCAGTGTCTCAGTGTACCTGTGCCTCAGTGTTTCAGTGTCTCATTGTCTCAGTGCCTCAGTGCCTCAGAGTCTCAGAGTCTCAGTGTCTCTGTGCCTCAGTGTCTCAGTGTCCCAGTGTCACTGTGTCTCAGAGTCTCAGCGTCTCAGTGTCTCAGTGTCTCTCTGTCTCAGTGTATCAGTGTCTCAGAGACACAGTGTCTCTGTGCCTCAGTGTCTCAGTGTCTCAGTGTCTCAGTGTCTCTGTGTCTCAATATCTCAGTGTCTGTCTATCTCTGTGCCTCAGTGTCTCAGTGTCTCTACGTGTTTGTGTCTCAGTGTGTCTGTGTCTCAGTGTCTCTGTGTCTCTGTGCCTCAGTGTTTCAGATTTTCAGAGACTCAATGTCTCTGTGTCTCTCTGTTTGAGTGTCTCTGTGCCTCTGTGTCATAGTGTCTCAGTGTCTCAGATTATCAGTGTCTCCGCGTCTCAGAGTCTCTGTGAGTCTGTGCCTCTGTGTCTCAGTGTCTCTGTGTCTCAGTGTCTCTGCCACAGTGTATCTGTGTTTCAGTGTTTCAGTGTTTCAGAGTTTCAGTGTCTCTATGACTCTGTGTCTCAGCGTCTCAGTGTCTCTGTGCCTCAGTGGCTCAGAGTCTCAGTGTCTCTATGTTTCAGTGCCTCAGTGTCTCAGTGTCTCTGTGCCTCAGTGTATCTGTGCCTCAGTGTCTCAGTGTCTCACTGTCTCAGTGTCTCTGTTACTCAGTGCCTCAGTTGCTCAGTGACTCTCTGTCTTTGTGTGTCAGTGTCTCTGTGTCTCAGTGTCTCAAAGTTTTTGTGTCTCAGTGTTTCACTGCCTCAGTGTCTCAGAGTCACATTGTCTCTATGTCTCAGTGTCTCAGTGTCTCTGTGCCTCAGTGTCTCTGTGTCTCAGTGTATCAGCACCTCAGAGACTCAGTGTCCCTTTGTCTCTGAGTCTGAGTGTCTCTGTGCCTCAGTTTCACAGTGTCTCAGTGTCCGAGTGTACCTATGCCTCAGTGTCTCAGAGTCTCAGTGTCTCTGTGTCTCAGTATCTCAAAGTCTTTGTATTCAGTGTCTTCGAGTCTCAGAGTCTCAGTGTCTCTGTGCCTCAGTGTCTCAGTGTCTCGGTGCCTCAGTGTCTCAGAGTCTCAGGGTATCTGCATCTCAGAATCTCAGTGTCTCTGTGCCTCAGTGTCTCAGTGTCTCAGTGTCTCAGTGTCTCTGTGTCTCAGTGTCTCTGTGCCTCAGTGTCTATGCGTCTCAATGTCTCAGTTCTCTCTATCTCTGTGCCTCAGTGTCTCAGAGTCTCAGTGTGTCTGTGTCTCAGTGTCTCTGTGTCTCAGTGTCTCTGAGTCTCAGTGTCTCTGTGTCTCAGTGTCTCTGCGTCTCAGTGTCTCTGTGTCTCAGAGTCTCAGTGTCTCTGTGTCTCAGTGTCTCACAGTCTCAGTGTCTCTGTGTCTCAGTGTCTCTGTGTCTCAGATTCTCAGTGTCTCTGTGTCTCTGTGTCTCAGTGTGTCAGTGTCTCTGTGTCTCAGAGTCTCAGTGTCTCAGAGTCTCAATGTCTCTGTTTCTCAGTGTCACTGTGTCTCTGTGTCTCAGAGTCTCAGAGTCTCAGTGTCTCTGTGTCTCAGAGTCTCAGTGTCTCTGTGTCTCAGAGTCTCAGTGTCTCTGTGTCTCAGTGTCTCTGAGTCTCAGTGTCTCTGTGTCTCAGAGTCTCAGTGTCTCTGTGTCTCAGTGTCTCTGTGTCTCAGTGTCTCTGTGTCTCAGTATCTCTGAGTCTCAGAGTCTCAGTGTCTCTGTGTCTCAGTGTCTCACAGTCTCAGTGTCTCTGTGTCTCAGTGTCTCTGTGTCTCAGTGTCTCTGTGTCTCAGAGTCTCAGTGTCTCTGTGTCTCAGTGTCTCACAGTCTCAGTGTCTCTGTGTCTCAGTGTCTCACAGTCTCAGTTTCTCTGTGTCTCAGTGTCTCACAGTCTCAGTTTCTCTGTGTCTCAGTGTCTCTGTGTCTCAGAGTCTCAGTGCCTCTGTGTCTCAGTGTATCTGTGTCTCAGTGGCTCACAGTCTCAGTGTCTCACAGTCTCAGTGTCTCTGTGTCTCTGTGTCTCAATGCTCAGTGTCTCTCTATCTCTGTGCTTCAGTGCCTCAGTGTCTCAGAGTCTCAGTGTCTCAGTGTGTCTGTGTCACATTGTCTCAGCGTCCCTGTGCCTCAGTGTCTCTGTGTCTCTGTGCCTCAGTGTTTCAGTGCCACAGTGTCTCAGTGTCTCAGAGTCACATTGTCTCTGTGCCTCAGTGCCTCAGTGTCTCAGTGTCTCAGAGTCTCTTTGTCTCCGTGTATCTGTGTCTCAGTGTGTCTGTGTTTCAGTGTCTCAGCGTCTCTGTGGCTCAGTGTCTCTGTGCCTCAGTGTTTCAGTGCCTCAGTGTCTCAGTGTCTCTGTGTCTCAGTGTATCAGCACCTCAGAGACTCAGTGTCCCTTTGTCTCTGAGTCTGAGTGTCTCTGTGCCTCAGTTTCACAGTGTCTCAGTGTCCGAGTGTACCTGTGCCTCAGTGTCTCAGAGTCTCAGTGTCTCTGTGTCTCAGTATCTCAAAGTCTTTGTATTCAGTGTCTTCGAGTCTCAGAGTCTCAGTGTCTCTGTGCCTCAGTGTCTCAAGGTCTCTGTGCCTCAGTGTCTCAGAGTCTCAGGGTATCTGCATCTCAGAGTCTCAGTGTCTCTGTGCCTCAGTGTCTCAAGGTCTCTGTGCCTCAGTGTCTCAGAGTCTCAGGGTATCTGCATCTCAGAGTCTCAGTGTCTCTGTGCCTCAGTGTCTCAGTGACTCTGTGTCTCTGCACCTCAGTGTCTCAGTGTCTCAGATTCTCAGTGTCTCAGAGTCTCAGTGTCTCTGTGCCTCAGTGTCTCAGTGTGTCTTTGTCTCAGTGTCGCAGTGTCTTTGTGTCTCAGTGTCTCTGTGCCTCAGTGTTTCATTGCCTCAGTGTCTCAGAGACTCAGTGTCTCAGTGTCTCTGTGCCTCAGTGTCACAGTGTCTCTTTGTCTCAGTGTCTCAGTGTCTCAGGGTCTCAGAGTATCAGTGTCTCTGTGTCTCAACGTTTTGTGTCTCAGTGTCTCTGTGTCTCAGTGTGTCAGTGTCTCTGTGTCTAAGTGTCTGTGAGTCACAGTGTCTCAGTGTCTCAGTGTCTCTGTGCCTCACTGTCTCAGTGTCTCAGGGTCGCAGTGTCTCTGTGTCTCTGTGCCTCTGTGTCTCAAATTCTCAGTGTCTCTGTTCTCAGTGTCTCTGTGTCTCAGTGTCTCAGTGTCTCTTTGTCTCCGTGTTCCCAGTGTCTCTGTGTCTTTGTGTGTCTGTGTCTCAGTGTCTCAAAGTCTTTGTGTCTCAGTGTCTCTGTGTCTCAGTGTCTCTGTGCCTCTGTGTCTCAAATTCTCAGTGTCTCTGTTCTCAGTGTCTCTGTGTCTCAGTGTCTCTGTGTCTCAGTGTCTCTGTGTCTCAGTGTCTCAAAGTCTTTGTATTCAGTGCCTCAGAGTTTCAGTGTCTCTTTGCCTCCGTGTTCCCAGTGTCTCTGTGTCTTTGTGTGTCTGTGTCTCAGTGTCTCAAAGTCTTTGTGTCTCAATGTATCTGTGTCTCAGTGTCTCAGTGTCCCTGTGTCCCTGTGTCTCTGTGTCTCTGTGTCTCAGTGTCTCTGTGTCAGTGTCTCAGAGTCTCAGTGTCTCAGTTTCTCTGTGTCTCTGTGTCTCAATGTCTCAGTGTCTCTCTATCTCTCTGCTTCAGTGCCTCAGTGTCTCAGTGTGTCTGTGTCTCAGTGTCTCAGCGTCCCTGTGCCTCAGTGTCTCTGTGCATCAGTGTCTCAGTTTTTCTGTGACTCTGTGTCTCAGTGTCTCTGTGTCACAGTGTCTCTGTGTCTCTGTGCCTCAGTGTCTCTGTGCCTCTGTGCCTCAGTGTTTCAGTGCCTCAGTGTTTCAGTGTCTCAGAGTCACATTGTCTCTGTGCGTCAGTGCCTCAGTGTCTCAGTATCTCAGAGTCTCAGTGTCTCAGTGTGTCTGTGTCTCAGAGTCTCACAGTCTCAGTGTCTCTGTGTCTCAGTGTCTCTGTGTCTCAGATTCTCAGTGTCTCTGTGTCTCTGTGTCTCAGTGTGTCAGTGTCTCGGTGTCTCAGAGTCTCAGTGTCTCAGAGTCTCAGTGTCTCTGTTTCTCAGTGTCTCTGTGTCTCTGTGTCTCAGAGTATCAGAGTCTCAGTGTCTCTGTGTCTCAGAGTCTCAGTGTCTCTGTGTCTCAGTGTCTCAGAGTCTCAGTGTCTCTGTGTCTCAGTGTCTCACAGTCTCAGTGTCTCTGTGTCTCAGTGTCTCTGTGTCTCAGTGTCTCTGTGTCTCAGAGTCTCAGTGTCTCTGTGTCTCAGTGTCTCACAGTCTCAGTGTCTCTGTGTCTCAGTGTCTCACAGTCTCAGTTTCTCTGTGTCTCAGTGTCTCACAGTCTCAGTTTCTCTGTGTCTCAGTGTGTCTGTGTCTCAGAGTCTCAGTGCCTATGTGTCTCAGTGTATCTGTGTCTCAGTGGCTCACAGTCTCAGTGTCTCACAGTCTCAGTGTCTCTGTGTCTCTGTGTCTCAATGCTCAGTGTCTCTCTATCTCTGTGCTTCAGTGCCTCAGTGTCTCAGAGTCTCAGTGTCTCAGTGTGTCTGTGTCACATTGTCTCAGCGTCCCTGTGCCTCAGTGTCTCTGTGTCTCTGTGCCTCAGTGTTTCAGTGCCACAGTGTCTCAGTGTCTCAGAGTCACATTGTCTCTGTGCCTCAGTGCCTCAGTGTCTCAGTGTCTCAGAGTCTCTTTGTCTCAGTGTATCTGTGTCTCAGTGTGTCTGTGTTTCAGTGTCTCAGCGTCTCTGTGGCTCAGTGTCTCTGTGCCTCAGTGTTTCAGTGCCTCAGTGTCTCAGTGTCTCTGTGTCTCAGTGTATCAGCACCTCAGAGACTCAGTGTCCCTTTGTCTCTGAGTCTGAGTGTCTCTGTGCCTCAGTTTCACAGTGTCTCAGTGTCCGAGTGTACCTGTGCCTCAGTGTCTCAGAGTCTCAGTGTCTCTGTGTCTCAGTATCTCAAAGTCTTTGTATTCAGTGTCTTCGAGTCTCAGAGTCTCAGTGTCTCTGTGCCTCAGTGTCTCAAGGTCTCTGTGCCTCAGTGTCTCAGAGTCTCAGGGTATCTGCATCTCAGAGTCTCAGTGTCTCTGTGCCTCAGTGTCTCAGTGACTCTGTGTCTCTGCACCTCAGTGTCTCAGTGTCTCAGATTCTCAGTGTCTCAGAGTCTCAGTGTCTCTGTGCCTCAGTGTCTCAGTGTGTCTTTGTCTCAGTGTCGCAGTGTCTTTGTGTCTCAGTGTCTCTGTGCCTCAGTGTTTCATTGCCTCAGTGTCTCAGAGACTCAGTGTCTCAGTGTCTCTGTGCCTCAGTGTCACAGTGTCTCTTTGTCTCAGTGTCTCAGTGTCTCAGGGTCTCAGAGTATCAGTGTCTCTGTGTCTCAAAGTTTTGTGTCTCAGTGTCTCTGTGTCTCAGTGTGTCAGTGTCTCTGTGTCTAAGTGTCTGTGAGTCACAGTGTCTCAGTGTCTCAGTGTCTCTGTGCCTCACTGTCTCAGTGTCTCAGGGTCGCAGTGTCTCTGTGTCTCTGTGCCTCTGTGTCTCAAATTCTCAGTGTCTCTGTTCTCAGTGTCTCTGTGTCTCAGTGTCTCAGTGTCTCTTTGTCTCCGTGTTCCCAGTGTCTCTGTGTCTTTGTGTGTCTGTGTCTCAGTGTCTCAAAGTCTTTGTGTCTCAGTGTCTCTGTGTCTCTGTGTCTCAGTGTCTCTGTGCCTCTGTGTCTCAAATTCTCAGTGTCTCTGTTCTCAGTGTCTCTGTGTCTCAGTGTCTCTGTGTCTCAGTGTCTCTGTGTCTCAGTGTCTCAAAGTCTTTGTATTCAGTGCCTCAGAGTTTCAGTGTCTCTTTGCCTCCGTGTTCCCAGTGTCTCTGTGTCTTTGTGTGTCTGTGTCTCAGTGTCTCAAAGTCTTTGTGTCTCAATGTATCTGTGTCTCAGTGTCTCAGTGTCCCTGTGTCCCTGTGTCTCTGTGTCTCTGTGTCTCAGTGTCTCTGTGTCAGTGTCTCAGAGTCTCAGTGTCTCAGTTTCTCTGTGTCTCTGTGTCTCAATGTCTCAGTGTCTCTCTATCTCTCTGCTTCAGTGCCTCAGTGTCTCAGTGTGTCTGTGTCTCAGTGTCTCAGCGTCCCTGTGCCTCAGTGTCTCTGTGCATCAGTGTCTCAGTTTTTCTGTGTCTCTGTGTCTCAGTGTCTCTGTGTCACAGTGTCTCTGTGTCTCTGTGCCTCAGTGTCTCTGTGCCTCTGTGCCTCAGTGTTTCAGTGCCTCAGTGTTTCAGTGTCTCAGAGTCACATTGTCTCTGTGCGTCAGTGCCTCAGTGTCTCAGTATCTCAGAGTCTCAGTGTCTCAGTGTGTCTGTGTCTCAGTGTCTCACAGTCTCAGTGTCTCTGTGTCTCAGTGTCTCTGTGTCTCAGATTCTCAGTGTCTCTGTGTCTCTGTGTCTCAGTGTGTCAGTGTCTCGGTGTCTCAGAGTCTCAGTGTCTCAGAGTCTCAGTGTCTCTGTTTCTCAGTGTCTCTGTGTCTCTGTGTCTCAGAGTCTCAGAGTCTCAGTGTCTCTGTGTCTCAGAGTCTCAGTGTCTCTGTGTCTCAGTGTCTCAGAGTCTCAGTGTCTCTGTGTCTCAGTGTCTCACAGTCTCAGTGTCTCTGTGTCTCAGTGTCTCTGTGTCTCAGTGTCTCTGAGTCTCAGAGTCTCAGTGTCTCTGTGTCTCAGTGTCTCACAGTCTCAGTGTCTCTGTGTCTCAGTGTCTCTGTGTCTCAGTGTCTCTGTGTCTCAGAGTCTCAGTGTCTCTGTGTCTCAGTGTCTCACAGTCTCAGTGTCTCTGTGTCTCAGTGTCTCAGTGTCTCACAGTCTCAGTTTCTCTGTGTCTCAGTGTCTCACAGTCTCAGTTTCTCTGTGTCTCAGTGTCTCTGTGTCTCAGAGTCTCAGTGCCTATGTGTCTCAGTGTATCTGTGTCTCAGTGGCTCACAGTCTCAGTGTCTCACAGTCTCAGTGTCTCTGTGTCTCTGTGTCTCAATGCTCAGTGTCTCTCTATCTCTGTGCTTCAGTGCCTCAGTGTCTCAGAGTCTCAGTGTCTCAGTGTGTCTGTGTCACATTGTCTCAGCGTCCCTGTGCCTCAGTGTCTCTGTGTCTCTGTGCCTCAGTGTTTCAGTGCCACAGTGTCTCAGTGTCTCAGAGTCACATTGTCTCTGTGCCTCAGTGCCTCAGTGTCTCAGTGTCTCAGAGTCTCTTTGTCTCAGTGTATCTGTGTCTCAGTGTATCTGTGTTTCAGTGTCTCAGCGTCTCTGTGGCTCAGTGTCTCTGTGCCTCAGTGTTTCAGTGCCTCAGTGTCTCAGTGTCTCTGTGTCTCAGTGTATCAGCACCTCAGAGACTCAGTGTCCCTTTGTCTCTGAGTCTGAGTGTCTCTGTGCCTCAGTTTCACAGTGTCTCAGTGTCCGAGTGTACCTGTGCCTCAGTGTCTCAGAGTCTCAGTGTCTCTGTGTCTCAGTATCTCAAAGTCTTTGTATTCAGTGTCTTTGAGTCTCAGAGTCTCAGTGTCTCTGTGCCTCAGTGTCTCAAGGTCTCTGTGCCTCAGTGTCTCAGAGTCTCAGGGTATCTGCATCTCAGAGTCTCAGTGTCTCTGTGCCTCAGTGTCTCAGTGACTCTGTGTCTCTGCACCTCAGTGTCTCAGTGTCTCAGATTCTCAGTGTCTCAGAGTCTCAGTGTCTCTGTGCCTCAGTGTCTCAGTGTGTCTTTGTCTCAGTGTCGCAGTGTCTTTGTGTCTCAGTGTCTCTGTGCCTCAGTGTTTCATTGCCTCAGTGTCTCAGAGACTCAGTGTCTCAGTGTCTCTGTGCCTCAGTGTCACAGTGTCTCTTTGTCTCAGTGTCTCAGTGTCTCAGGGTCTCAGAGTATCAGTGTCTCTGTGTCTCAAAGTTTTGTGTCTCAGTGTCTCTGTGTCTCAGTGTGTCAGTGTCTCTGTGTCTAAGTGTCTGTGAGTCACAGTTTCTCAGTGTCTCAGTGTCTCAGTGTCTCTGTGCCTCACTGTCTCAGTGTCTCAGGGTCGCAGTGTCTCTGTGTCTCTGTGCCTCTGTGTCTCAAATTCTCAGTGTCTCTGTTCTCAGTGTCTCTGTGTCTCAGTGTCTCAGTGTCTCTTTGTCTCCGTGTTCCCAGTGTCTCTGTGTCTTTGTGTGTCTGTGTCTCAGTGTCTCAAAGTCTTTGTGTCTCAGTGTCTCTGTGTCTCTGTGTCTCTGTGTCTCAATGTCTCAGTGTTTCTCTATTTCTGTGTTTCAGTGCCTCAGTGTCTCAGAGTCTCAGTGTCTCAGAGACTCAGTGTCTCAGTGTCCCAGTGTACCTGTGCCTCAGTGTTTCAGTGTCTCAGTGTCTCAGTGCCTCAGTGCCTCAGAGTCTCAGTGTCTCTATGCCTCAGTGTCTCAGTGTCCCAGTGTCACTGTGTCTCAGTGTCTCACAGTCTCAGTGTCTCTGTGTCTCAGTGTCTCTGTGTCTCAGTGTCTCTGTGTCTCAGAGTCTCAGTGTCTCTGTGTCTCAGTGTCTCACAGTCTCAGTGTCTCTGTGTCTCAGTGTCTCACAGTCTCAGTTTCTCTGTGTCTCAGTGTCTCACAGTCTCAGTTTCTCTGTGTCTCAGTGTCTCTGTGTCTCAGAGTCTCAGTGCCTATGTGTCTCAGTGTATCTGTGTCTCAGTGGCTCACAGTCTCAGTGTCTCACAGTCTCAGTGTCTCTGTGTCTCTGTGTCTCAATGCTCAGTGTCTCTCTATCTCTGTGCTTCAGTGCCTCAGTGTCTCAGAGTCTCAGTGTCTCAGTGTGTCTGTGTCACATTGTCTCAGCGTCCCTGTGCCTCAGTTTCTCTGTGTCTCTGTGCCTCAGTGTTTCAGTGCCACAGTGTCTCAGAGTCACATTGTCTCTGTGCCTCAGTGCCTCAGTGTCTCAGTGTCTCAGAGTCTCTTTGTCTCAGTGTATCTGTGTCTCAGTGTGTCTGTGTTTCAGTGTCTCAGCGTCTCTGTGGCTCAGTGTCTCTGTGCCTCAGTGTTTCAGTGCCTCAGTGTCTCAGTGTCTCTGTGTCTCAGTGTATCAGCACCTCAGAGACTCAGTGTCCCTTTGTCTCTGAGTCTGAGTGTCTCTGTGCCTCAGTTTCACAGTGTCTCAGTGTCCGAGTGTACCTGTGCCTCAGTGTCTCAGAGTCTCAGTGTCTCTGTGTCTCAGTATCTCAAAGTCTTTGTATTCAGTGTCTTCGAGTCTCAGAGTCTCAGTGTCTCTGTGCCTCAGTGTCTCAAGGTCTCTGTGCCTCAGTGTCTCAGAGTCTCAGGGTATCTGCATCTCAGAGTCTCAGTGTCTCTGTGCCTCAGTGTCTCAGTGACTCTGTGTCTCTGCACCTCAGTGTCTCAGTGTCTCAGATTCTCAGTGTCTCAGAGTCTCAGTGTCTCTGTGCCTCAGTGTCTCAGTGTGTCTTTGTCTCAGTGTCGCAGTGTCTTTGTGTCTCAGTGTCTCTGTGCCTCAGTGTTTCATTGCCTCAGTGTCTCAGAGACTCAGTGTCTCAGTGTCTCTGTGCCTCAGTGTCACAGTGTCTCTTTGTCTCAGTGTCTCAGTGTCTCAGGGTCTCAGAGTATCAGTGTCTCTGTGTCTCAAAGTTTTGTGTCTCAGTGTCTCTGTGTCTCAGTGTGTCAGTGTCTCTGTGTCTAAGTGTCTGTGAGTCACAGTTTCTCAGTGTCTCAGTGTCTCAGTGTCTCTGTGCCTCACTGTCTCAGTGTCTCAGGGTCGCAGTGTCTCTGTGTCTCTGTGCCTCTGTGTCTCAAATTCTCAGTGTCTCTGTTCTCAGTGTCTCTGTGTCTCAGTGTCTCAGTGTCTCTTTGTCTCCGTGTTCCCAGTGTCTCTGTGTCTTTGTGTGTCTGTGTCTCAGTGTCTCAAAGTCTTTGTGTCTCAGTGTCTCTGTGTCTCTGTGTCTCTGTGTCTCAATGTCTCAGTGTTTCTCTATTTCTGTGTTTCAGTGCCTCAGTGTCTCAGAGTCTCAGTGTCTCAGAGACTCAGTGTCTCAGTGTCCCAGTGTACCTGTGCCTCAGTGTTTCAGTGTCTCAGTGTCTCAGTGCCTCAGTGCCTCAGAGTCTCAGTGTCTCTATGCCTCAGTGTCTCAGTGTCCCAGTGTCACTGTGTCCCAGAGTCTCAGCGTCTCAGTGTCTCAGTGTCTCTCTGTCTCAGTGTATCAGTGTCTCAGAGACACAGTGTCTCTGTGCCTCAGTGTCTCAGTGTCTCAGTGTCTCTGTGTCTCAGTGTCTCAGAGTCTCAGTGTCTCAGTTTCTCTGTGTCTCTGTGTCTCAATGTCTCAGTGTCTCTCTATCTCTGTGCTTCAGTGCCTCAGTGTCTCAGAGTCTCAGTGTGTCTGTGTCTCAGTGTCTCAGCGTCCCTGTGCCTCAATGTCTCTGTGTCTCAGTTTCTCAGTTTCTCTGTGTCTCAGTGTCTCAGTGTCTCTGTGTCACAGTGTCTCGGTCTCTCTGTGCCTCAGTGTCTCTGTGTCTCAGTGTCTCTCTGTCTCAGTGTCTCAGAGTCTCAGTGTCTCAGAGTCTCAGTGTCTCAGAGACTAAGTGTCTCAGTTCCTCTGTGTCTCTGTGTCTCAATGTCTCAGTGTCTCTCTATCTCTGTGCTTCAGTGCCTCAGTGTCTCAGAGTCTCAGTGTCTCAGTGTGTCTGTGTCTCAGTGTCTCAGCGTCCCTGTGCCTCAGTGTCTCTGTGTCTCTGCGCATCAGTGTCTCAGTTTCTCTGGGTCTCTGTGTCTCAGTGTCTCTGTGTCACAGTGTCTCTGTGTCTCTGTGCCTCAGTGTCTCTGTGTCTCTGTGCCTCAGTGTTTCAGTGCCTCAGTGTCTCAGAGTCACATTGCCTCTGTGCGTCAGTGCCTCAGTGTCTCAGTATCTCAGAGTCTCAGTGTCTCAGTGTGTCTGTGTTTCAGTGCCTCAGTGTCTCTGTGCCTCAGTGTGACAGTGTCTCAGAGTCTCAGTGTCTCTGTGTCTCAGTGTCTCAGAGTCTCAGTGTCTCAGAGACTCAGTGTCTCAGTGTCTCAGTGTCTCAGTGTACCTGTGCCTCAGTGTTTCAGTGTCTCATTGTCTCAGTGCCTCAGTGCCTCAGAGTCTCAGAGTCTCAGTGTCTCTGTGCCTAAGTGTCTCAGTGTCCCAGTGTCACTGTGTCTCAGAGTCTCAGCGTCTCAGTGTCTCAGTGTCTCTCTGTCTCAGTGTATCAGTGTCTCAGAGACACAGTGTCTCTGTGCCTCAGTGTCTCAGTGTCTCAGTGTCTCTGTGTCTCAATATCTCAGTGTCTGTCTATCTCTGTGCCTCAGTGTCTCAGTGTCTCTACGTGTTTGTGTCTCAGTGTGTCTGTGTCTCAGTGTCTCTGTGTCTCTGTGCCTCAGTGTTTCAGATTTTCAGAGACTCAATGTCTCTGTGTCTCTCTGTTTGAGTGTCTCTGTGCCTCTGTGTCATAGTGTCTCAGTGTCTCAGATTATCAGTGTCTCCGCGTCTCAGAGTCTCTGTGAGTCTGTGCCTCTGTGTCTCAGTGTCTCTGTGTCTCAGTGTCTCTGCCGCAGTGTATCTGTGTTTCAGTGTTTCAGTGTTTCAGAGTTTCAGTGTCTCTATGACTCTGTGTCTCAGCGTCTCAGTGTCTCTGTGCCTCAGTGGCTCAGACTCTCAGTGTCTCTATGTTTCAGTGCCTCAGTGTCTCAGTGTCTCTGTGCCTCAGTGTATCTGTGCCTCAGTGTCTCACTGTCTCACTGTCTCAGTGTCTCTGTTACTCAGTGCCTCAGTTGCTCAGTGGCTCAGTGACTCTCTGTCTTTGTGTGTCAGTGTCTCTGTGTCTCAGTGTCTCAAAGTTTTTGTGTCTCAGTGTTTCACTGCCTCAGTGTCTCAGAGTCACATTGTCTCTATGTCTCAGTGTCTCAGTGTCTCTGTGCCTCAGTGTCTCTGTGTCTCAGTGTATCAGCACCTCAGAGACTCAGTGTCCCTTTGTCTCTGAGTCTGAGTGTCTCTGTGCCTCAGTTTCACAGTGTCTCAGTGTCCGAGTGTACCTATGCCTCAGTGTCTCAGAGTCTCAGTGTCTCTGTGTCTCAGTATCTCAAAGTCTTTGTATTCAGTGTCTTCGAGTCTCAGAGTCTCAGTGTCTCTGTGCCTCAGTGTCTCAGTGTCTCTGTGCCTCAGTGTCTCAGAGTCTCAGGGTATCTGCATCTCAGAATCTCAGTGTCTCTGTGCCTCAGTGTCTCAGTGTCTCTGTGCCTCAGTGTCTCAGTGTCTCTGTGCCTCAGTGTCTATGCGTCTCAATGTCTCAGTTCTCTCTATCTCTGTGCCTCAGTGTCTCAGAGTCTCAGTGTGTCTGTGTCTCAGTGTCTCTGTGTCTCAGTGTCTCTGAGTCTCAGTGTCTCTGTGTCTCAGTGTCTCTGTGTCTCAGTGTCTCTGTGTCTCAGAGTCGCAGTGTCTCTGTGTCTCAGTGTCTCACAGTCTCAGTGTCTCTGTGTCTCAGTGTCTCTGTGTCTCAGATTCTCAGTGTCTCTGTGTCTCTGTGTCTCAGTGTGTCAGTGTCTCGGTGTCTCAGAGTCTCAGTGTCTCAGAGTCTCAGTGTCTCTGTTTCTCAGTGTCTCTGTGTCTCAGAGTCTCAGAGTCTCAGTGTCTCTGTGTCTCAGAGTCTCAGTGTCTCTGTGTCTCAGTGTCTCTGAGTCTCAGTGTCTCTGTGTCTCAGAGTCTCAGTGTCTCTGTGTCTCAGTGTCTCTGTGTCTCAGTGTCTCTGAGTCTCAGAGTCTCAGTGTCTCTGTGTCTCAGTGTCTCACAGTCTCAGTGTCTCTGTGTCTCAGTGTCTCTGTGTCTCAGTGTCTCTGTGTCTCAGAGTCTCAGTGTCTCTGTGTCTCAGTGTCTCGCAGTCTCAGTGTCTCTGTGTCTCAGTGTCTCAGTGTCTCACAGTCTCAGTTTCTCTGTGTCTCAGTGTCTCACAGTCTCAGTTTCTCTGTGTCTCAGTGTCTCTGTGTCTCAGAGTCTCAGTGCCTCTGTGTCTCAGTGTATCTGTGTCTCAGTGGCTCACAGTCTCAGTGTCTCACAGTCTCAGTGTCTCTGTGTCTCTGTGTCTCAATGCTCAGTGTCTCTCTATCTCTGTGCTTCAGTGCCTCAGTGTCTCAGAGTCTCAGTGTCTCAGTGTGTCTGTGTCACATTGTCTCAGCGTCCCTGTGCCTCTGTGTCTCTGTGCCTCAGTGTTTCAGTGCCACAGTGTCTCAGTGTCTCAGAGTCACATTGTCTCTGTGCCTCAGTGCCTCAGTGTCTCAGTGTCTCAGAGTCTCTTTGTCTCCATGTATCTGTGTCTCAGTGTGTCTGTGTTTCAGTGTCTCAGCGTCTCTGTGGCTCAGTGTCTCTGTGCCTCAGTGTTTCAGTGTCTCAGTGTCTCAGTGTCTCTGTGTCTCAGTGTATCAGCACCTCAGAGACTCAGTGTCCCTTTGTCTCTGAGTCTGAGTGTCTCTGTGCCTCAGTTTCACAGTGTCTCAGTGTCCGAGTGTACCTGTGCCTCAGTGTCTCAGAGTCTCAGTGTCTCTGTGTCTCAGTATCTCAAAGTCTTTGTATTCAGTGTCTTCGAGTCTCAGAGTCTCAGTGTCTCTGTGCCTCAGTGTCTCAAGGTCTCTGTGCCTCAGTGTCTCAGAGTCTCAGGGTATCTGCATCTCAGAGTCTCAGTGTCTCTGTGCCTCAGTGTCTCAGTGTCCCAGTGTCACTGTGTCTCAGAGTCTCAGCGTCTCAGTGTCTCAGTGTCTCTCTGTCTCAGTGTATCAGTGTCTCAGAGACACAGTGTCTCTGTGCCTCAGTGTCTCAGTGTCTCAGTGTCTCAGTGTCTCAGTGTCTCAATATCTCAGTGTCTGTCTATCTCTGTGCCTCAGTGTCTCAGTGTCTCTACGTGTTTGTGTCTCAGTGTGTCTGTGTCTCAGTGTCTCTGTGTCTCTGTGCCTCAGTGTTTCAGATTTTCAGAGACTCAATGTCTCTGTGTCTCTCTGTTTGAGTGTCTCTGTGCCTCTGTGTCATAGTGTCTCAGTGTCTCAGATTATCAGTGTCTCCGCGTCTCAGAGTCTCTGTGAGTCTGTGCCTCTGTGTCTCAGTGTCTCTGTGTCTCAGTGTCTCTGCCGCAGTGTATCTGTGTTTCAGTGTTTCAGTGTTTCAGAGTTTCAGTGTCTCTATGACTCTGTGTCTCAGCGTCTCAGTGTCTCTGTGCCTCAGTGGCTCAGAGTCTCAGTGTCTCTATGTTTCAGTGCCTCAGTGTCTCAGTGTCTCTGTGCCTCAGTGTATCTGTGCCTCAGTGTCTCAGTGTCTCACTGTCTCAGTGTCTCTGTTACTCAGTGCCTCAGTTGCTCAGTGGCTCAGTGACTCTCTGTCTTTGTGTGTCAGTGTCTCTGTGTCTCAGTGTCTCAAAGTTTTTGTGTCTCAGTGTTTCACTGCCTCAGTGTCTCAGAGTCACATTGTCTCGATGTCTCAGTGTCTCAGTGTCTCTGTGCCTCAGTGTCTCTATGTCTCAGTGTATCAGCACCTCAGAGACTCAGTGTCCCTTTGTCTCTGAGTCTGAGTGTCTCTGTGCCTCAGTTTCACAGTGTCTCAGTGTCCGAGTGTACCTATGCCTCAGTGTCTCAGAGTCTCAGTGTCTCTGTGTCTCAGTATCTCAAAGTCTTTGTATTCAGTGTCTTCGAGTCTCAGAGTCTCAGTGTCTCTGTGCCTCAGTGTCTCAGTGTCTCTGTGCCTCAGTGTCTCAGAGTCTCAGGGTATCTGCATCTCAGAATCTCAGTGTCTCTGTGCCTCAGTGTCTCAGTGTCTCTGTGTCTCAGTGTCTCTGTGTCTCAGTGTCTCTGTGCCTCAGTGTCTATGCGTCTCAATGTCTCAGTTCTCTCTATCTCTGTGCCTCAGTGTCTCAGAGTCTCAGTGTGTCTGTGTCTCAGTGTCTCTGTGTCTCAGTGTCTCTGAGTCTCAGTGTCTCTGTGTCTCAGTGTCTCTGTGTCTCAGTGTCTCTGTGTCTCAGAGTCTCAGTGTCTCTGTGTCTCAGTGTCTCACAGTCTCAGTGTCTCTGTGTCTCAGTGTCTCTGTGTCTCAGATTCTCAGTGTCTCTGTGTCTCAGTGTGTCAGTGTCTCGGTGTCTCAGAGTCTCAGTGTCTCAGAGTCTCAGTGTCTCTGTTTCTCAGTGTCTCTGTGTCTCTGTGTCTCAGAGTCTCAGAGTCTCAGTGTCTCTGTGTCTCAGAGTCTCAGTGTCTCTGTGTCTCAGTGTCTCTGAGTCTCAGTGTCTCTGTGTCTCAGAGTCTCAGTGTCTCTGTGTCTCAGTGTCTCTGTGTCTCAGTGTCTCTGTGTCTCAGTGTCTCTGAGTCTCAGAGTCTCAGTGTCTCTGTGTCTCAGTGTCTCACAGTCTCAGTGTCTCTGTGTCTCAGTGTCTCTGTGTCTCAGTGTCTCAGAGTCTCAGTGTCTCTGTGTCTCAGTGTCTCGCAGTCTCAGTGTCTCTGTGTCTCAGTGTCTCAGTGTCTCACAGTCTCAGTTTCTCTGTGTCTCAGTGTCTCACAGTCTCAGTTTCTCTGTGTCTCAGTGTCTCTGTGTCTCAGAGTCTCAGTGCCTCTGTGTCTCAGTGTATCTGTGTCTCAGTGGCTCACAGTCTCAGTGTCTCACAGTCTCAGTGTCTCTGTGTCTCTGTGTCTCAATGCTCAGTGTCTCTCTATCTCTGTGCTTCAGTGCCTCAGTGTCTCAGAGTCTCAGTGTCTCAGTGTGTCTGTGTCACATTGTCTCAGCGTCCCTGTGCCTCAGTGTCTCTGTGTCTCTGTGCCTCAGTGTTTCAGTGCCACAGTGTCTCAGTGTCTCAGAGTCACATTGTCTCTGTGCCTCAGTGCCTCAGTGTCTCAGTGTCTCAGAGTCTCTTTGTCTCCATGTATCTGTGTCTCA
The DNA here is from genome assembly GCA_037974335.1 of Prionace glauca. Lineage (NCBI taxonomy): Eukaryota > Metazoa > Chordata > Chondrichthyes > Carcharhiniformes > Carcharhinidae > Prionace > Prionace glauca. The sequence goes on from JBBMRE010000131.1 coordinate 174,955, forward strand.
GTGTGTCTGTGTTTCAGTGTCTCAGCGTCTCTGTGGCTCAGTGTCTCTGTGCCTCAGTGTTTCAGTGTCTCAGTGTCTCAGTGTCTCTGTGTCTCAGTGTATCAGCACCTCAGAGACTCAGTGTCCCTTTGTCTCTGAGTCTGAGTGTCTCTGTGCCTCAGTTTCACAGTGTCTCAGTGTCCGAGTGTACCTGTGCCTCAGTGTCTCAGAGTCTCAGTGTCTCTGTGTCTCAGTATCTCAAAGTCTTTGTATTCAGTGTCTTCGAGTCTCAGAGTCTCAGTGTCTCTGTGCCTCAGTGTCTCAAGGTCTCTGTGCCTCAGTGTCTCAGAGTCTCAGGGTATCTGCATCTCAGAGTCTCAGTGTCTCTGTGCCTCAGTGTCTCAGTGACTCTGTGTCTCTGCACCTCAGTGTCTCAGTGTCTCAGATTCTCAGTGTCTCAGAGTCTCGGTGTCTCTGTGCCTCAGTGTCTCAGTGTGTCTTTGTCTCAGTGTCGCAGTGTCTTTGTGTCTCAGTGTCTCTGTGCCTCAGTGTTTCATTGCCTCAGTGTCTCAGAGACTCAGTGTCTCAGTGTCTCTGTGCCTCAGTGTCACACTGTCTCTTTGTCTCAGTGTCTCAGTGTCTCAGGGTCTCAGAGTATCAGTGTCTCTGTGTCTCAAAGTTTTGTGTCTCAGTGTCTCTGTGTCTCAGTGTGTCAGTGTCTCTGTGTCTAAGTGTCTGTGAGTCACAGTGTCTCAGTGTCTCAGTGTCTCTGTGCCTCACTGTCTCAGTGTCTCAGGGTCGCAGTGTCTCTGTGTCTCTGTGCCTCTGTGTCTCAAATTCTCAGTGTCTCTGTTCTCAGTGTCTCTGTGTCTCAGTGTCTCAGTGTCTCTTTGTCTCCGTGTTCCCAGTGTCTCTGTGTCTTTGTGTGTCTGTGTCTCAGTGTCTCAAAGTCTTTGTGTCTCAGTGTCTCTGTGTCTCAGTGTCTCTGTGCCTCTGTGTCTCAAATTCTCAGTGTCTCTGTTCTCAGTGTCTCTGTGTCTCAGTGTCTCTGTGTCTCACTGTCTCTGTGTCTCAGTGTCTCAAAGTCTTTGTATTCAGTGCCTCAGAGTTTCAGTGTCTCTTTGCCTCCGTGTTCCCAGTGTCTCTGTGTCTTTGTGTGTCTGTGTCTCAGTGTCTCAAAGTCTTTGTGTCTCAATGTATCTGTGTCTCAGTGTCTCAGTGTCCCTGTGTCCCTGTGTCTCTGTGTCTCTGTGTCTCAGTGTCTCTGTGTCAGTGTCTCAGAGTCTCAGTGTCTCAGTTTCTCTGTGTCTCTGTGTCTCAATGTCTCAGTGTCTCTCTATCTCTCTGCTTCAGTGCCTCAGTGTCTCAGTGTGTCTGTGTCTCAGTGTCTCAGCGTCCCTGTGCCTCAGTGTCTCTGTGCATCAGTGTCTCAGTTTTTCTGTGTCTCTGTGTCTCAGTGTCTCTGTGTCACAGTGTCTCTGTGTCTCTGTGCCTCAGTGTCTCTGTGCCTCTGTGCCTCAGTGTTTCAGTGCCTCAGTGTTTCAGTGTCTCAGAGTCACATTGTCTCTGTGCGTCAGTGCCTCAGTGTCTCAGTATCTCAGAGTCTCAGTGTCTCAGTGTGTCTGTGTCTCAGTGTCTCACAGTCTCAGTGTCTCTGTGTCTCAGTGTCTCTGTGTCTCAGATTCTCAGTGTCTCTGTGTCTCTGTGTCTCAGTGTGTCAGTGTCTCGGTGTCTCAGAGTCTCAGTGTCTCAGAGTCTCAGTGTCTCTGTTTCTCAGTGTCTCTGTGTCTCTGTGTCTCAGAGTCTCAGAGTCTCAGTGTCTCTGTGTCTCAGAGTCTCAGTGTCTCTGTGTCTCAGTGTCTCAGAGTCTCAGTGTCTCTGTGTCTCAGTGTCTCACAGTCTCAGTGTCTCTGTGTCTCAGTGTCTCTGTGTCTCAGTGTCTCTGAGTCTCAGAGTCTCAGTGTCTCTGTGTCTCAGTGTCTCACAGTCTCAGTGTCTCTGTGTCTCAGTGTCTCAGTGTCTCAGTGTCTCAGGGTCTCAGAGTATCAGTGTCTCTGTGTCTCAAAGTTTTGTGTCTCAGTGTCTCTGTGTCTCAGTGTGTCAGTGTCTCTGTGTCTAAGTGTCTGTGAGTCACAGTGTCTCAGTGTCTCTGTGCCTCACTGTCTCAGTGTCTCAGGGTCGCAGTGTCTCTGTGTCTCTGTGCCTCTGTGTCTCAAATTCTCAGTGTCTCTGTTCTCAGCGTCTCTGTGTCTCAGTGTCTCAGTGTCTCTTTGTCTCCGTGTTCCCAGTGTCTCTGTGTCTTTGTGTGTCTGTGTCTCAGTGTCTCTGTGTCTCAGTGTCTCTGTGCCTCTGTGTCTCAAATTCTCAGTGTCTCTGTTCTCAGTGTCTCTGTGTCTCAGTGTCTCTGTGTCTCAGTGTCTCTGTGTCTCAGTGTCTCTGTGTCTCAGTGTCTCAGTGTCTCAAAGTCTTTGTATTCAGTGCCTCAGAGTTTCAGTGTCTCTTTGCCTCCGTGTTCCCAGTGTCTCTGTGTCTTTGTGTGTCTGTGTCTCAGTGTCTCAAAGTCTTTGTGTCTCAATGTATCTGTGTCTCAGTGTCTCAGTGTCCCTGTGTCCCTGTGTCTCTGTGTCTCTGTGTCTCAGTGTCTCTGTGTCAGTGTCTCAGAGTCTCAGTGTCTCAGTTTCTCTGTGTCTCTGTGTCTCAATGTCTCAGTGTCTCTCTATCTCTCTGCTTCAGTGCCTCAGTGTCTCAGTGTGTCTGTGTCTCAGTGTCTCAGCGTCCCTGTGCCTCAGTGTCTCTGTGCATCAGTGTCTCAGTTTTTCTGTGTCTCAGTGTCTCTGTGTCACAGTGTCTCTGTGTCTCTGTGCCTCAGTGTCTCTGTGCCTCTGTGCCTCAGTGTTTCAGTGCCTCAGTGTTTCAGTGTCTCAGAATCACATTGTCTCTGTGCGTCAGTGCCTCAGTGTCTCAGTATCTCAGAGTCTCAGTGTCTCAGTGTGTCTGTGTCTCAGTGTCTCACAGTCTCAGTGTCTCTGTGTCTCAGTGTCTCTGTGTCTCAGATTCTCAGTGTCTCTGTGTCTCTGTGTCTCAGTGTGTCAGTGTCTCGGTGTCTCAGTGTCTCAGAGTCTCAGTGTCTCTGTTTCTCAGTGTCTCTGTGTCTCTGTGTCTCAGAGTCTCAGAGTCTCAGTGTCTCTGTGTCTCAGAGTCTCAGTGTCTCTGTGTCTCAGTGTCTCAGAGTCTCAGTGTCTCTGTGTCTCAGTGTCTCACAGTCTCAGTGTCTCTGTGTCTCAGTGTCTCTGTGTCTCAGTGTCTCTGAGTCTCAGAGTCTCAGTGTCTCTGTGTCTCAGTGTCTCACAGTCTCAGTGTCTCTGTGTCTCAGTGTCTCTGTGTCTCAGTGTCTCTGTGTCTCAGAGTCTCAGTGTCTCTGTGTCTCAGTGTCTCACAGTCTCAGTGTCTCTGTGTCTCAGTGTCTCAGTGTCTCACAGTCTCAGTTTCTCTGTGTCTCAGTGTCTCACAGTCTCAGTTTCTCTGTGTCTCAGTGTCTCTGTGTCTCAGAGTCTCAGTGCCTATGTGTCTCAGTGTATCTGTGTCTCAGTGGCTCACAGTCTCAGTGTCTCACAGTCTCAGTGTCTCTGTGTCTCTGTGTCTCAATGCTCAGTGTCTCTCTATCTCTGTGCTTCAGTGCCTCAGTGTCTCAGAGTCTCAGTGTCTCAGTGTGTCTGTGTCACATTGTCTCAGCGTCCCTGTGCCTCAGTGTCTCTGTGTCTCTGTGCCTCAGTGTTTCAGTGCCACAGTGTCTCAGTGTCTCAGAGTCACATTGTCTCTGTGCCTCAGTGCCTCAGTGTCTTAGTGTCTCAGAGTCTCTTTGTCTCAGTGTATCTGTGTCTCAGTGTGTCTGTGTTTCAGTGTCTCAGCGTCTCTGTGGCTCAGTGTCTCTGTGCCTCAGTGTTTCAGTGCCTCAGTGTCTCAGTGTCTCTGTGTCTCAGTGTATCAGCACCTCAGAGACTCAGTGGCCCTTTGTCTCTGAGTCTGAGTGTCTCTGTGCCTCAGTTTCACAGTGTCTCAGTGTCCGAGTGTACCTGTGCCTCAGTGTCTCAGAGTCTCAGTGTCTCTGTGTCTCAGTATCTCAAAGTCTTTGTATTCAGTGTCTTCGAGTCTCAGAGTCTCAGTGTCTCTGTGCCTCAGTGTCTCAAGGTCTCTGTGCCTCAGTGTCTCAGAGTCTCAGGGTATCTGCATCTCAGAGTCTCAGTGTCTCTGTGCCTCAGTGTCTCAGTGACTCTGTGTCTCTGCACCTCAGTGTCTCAGTGTCTCAGATTCTCAGTGTCTCAGAGTCTCAGTGTCTCTGTGCCTCAGTGTCTCAGTGTGTCTTTGTCTCAGTGTCGCAGTGTCTTTGTGTCTCAGTGTCTCTGTGCCTCAGTGTTTCATTGCCTCAGTGTCTCAGAGACTCAGTGTCTCAGTGTCTCTGTGCCTCAGTGTCACAGTGTCTCTTTGTCTCAGTGTCTCAGTGTCTCAGGGTCTCAGAGTATCAGTGTCTCTGTGTCTCAAAATTTTGTGTCTCAGTGTCTCTGTGTCTCAGTGTGTCAGTGTCTCTGTGTCTAAGTGTCTGTGAGTCACAGTGTCTCAGTGTCTCAGTGTCTCAGTGTCTCTGTGCCTCACTGTCTCAGTGTCTCAGGGTCGCAGTGTCTCTGTGTCTCTGTGCCTCTGTGTCTCAAATTCTCAGTGTCTCTGTTCTCAGTGTCTCTGTGTCTCAGTGTCTCAGTGTCTCTTTGTCTCCGTGTTCCCAGTGTCTCTGTGTCTTTGTGTGTCTGTGTCTCAGTGTCTCAAAGTCTTTGTGTCTCAGTGTCTCTGTGTCTCAGTGTCTCTGTGCCTCTGTGTCTCAAATTCTCAGTGTCTCTGTTCTCAGTGTCTCTGTGTCTCAGTGTCTCTGTGTCTCACTGTCTCTGTGTCTCAGTGTCTCAAAGTCTTTGTATTCAGTGCCTCAGAGTTTCAGTGTCTCTTTGCCTCCGTGTTCCCAGTGTCTCTGTGTCTTTGTGTGTCTGTGTCTCAGTGTCTCAAAGTCTTTGTGTCTCAATGTATCTGTGTCTCAGTGTCTCAGTGTCCCTGTGTCCCTGTGTCTCTGTGTCTCTGTGTCTCAGTGTCTCTGTGTCAGTGTCTCAGAGTCTCAGTGTCTCAGTTTCTCTGTGTCTCTGTGTCTCAATGTCTCAGTGTCTCTCTATCTCTCTGCTTCAGTGCCTCAGTGTCTCAGTGTGTCTGTGTCTCAGTGTCTCAGCGTCCCTGTGCCTCAGTGTCTCTGTGCATCAGTGTCTCAGTTTTTCTGTGTCTCTGTGTCTCAGTGTCTCTGTGTCACAGTGTCTCTGTGTCTCTGTGCCTCAGTGTCTCTGTGCCTCTGTGCCTCAGTGTTTCAGTGCCTCAGTGTTTCAGTGTCTCAGAGTCACATTGTCTCTGTGCGTCAGTGCCTCAGTGTCTCAGTATGTCAGAGTCTCAGTGTCTCAGTGTGTCTGTGTCTCAGTGTCTCACAGTCTCAGTGTCTCTGTGTCTCAGTGTCTCTGTGTCTCAGATTCTCAGTGTCTCTGTGTCTCTGTGTCTCAGTGTGTCAGTGTCTCGGTGTCTCAGAGTCTCAGTGTCTCAGAGTCTCAGTGTCTCTGTTTCTCAGTGTCTCTGTGTCTCTGTGTCTCAGAGTATCAGAGTCTCAGTGTCTCTGTGTCTCAGAGTCTCAGTGTCTCTGTGTCTCAGTGTCTCAGAGTCTCAGTGTCTCTGTGTCTCAGTGTCTCACAGTCTCAGTGTCTCTGTGTCTCAGTGTCTCTGTGTCTCAGAGTCTCAGTGTCTCTGTGTCTCAGTGTCTCAGAGTCTCAGTGTCTCACAGTCTCAGTGTCTCACAGTCTCAGTGTCTCTGTGTCTCAGTGTCTCTGTGTCTCAGTGTCTCTGAGTCTCAGAGTCTCAGTGTCTCTGTGTCTCAGTGTCTCACAGTCTCAGTGTCTCTGTGTCTCAGTGTCTCAGTGTCTCAGTGTCTCAGGGTCTCAGAGTATCAGTGTCTCTGTGTCTCAAAGTTTTGTGTCTCAGTGTCTCTGTGTCTCAGTGTGTCAGTGTCTCTGTGTCTAAGTGTCTGTGAGTCACAGTGTCTCAGTGTCTCAGTGTCTCAGTGTCTCTGTGCCTCACTGTCTCAGTGTCTCAGGGTCGCAGTGTCTCTGTGTCTCTGTGCCTCTGTGTCTCAAATTCTCAGTGTCTCTGTTTTCAGCGTCTCTGTGTCTCAGTGTCTCAGTGTCTCTTTGTCTCCGTGTTCCCAGTGTCTCTGTGTCTTTGTGTGTCTGTGTCTCAGTGTCTCTGTGTCTCTGTGTCTCAGTGTCTCTGTGCTTCTGTGTCTCAAATTCTCAGTGTCTCTGTTCTCAGTGTCTCTGTGTCTCAGTGTCTCTGTGTCTCAGTGTCTCTGTGTCTCAGTGTCTCTGTGTCTCAGTGTCTCAAAGTCTTTGTATTCAGTGCCTCAGAGTTTCAGTGTCTCTTTGCCTCCGTGTTCCCAGTGTCTCTGTGTCTTTGTGTGTCTGTGTCTCAGTGTCTCAAAGTCTTTGTGTCTCAATGTATCTGTGTCTCAGTGTCTCAGTGTCCCTGTGTCCCTGTGTCTCTGTGTCTCTGTGTCTCAGTGTCTCTGTGTCAGTGTCTCAGAGTCTCAGTGTCTCAGTTTCTCTGTGTCTCTGTGTCTCAATGTCTCAGTGTCTCTCTATCTCTCTGCTTCAGTGCCTCAGTGTCTCAGTGTGTCTGTGTCTCAGTGTCTCAGCGTCCCTGTGCCTCAGTGTCTTTGTGCATCAGTGTCTCAGTTTTTCTGTGTCTCAGTGTCTCTGTGTCACAGTGTCTCTGTGTCTCTGTGCCTCAGTGTCTCTGTGCCTCTGTGCCTCAGTGTTTCAGTGCCTCAGTGTTTCAGTGTCTCAGAATCACATTGTCTCTGTGCGTCAGTGCCTCAGTGTCTCAGTATCTCAGAGTCTCAGTGTCTCAGTGTGTCTGTGTCTCAGTGTCTCACAGTCTCAGTGTCTCTGTGTCTCAGTGTCTCTGTGTCTCAGATTCTCAGTGTCTCTGTGTCTCTGTGTCTCAGTGTGTCAGTGTCTCGGTGTCTCAGAGTCTCAGTGTCTCAGAGTCTCAGTGTCTCTGTTTCTCAGTGTCTCTGTGTCTCAGAGTCTCAGAGTCTCAGTGTCTCTGTGTCTCAGAGTCTCAGTGTCTCTGTGTCTCAGTGTCTCAGTGTCTCAGAGTCTCAGTGTCTCTGTGTCTCAGTGTCTCACAGTCTCAGTGTCTCTGTGTCTCAGTGTCTCTGTGTCTCAGTGTCTCTGAGTCTCAGAGTCTCAGTGTCTCTGTGTCTCAGTGTCTCACAGTCTCAGTGTCTCTGTGTCTCAGTGTCTCTGTGTCTCAGTGTCTCTGTGTCTCAGAGTCTCAGTGTCTCTGTGTCTCAGTGTCTCACAGTCTCAGTGTCTCTGTGTCTCAGTGTCTCAGTGTCTCACAGTCTCAGTTTCTCTGTGTCTCAGTGTCTCACAGTCTCAGTTTCTCTGTGTCTCAGTGTCTCTGTGTCTCAGAGTCTCAGTGCCTATGTGTCTCAGTGTATCTGTGTCTCAGTGGCTCACAGTCTCAGTGTCTCACAGTCTCAGTGTCTCTGTGTCTCTGTGTCTCAATGCTCAGTGTCTCTCTATCTCTGTGCTTCAGTGCCTCAGTGTCTCAGAGTCTCAGTGTCTCAGTGTGTCTGTCACATTGTCTCAGCGTCCCTGTGCCTCAGTGTCTCTGTGTCTCTGTGCCTCAGTGTTTCAGTGCCACAGTGTCTCAGTGTCTCAGAGTCACATTGTCTCTGTGCCTCAGTGCCTCAGTGTCTCAGTGTCTCAGAGTCTCTTTGTCTCAGTGTATCTGTGTCTCAGTGTGCCTGTGTTTCAGTGTCTCAGCGTCTCTGTGGCTCAGTGTCTCTGTGCCTCAGTGTTTCAGTGCCTCAGTGTCTCAGTGTCTCTGTGTCTCAGTGTATCAGCACCTCAGAGACTCAGTGGCCCTTTGTCTCTGAGTCTGAGTGTCTCTGTGCCTCAGTTTCACAGTGTCTCAGTGTCCGAGTGTACCTGTGCCTCAGTGTCTCAGAGTCTCAGTGTCTCTGTGTCTCAGTATCTCAAAGTCTTTGTATTCAGTGTCTTCGAGTCTCAGAGTCTCAGTGTCTCTGTGCCTCAGTGTCTCAAGGTCTCTGTGCCTCAGTGTCTCAGAGTCTCAGGGTATCTGCATCTCAGAGTCTCAGTGTCTCTGTGCCTCAGTGTCTCAGTGACTCTGTGTCTCTGCACCTCAGTGTCTCAGTGTCTCAGATTCTCAGTGTCTCAGAGTCTCAGTGTCTCTGTGCCTCAGTGTCTCAGTGTGTCTTTGTCTCAGTGTCGCAGTGTCTTTGTGTCTCAGTGTCTCTGTGCCTCAGTGTTTCATTGCCTCAGTGTCTCAGAGACTCAGTGTCTCAGTGTCTCTGTGCCTCAGTGTCACAGTGTCTCTTTGTCTCAGTGTCTCAGTGTCTCAGGGTCTCAGAGTATCAGTGTCTCTGTGTCTCAAAGTTTTGTGTCTCAGTGTCTCTGTGTCTCAGTGTGTCAGTGTCTCTGTGTCTAAGTGTCTGTGAGTCACAGTTTCTCAGTGTCTCAGTGTCTCAGTGTCTCTGTGCCTCACTGTCTCAGTGTCTCAGGGTCGCAGTGTCTCTGTGTCTCTGTGCCTCTGTGTCTCAAATTCTCAGTGTCTCTGTTCTCAGTGTCTCTGTGTCTCAGTGTCTCAGTGTCTCAGTGTCTCTTTGTCTCCGTGTTCCCAGTGTCTCTGTGTCTTTGTGTGTCTGTGTCTCAGTGTCTCAAAGTCTTTGTGTCTCAGTGTCTCTGTGTCTCTGTGTCTCTGTGTCTCAGTGTCTCAGTGTCTCTGTGCCTCTGTGTCTCAAATTCTCAGTGTCTCTGTTCTCAGTGTCTCTGTGTCTCTGTGTCTCAGTGTCTCTGTGTCTCAGTGTCTCTGTGTCTCTGTGCCTCAAAGTCTTTGTATTCAGTGCCTCAGAGTTTCAGTGTCTCTTTGCCTCCGTGTTCCCAGTGTTTCTGTGTCTTTGTGTGTCTGTGTCTCAGTGTCTCAAAGTCTTTGTGTCTCAATGTATCTGTGTCTCAGCGTCTCAGTGTCCCTGTGTCCCTGTGTCTCTGTGTCTCAGTGTCTCTGTGTCAGTGTCTCAGAGTCTCAGTGTCTCAGTTTCTCTGTGTCTCTGTGTCTCAATGTCTCAGTGTCTCTCTATCTCTCTGCTTCAGTGCCTCAGTGTCTCAGTGTGTCTGTGTCTCAGTGTCTCAGCGTCCCTGTGCCTCAGTGTCTCTGTGTCTCTGTGCATCAGTGTCTCAGTTTTTCTGTGTCTCTGTGTCTCAGTGTCTCTGTGTCAAAGTGTCTCTGTGTCTCTGTGCCTCAGTGTCTCTGTGCCTCTGTGCCTCAGTGTTTCAGTGCCTCAGTGTTTCAGTGTCTCAGAGTCACATTGTCTCTGTGCGTCAGTGCCTCAGTGTCTCAGTATCTCAGAGTCTCAGTGTCTCAGTGTGTCTGTGTCTCAGTGTCTCACAGTCTCAGTGTCTCTGTGTCTCAGTGTCTCTGTGTCTCAGATTCTCAGTGTCTCTGTGTCTCTGTGTCTCAGTGTGTCAGTGTCTCGGTGTCTCAGAGTCTCAGTGTCTCAGAGTCTCAGTGTCTCTGTTTCTCAGTGTCTCAGTGTCTCTGTGTCTCAGAGTCTCAGAGTCTCAGTGTCTCTGTGTCTCAGAGTCTCAGTGTCTCTGTGTCTCAGTGTCTCTGAGTCTCAGTGTCTCTGTGTCTCAGAGTCTCAGTGTCTCTGTGTCTCAGTGTCTCACAGTCTCAGTATCTCTGTGTCTCAGTGTCTCTGTGTCTCAGTGTCTCTGAGTCTCAGAGTCTCAGTGTCTCTGTGTCTCAGTGTCTCACAGTCTCAGTGTCTCTGTGTCTCAGTGTCTCTGTGTCTCAGTGTCTCTGTGTCTCAGAGTCTCAGTGTCTCTGTGTCTCAGTGTCTCACAGTCTCAGTGTCTCTGTGTCTCAGTGTCTCAGTATCTCACAGTCTCAGTTTCTCTGTGTCTCAGTGTCTCACAGTCTCAGTTTCTCTGTGTCTCAGTGTCTCTGTGTCTCAGAGTCTCAGTGCCTCTGTGTCTCAGTGTATCTGTGTCTCAGTGGCTCACAGTCTCAGTGTCTCACAGTCTCAGTGTCTCTGTGTCTCTGTGTCTCAATGCTCAGTGTCTCTCTATCTCTGTGCTTCAGTGCCTCAGTGTCTCAGAGTCTCAGTGTCTCAGTGTGTCTGTGTCACATTGTCTCAGCGTCCCTGTGCCTCAGTGTCTCTGTGTCTCTGTGCCTCAGTGTTTCAGTGCCACAGTGTCTCAGTGTCTCAGAGTCACATTGTCTCTGTGCCTCAATGCCTCAGTGTCTCAGTGTCTCAGTGTCTCTTTGTCTCAGTGTATCTGTGTCTCAGTGTGTCTGTGTTTCAGTGTCTCAGCGTCTCTGTGGCTCAGTGTCTCTGTGCCTCAGTGTCTCTGTGCCTCAGTTTCACAGTGTCTCAGTGTCCGAGTGTACCTGTGCCTCAGTGTCTCAGAGTCTCAGTGTCTCTGTGTCTCAGTATCTCAAAGTCTTTGTATTCAGTGTCTTCGAGTCTCAGAGTCTCAGTGTCTCTGTGCCTCAGTGTCTCAAGGTCTCTGTGCCTCAGTGTCTCAGAGTCTCAGGGTATCTGCATCTCAGAGTCTCAGTGTCTCTGTGCCTCAGTGTCTCAGTGACTCTGTGTCTCTGCACCTCAGTGTCTCAGTGTCTCAGATTCTCAGTGTCTCAGAGTCTCAGTGTCTCTGTGCCTCAGTGTCTCAGTATGTCTTTGTCTCAGTGTCGCAGTGTCTTTGTGTCTCAGTGTCTCTGTGCCTCAGTGTTTCATTGCCTCAGTGTCTCAGAGACTCAGTGTCTCAGTGTCTCTGTGCCTCAGTGTCACAGTGTCTCTTTGTCTCAGTGTCTCAGTGTCTCAGGGTCTCAGAGTATCAGTGTCTCTGTGTCTCAAAGTTTTGTGTCTCAGTGTCTCTGTGTCTCAGTGTGTCAGTGTCTCTGTGTCTAAGTGTCTGTGAGTCACAGTGTCTCAGTGTCTCAGTGTCTCTGTGCCTCACTGTCTCAGTGTCTCAGGGTCGCAGTGTCTCTGTGTCTCTGTGCCTCTGTGTCTCAAATTCTCAGTGTCTCTGTTCTCAGTGTCTCTGTGTCTCAGTGTCTCAGTGTCTCTTTATCTCCGTGTTCCCAGTGTCTCTGTGTCTTTGTGTGTCTGTGTCTCAGTGTCTCAAAGTCTTTGTGTCTCAGTGTCTCTGTGTCTCTGTGTCTCTGTGCCTCTGTGTCTCAAATTCTCAGTGTCTCTGTTCTCAGTGTCTCTGTGTCTCAGTGTCTCTGTGTCTCAGTGTCTCTGTGTCTCAGTGTCTCAAAGTCTTTGTATTCAGTGCCTCAGAGTTTCAGTGTCTCTTTGCCTCCGTGTTCCCAGTGTCTCTGTGTCTTTGTGTGTCTGTGTCTCAGTGTCTCAAAGTATTTGTGTCTCAATGTATCTGTGTCTCAGTGTCTCAGTGTCCCTGTGTCCCTGTGTCTCTGTGTCTCAGTGTCTCTGTGTCAGTGTCTCAGAGTCTCAGTGTCTCAGTTTCTCTGTGTCTCTGTGTCTCAATGTCTCAGTGTCTCTCTATCTCTCTGCTTCAGTGCCTCAGTGTCTCAGTGTGTCTGTGTCTCAGTGTCTCAGCGTCCCTGTGCCTCAGTGTCTCTGTGCATCAGTGTCTCAGTTTTTCTGTGTCTCTGTGTCTCAGTGTCTCTGTGTCACAGTGTCTCTGTGTCTCTGTGCCTCAGTGTCTCTGTGCCTCTGTGCCTCAGTGTTTCAGTGCCTCAGTGTTTCAGTGTCTCAGAGTCACATTGTCTCTGTGCGTCAGTGCCTCAGTGTCTCAGTATCTCAGAGTCTCAGTGTCTCAGTGTGTCTGTGTTTCAGTGTCTCAGTGTCTCTGTGTCTCAGTGTATCAGTGTCTCAGAGACTCAGGGTCTCATTGTCTCTGTGTCTGAGTGTCTCTGTGCCTCAGTGCCTCAGTGTCACAGTGTCTCAGTGTCTCAGTGTCTCTGTGTCTCAGTGTCTCAGAGTTTCAGAGTCTCAATGTCTCAGAGACTCAGTGTCTCAGTGTCCCAGTGTACCTGTGCCTCAGTGTTTCAGTGTCTCAGTGCCTAAGTGCCTCAGACTCTCAGTGTCTCTGTGCCTCAGTGTGTCAGTGTCCCTGTGTCTCTGTGTCTCAGAGTCTCAGAGTCTCAGTGTCTCAGTGTCTCAGTGCCTCATTGCCTCAGAGTCTCAGTGTCACTGTGCCTCAGTGCCTCAGTTTCCCTGTGTCTCTGTGTCTCAACGTCTTTGTATTCAGTGCCTCAGAGTCTCAGTCTCAGTCTCAGTGTCTCAGTGTCTCTCTGTCTCAGTGTATCAGTGTCTCAGAGACACAGTGTCTCTGTGCCTCAGTGTCTCAGTGTCTCTGTGTCTCTGTGTCTCAAAGTCTTTGTATTCAGTGCCTCAGAGTCTCAGTGTCTCATTGCTTCAGTGTCTCAGTGTCCCTGTGTCGCTGTGTCTCAGAGTCTCAGTGTCTCTGTGTCTCAGTGTCTCAGTGTCTCTGTGTCTCAGTGTCTCAGTGTCTCAGTGTCTCTGTGTCTGAATGTCTCAGTGTGTCTCTATCTCTGTGCTTCAGTGCCTCAGTGTCTCAGAGTCTCAGTGTCTCAGTGTGTCTGTGTCTCAGTGTCTCAGCGTCCCTGTGCCTCAGTGTCTCTGTGTCTCTGTGCATTAGTGTCTCAGTTTCTCTGTGTCTCTGTGTCTCAGTGTCTTTGTGTCACAGTGTCTCTGTGTCTCTGTGCCTCAGTGTCTCTGTGTCTCTGTGCCTCAGTGTTTCAGTGCCTCAGTGTCTCAGTGTCTCAGAGTCTCAGTGTCACAGTGTGTCTGTGTTTCAGTGTCTCAGTGTCTCTGTGTCTCAGTGGCTCTGTGCCTCAGTGTCTCTGTGCCTCTGTGTCTCAAATTCTCAGTGTCTCTGTTCTCAGTGTCTCTGTGTCTCAGTGTCTCTGTGTCTCAGTGTCTCAAAGTCTTTGTATTCAGTGCCTCAGAGTTTCAGTGTCTCTTTGCCTCCGTGTTCCCAGTGTCTCTGTGTCTTTGTGTGTCTGTGTCACAGTGTCTCAAAGTCTTTGTGTCTCAATGTATCTGTGTCTCAGTGTCTCAGTGTCCCTGTGTCCCTCTGTCTCTGTGTCTCAGAGTCTTAGTGTCTCTGTGTCTCATTGTCTCTGTGTCAGTGTCTCAGAGTCTCAGTGTCTCAGTTTCTCTGTGTCTCTGTGTCTCAATGTCTCAGTGTCTCTCAATCTCTCTGCTTCAGTGCCTCAGTGTCTCAGTGTGTCTGTGTCTCAGTGTCTCAGCGTCCCTGTGCCTCAGTGTCTCTGTGTCTCTGTGCATCAGTTTCTCTGTGTCTCTGTGTCTCAGTGTCTCTGTGTCACAGTGTCTCTGTGTCTCTGTGTCTCAGTGTCTCTGTGTCTCTGTGCCTCAGTGTTTCAGTGCCTCAGTGTCTCAGTGTCTCAGAGTCTCAGTGTCACAGTGTGTCTGTGTTTCAGTGTCTCAGTGTCTCTGTGTCTCAGTGGCTCTGTGCCTCAGTGTCTCTGTGCCTCAGTGTCTATGCGTCTCAATGTCTCAGTTCTCTCTATCTCTGTGCCTCAGTGTCTCAGAGTCTCAGTGTGTCTGTGTCTCAGTGTCTCAGTGTCTCTGTGTCTCAGAGTCCCTGTGTCTCTGTGCCTCAATGTCACAGTGTGTCAGTGTCTCTGTGTCTCAAAGTTTTGTGTCTCTGTGTCTCAGAATCTCAGAGTCTCAAAGACTCTGTGTCCCAGAGTCTCAGTGTCTCAGTGTCTCAGTGTCTCAGTGTCTCCGTGTCTCTGTGTCTAAGTGTGTCAGTGCCTCTGTGTCTAAGTGTCTGTGAGTCACAGTGTCTCAGTGTCTCTGTGTCTCTGTGTCTTAGTGTCTCAGTGTCTCAGGGTCTCAGTGTCTCTGTGTCTCTGTGTCTCTGTGCCTCAATGCCTCCGTGTTCTCAGTGTCTCTGTGTCTCAGTGTCTCTGTGTCTCAGTGTCTCTGTGTCTCAGTGTCTCAGCGTCCCTGTGCCTCAGTGTCTCTGTGTCTCTGTGCATCAGTGTCTCAGTTTCTCTGTGTCTCTGTGTCTCAGTGTCTCTGTGTCACAGTGTCTCTGTGCCTCAGTGTCTCTGTGTCTCTGTGCCTCAATGTCTCAGTGTCTCTCTATCTCTCTGCTTCAGTGCCTCAGTGTCTCAGTGTGTCTGTGTCTCAGTGTCTCAGCGTCCCTGTGCCTCAGTGTCTCTGTGTCTCTGTGCATCAGTGTCTCAGTTTTTCTGTGTCTCTGTGTCTCAGTGTCTCAGTGTCCCTGTGTCTCTGTGTCTCAGAGTCTCAGAGTCTCAGTGTCTCAGTGTCTCAGTGTCTCAGTGCCTCAGTGCCTCAGAGTCTCAGTGTCTCTGTGCCTCAGTGTCTCAGTGTCCCTGTGTCTCTGTGTCTCAAAGTCTTTGTATTCAGTGCCTCAGAGTCTCAGTCTCAGTCTCAGTGTCTCAGTGTCTCTCTGTCTCAGTGTATCAGTGTCTCAGAGACACAGTGTCTCTGTGCCTCAGTGTCTCAGTGTCTCTGTGTCTCAAAGTCTTTGTATTCAGTGCCTCAGAGTCTCAGTGTTTCATTGCCTCAGTGTCTCAGGTCTCTGTGTCTCAGTGTCTCTGTGTCTCAGTGTCTCTGTGTCTCAGTGTCTCAGTGTCTCTGTGTCTGAATGTCTCAGTGTGTCTCTATCTCTGTGCTTCAGTGCCTCAGTGTCTCAGAGTCTCAGTGTGTCTGTGTCTCAGTGTCTCAGCGTCCCTGTGCCTCAGTGTCTCTGTGTCTCTGTGCATCAGTGTCTCAGTTTCTCTGTGTCTCTGTGTCTCAGTGTCTCTGTGTCACAGTGTCTCTGTGTCTCTGTGCCTCAGTGTCTCTGTGTCTCTGTGCCTCAGTGTTTCAGTGCCTCAGTGTCTCAGTGTCTCAGAGTCTCAGTGTCACAGTGTGTCTGTGTTTCAGTGTCTCAGTGTCTCCGTGCCTCAGTGGCTCTGTGCCTCAGTGTCTATGCGTCTCAATGTCTCAGTTCTCTCTATCTCTGTGCCTCAGTGTCTCAGAGTCTCAGTGTGTCTGTGTCTCAGTGTCTCAGTGTCTCTGTGTCTCAGAGTCCCTGTGTCTCTGTGCCTCAATGTCACAGTGTGTCAGTGTCTCTGTGTCTCAAAGTTTTGGGTCTCTGTGTCTCAGAATCTCAGAGTCTCAAAGACTCTGTGTCCCAGAGTCTCAGTGTCTCAGTGTCTCAGTGTCTCCGTGTCTCTGTGTCTAAGTGTGTCAGTGCCTCTGTGTCTAAGTGTCTGTGAGTCACAGTTTCTCAGTGTCTCTGTGTCTCTGTGTCTCTGTGTCTTAGTGTCTCAGTGTCTCAGGGTCTCAGTGTCTCTGTGTCTCTGTGTCTCTGTGCCTCCGTGTTCTCAGTGTCTCTGTGTCTCAGTGTCTCTGTGTCACAGTGTCTCTGTGTCTCTGTGCCTCAGTGTCTCTGTGTCTCTGTGCCTCAGTGTTTCAGTGCCTCAGTGTCTCAGAGTCTCAGTGTCACAGTGTGTCTGTGTTTCAGTGTCTCAGTGTCTCAGTGGCTCTGTGCCTCAGTGTCTCTGTGCCTCTGTGTCTAAAATTCTCAGTGTCTCTGTTCTCAGTGTCTCTGTGTCTCAGTGTCTCTGTGTCTCTGTGCATTAGTGTCTCAGTTTCTCTGTGTCTCTGTGTCTCAGCGTCCCTGTGCCTCAGTGTCTCTGTGTCTCTGTGCATTAGTGTCTCAGTTTCTCTGTGTCTCTGTGTCTCAGTGTCTTTGTGTCACAGTGTCTCTGTGTCTCTGTGCCTCAGTGTCTCTGTGTCTCTGTGCCTCAGTGTTTCAGTGCCTCAGTGTCTCAGTGTCTCAGAGTCTCAGTGTCACAGTGTGTCTGTGTTTCAGTGTCTCAGTGTCTCTGTGTCTCAGTGGCTCTGTGCCTCAGTGTCTCTGTGCCTCTGTGTCTCAAATTCTCAGTGTCTCTGTTCTCAGTGTCTCTGTGTCTCAGTGTCTCTGTGTCTCAGTGTCTCAAAGTCTTTGTATTCAGTGCCTCAGAGTTTCAGTGTCTCTTTGCCTCCGTGTTCCCAGTGTCTCTGTGTCTTTGTGTGTCTGTGTCACAGTGTCTCAAAGTCTTTGTGTCTCAATGTATCTGTGTCTCAGTGTCTCAGTGTCCCTGTGTCCCTCTGTCTCTGTGTCTCAGAGTCTTAGTGTCTCTGTGTCTCATTGTCTCTGTGTCAGTGTCTCAGAGTCTCAGTGTCTCAGTTTCTCTGTGTCTCTGTGTCTCAATGTCTCAGTGTCTCTCAATCTCTCTGCTTCAGTGCCTCAGTGTCTCAGTGTGTCTGTGTCTCAGTGTCTCAGCGTCCCTGTGCCTCAGTGTCTCTGTGTCTCTGTGCATCAGTTTCTCTGTGTCTCTGTGTCTCAGTGTCTCTGTGTCACAGTGTCTCTGTGTCTCTGTGTCTCAGTGTCTCTGTGTCTCTGTGCCTCAGTGTTTCAGTGCCTCAGTGTCTCAGTGTCTCAGAGTCTCAGTGTCACAGTGTGTCTGTGTTTCAGTGTCTCAGTGTCTCTGTGTCTCAGTGGCTCTGTGCCTCAGTGTCTCTGTGCCTCAGTGTCTATGCGTCTCAATGTCTCAGTTCTCTCTATCTCTGTGCCTCAGTGTCTCAGAGTCTCAGTGTGTCTGTGTCTCAGTGTCTCAGTGTCTCTGTGTCTCAGAGTCCCTGTGTCTCTGTGCCTCAATGTCACAGTGTGTCAGTGTCTCTGTGTCTCAAAGTTTTGTGTCTCTGTGTCTCAGAATCTCAGAGTCTCAAAGACTCTGTGTCCCAGAGTCTCAGTGTCTCAGTGTCTCAGTGTCTCAGTGTCTCCGTGTCTCTGTGTCTAAGTGTGTCAGTGCCTCTGTGTCTAAGTGTCTGTGAGTCACAGTGTCTCAGTGTCTCTGTGTCTCTGTGTCTTAGTGTCTCAGTGTCTCAGGGTCTCAGTGTCTCTGTGTCTCTGTGTCTCTGTGCCTCAATGCCTCCGTGTTCTCAGTGTCTCTGTGTCTCAGTGTCTCTGTGTCTCAGTGTCTCTGTGTCTCAGTGTCTCAGCGTCCCTGTGCCTCAGTGTCTCTGTGTCTCTGTGCATCAGTGTCTCAGTTTCTCTGTGTCTCTGTGTCTCAGTGTCTCTGTGTCACAGTGTCTCTGTGCCTCAGTGTCTCTGTGTCTCTGTGCCTCAATGTCTCAGTGTCTCTCTATCTCTCTGCTTCAGTGCCTCAGTGTCTCAGTGTGTCTGTGTCTCAGTGTCTCAGCGTCCCTGTGCCTCAGTGTCTCTGTGTCTCTGTGCATCAGTGTCTCAGTTTTTCTGTGTCTCTGTGTCTCAGTGTCTCAGTGTCCCTGTGTCTCTGTGTCTCAGAGTCTCAGAGTCTCAGTGTCTCAGTGTCTCAGTGTCTCAGTGCCTCAGTGCCTCAGAGTCTCAGTGTCTCTGTGCCTCAGTGTCTCAGTGTCCCTGTGTCTCTGTGTCTCAAAGTCTTTGTATTCAGTGCCTCAGAGTCTCAGTCTCAGTCTCAGTGTCTCAGTGTCTCTCTGTCTCAGTGTATCAGTGTCTCAGAGACACAGTGTCTCTGTGCCTCAGTGTCTCAGTGTCTCTGTGTCTCAAAGTCTTTGTATTCAGTGCCTCAGAGTCTCAGTGTTTCATTGCCTCAGTGTCTCAGGTCTCTGTGTCTCAGTGTCTCTGTGTCTCAGTGTCTCTGTGTCTCAGTGTCTCAGTGTCTCTGTGTCTGAATGTCTCAGTGTGTCTCTATCTCTGTGCTTCAGTGCCTCAGTGTCTCAGAGTCTCAGTGTGTCTGTGTCTCAGTGTCTCAGCGTCCCTGTGCCTCAGTGTCTCTGTGTCTCTGTGCATCAGTGTCTCAGTTTCTCTGTGTCTCTGTGTCTCAGTGTCTCTGTGTCACAGTGTCTCTGTGTCTCTGTGCCTCAGTGTCTCTGTGTCTCTGTGCCTCAGTGTTTCAGTGCCTCAGTGTCTCAGTGTCTCAGAGTCTCAGTGTCACAGTGTGTCTGTGTTTCAGTGTCTCAGTGTCTCCGTGCCTCAGTGGCTCTGTGCCTCAGTGTCTATGCGTCTCAATGTCTCAGTTCTCTCTATCTCTGTGCCTCAGTGTCTCAGAGTCTCAGTGTGTCTGTGTCTCAGTGTCTCAGTGTCTCTGTGTCTCAGAGTCCCTGTGTCTCTGTGCCTCAATGTCACAGTGTGTCAGTGTCTCTGTGTCTCAAAGTTTTGGGTCTCTGTGTCTCAGAATCTCAGAGTCTCAAAGACTCTGTGTCCCAGAGTCTCAGTGTCTCAGTGTCTCAGTGTCTCCGTGTCTCTGTGTCTAAGTGTGTCAGTGCCTCTGTGTCTAAGTGTCTGTGAGTCACAGTTTCTCAGTGTCTCTGTGTCTCTGTGTCTCTGTGTCTTAGTGTCTCAGTGTCTCAGGGTCTCAGTGTCTCTGTGTCTCTGTGTCTCTGTGCCTCCGTGTTCTCAGTGTCTCTGTGTCTCAGTGTCTCTGTGTCACAGTGTCTCTGTGTCTCTGTGCCTCAGTGTCTCTGTGTCTCTGTGCCTCAGTGTTTCAGTGCCTCAGTGTCTCAGAGTCTCAGTGTCACAGTGTGTCTGTGTTTCAGTGTCTCAGTGTCTCAGTGGCTCTGTGCCTCAGTGTCTCTGTGCCTCTGTGTCTAAAATTCTCAGTGTCTCTGTTCTCAGTGTCTCTGTGTCTCAGTGTCTCTGTGTCTCAGTGTCTCTGTGTCTCAGTGTCTCAAAGTCTTTGTATTCAGTGCCTCAGAGTTTCAGTCTCTCTTTGCCTCCGTGTTCCCAGTGTCTCTGTGTCTTTGTGTGTCTGTGTCTCAGTGTCTCAAAGTCTTTGTGTCTCAATGTATCTGTGTCTCAGTGTCTCAGTGTCTCAGTGTCCCTGTGTCCCTGTGTCTCTGTGTCTCAGAGTCTTAGTGTCTCTGTGTCTCAGTGTCTCTGTGTCAGTGTCTCAGAGTCTCAGTGTCTCAGTTTCTCTGTGTCTCTGTGTCTCAATGTCTCAGTGTCTCTCTATCTCTCTGCTTCAGTGCCTCAGTGTCTCAGTGTGTCTGTGTCTCAGCGTCCCTGTGCCTCAGTGTCTCTGTGTCTCTGTGCATCAGTGTCTCAGTATTTCTGTGTCTCTGTGTCTCAGTGTCTCTGTGTCACAGTGTCTCTGTGTCTCTGTGCCTCAGTGTCTCTGTGCCTCTGTGCCTCAGTGTTTCAGTGCCTCAGTGTTTCAGTGTCTCAGAGTCACATTGTCTCTGTGCGTCAGTGCCTCAGTGTCTCAGTATCTCAGAGTCTCAGTGTCTCAGTGTGTCTGTGTTTCAGTGCCTCAGTGTCTCTGTGCCTCAGTGTCTCTGTGTCTCAGTGTATCAGTGTCTCAGAGACTCAGTGTCCATTGTCTCTGTGTCTGAGTGTCTCTGTGCCTCAGTGCCTCAGTGTCACAGTGTCTCAGTGTCTCAGTGTCTCAGTGTCTCTGTGTCTCAGTGTCTCAGAGTTTCAGAGTCTCAATGTCTCAGAGACTCAGTGTCTCAGTGTCCCAGTGTACCTGTGCCTCAGTGTTTCAGTGTCTCAGTGTCTCAGTGCCTAAGTGCCTCAGAGTCTCAGTGTCTCTGTGCCTCAGTGTCTCAGTGTCCCTGTGTCTCTGTGTCTCAGAGTCTCAGAGTCTCAGAGTCTCAGTGTCTCAGTGCCTCAGTGCCTCAGAGTCTTAGTGTCTCTGTGCCTCAGTGTCTCAGTGTCCCTGTGTCTCTGTGTCTCAAAGTCTTTGTATTCAGTGCCTCAGAGTCTCAGTCTCAGTCTCAGTGTCTCAGTGTCTCTCTGTCTCAGTGTATCAGTGTCTCAGAGACACAGTGTCTCTGTGCCTCAGTGTCTCAGTGTCTCTGTGTCTCAAAGTCTTTGTATTCAGTGCCTCAGAGTCTCAGTGTTTCATTGCCTCAGTGTCTCAGTGTCTCTGTGTCTCAGTGTCACTGTGTCTCAGTGTCTCAGTGTCTCTGTGTCTGAATGTCTCAGTGTGTCTCTATGTCTGTGCTTCAGTGCCTCAGTGTCTCAGAGTCTCAGTGTCTCAGTGTGTCTGTGTCTCAGTGTCTCAGCGTCCCTGTGCCTCAGTGTCTCTGTGTCTCTGTGCATCAGTGTCTCAGTTTCTCTGTGTCTCTGTGTCTCAGTGTCTCTGTGTCACAGTGTCTCTGTGTCTCTGTGCCTCAGTGTCTCTGTGTCTCTGTGCCTCAGTGTTTCAGTGCCTCAGTGTCTCAGTGTCTCAGAGTCTCAGTGTCACAGTGTGTCTGTGTTTCAGTGTCTCAGTGTCTCCGTGTCTCAGTGGCTCTGTGCCTCAGTGTCTCTGTGCCTCAGTGTCTATGCGTCTCAATGTCTCAGTTCTCTCTATCTCTGTGCCTCAGTGTCTCAGAGTCTCAGTGTGTCTGTGTCTCAGTGTCTCAGTGTCTCTGTGTCTCAGAGTCCCTGTGTCTCTGTGCCTCAATGTCACAGTGTGTCAGTGTCTCTGTGTCTCAAAGTTTTGTGTCTCTGTGTCTCAGAATCTCAGAGTCTCAAAGACTCTGTGTCCCAGAGTCTCAGTGTCTCAGTGTCTCAGTGTCTCCGTGTCTCTGTGTCTAAGTGTGTCAGTGCCTCTGTCTGTGAGATAGTGTCTGTGAGTCACAGTGTCTCAGTGTCTCTGTGTCTCTGTGTCTCTGTGTCTTAGTGTCTCAGCGTCTCAGGGTCTCAGTGTCTCTGTGTCTCTGTGTCTCTGTGCCTCCGTGTTCTCAGTGTCTCTGTGTCTCAGTGTCTCTGTGTCTCAGTGTCTCTGTGTCTCAGTGTTTCAGTGTCTCTGTGTCTTAATGTCTCAGTGTGTCTCTATCTCTGTGCTTCAGTGCCTCAGTGTCTCAGAGTCTCAGTGTCTCAGTGTGTCTGTGTCTCAGTGTCTCAGCGTCCCTGTGCCTCAGTGTCTCTGTGTCTCTGTGCATCAGTGTCTCAGTTTCTCTGTGTCTCTGTGTCTCTTTGTCTCTGTGTCACAGTGTCTCTGTGTCTCTGTGCCTCAGTGTCTCTGTGTCTCTGTGCCTCAGTGTTTCAGTGCCTCAGTGTCTCAGAGTCTCAGTGTCACAGTGTGTCTGTGTTTCAGTGTCTCAGTGTCTCTGTGTCTCAGTGGCTCTGTGCCTCAGTGTCTCTGTGCCTCTGTGTCTCAAATTCTCAGTGTCTCTGTTCTCAGTGTCTCTGTGTCTCAGTGTCTCTGTGTCTCAGTGTCTCTGTGTCTCAGTGTCTCAAAGTCTTTGTATTCAGTGCCTCAGAGTTTCAGTCTCTCTTTGCCTCCGTGTTCCCAGTGTCTCTGTGTCTTTGTGTGTCTGTGTCTCAGTGTCTCAAAGTCTTTGTGTCTCAATGTATCTGTGTCTCAGTGTCTCAGTGTCCCTGTGTCCCTCTGTCTCTGTGTCTCAGAGTCTTAGTGTCTCTGTGTCAGTGTCTCAGAGTCTCAGTGTCTCAGTTTCTCTGTGTCTCTGTGTCTCAATGTCTCAGTGTCTCTCAATCTCTCTGCTTCAGTGCCTCAGTGTCTCAGTGTGTCTGTGTCTCAGTGTCTCAGCGTCCCTGTGCCTCAGTGTCTCTGTGTCTCTGTGCATCAGTTTCTCTGTGTCTCTGTGTCTCAGTGTCTCTGTGTCACAGTGTCTCTGTGTCTCTGTGCCTCAGTGTCTCTGTGTCTCTGTGCCTCAGTGTTTCAGTGCCTCAGTGTCTCAGTGTCTCAGAGTCTCAGTGTCACAGTGTGTCTGTGTTTCAGTGTCTCAGTGTCTCTGTGTCTCAGTGGCTCTGTGCCTCAGTGTCTCTGTGCCTCAGTGTCTATGCGTCTCAATGTCTCAGTTCTCTCTATCTCTGTGCCTCAGTGTCTCAGAGTCTCAGTGTGTCTGTGTCTCAGTGTCTCAGTGTCTCTGTGTCTCAGAGTCCCTGTGTCTCTGTGCCTCAATGTCACAGTGTGTCAGTGTCTCTGTGTCTCAAAGTTTTGTGTCTCTGTGTCTCAGAATCTCAGAGTCTCAAAGACTCTGTGTCCCAGAGTCTCAGTGTCTCAGTGTCTCAGTGTCTCAGTGTCTCCGTGTCTCTGTGTCTAAGTGTGTCAGTGCCTCTGTGTCTAAGTGTCTGTGAGTCACAGTGTCTCAGTGTCTCTGTGTCTCTGTGTCTTAGTGTCTCAGTGTCTCAGGGTCTCAGTGTCTCTGTGTCTCTGTGTCTCTGTGCCTCAATGCCTCCGTGTTCTCAGTGTCTCTGTGTCTCAGTGTCTCTGTGTCTCAGTGTCTCTGTGTCTCAGTGTCTCAGCGTCCCTGTGCCTCAGTGTCTCTGTGTCTCTGTGCATCAGTGTCTCAGTTTCTCTGTGTCTCTGTGTCTCAGTGTCTCTGTGTCACAGTGTCTCTGTGCCTCAGTGTCTCTGTGTCTCTGTGCCTCAATGTCTCAGTGTCTCTCTATCTCTCTGCTTCAGTGCCTCAGTGTCTCAGTGTGTCTGTGTCTCAGTGTCTCAGCGTCCCTGTGCCTCAGTGTCTCTGTGTCTCGGTGCATCAGTGTCTCAGTTTTTCTGTGTCTCTGTGTCTCAGTGTCTCAGTGTCCCTGTGTCTCTGTGTCTCAGAGTCTCAGAGTCTCAGTGTCTCAGTGTCTCAGTGTCTCAGTGCCTCAGTGCCTCAGAGTCTCAGTGTCTCTGTGCCTCAGTGTCTCAGTGTCCCTGTGTCTCTGTGTCTCAAAGTCTTTGTATTCAGTGCCTCAGAGTCTCAGTCTCAGTCTCAATGTCTCAGTGTCTCTCTATCTCTGTGCTTCAGTGCCTCAGTGTCTCAGAGTCTCAGTGTCTCAGTGTGTCTGTGTCTCAGTGTCTCAGCGTCCCTGTGCCTCAGTGTCTCTGTGTCTCTGCGCATCAGTGTCTCAGTTTCTCTGGGTCTCTGTGTCTCAGTGTCTCTGTGTCACAGTGTCTCTGTGTCTCTGTGCCTCAGTGTCTCTGTGTCTCTGTGCCTCAGTGTTTCAGTGCCTCAGTGTCTCAGAGTCACATTGCCTCTGTGCGTCAGTGCCTCAGTGTCTCAGTATCTCAGAGTCTCAGTGTCTCAGTGTGTCTGTGTTTCAGTGCCTCAGTGTCTCTGTGCCTCAGTGTGACAGTGTCTCAGAGTCTCAGTGTCTCTGTGTCTCAGTGTCTCAGAGTCTCAGTGTCTCAGAGACTCAGTGTCTCAGTGTCTCAGTGTCTCAGTGTACCTGTGCCTCAGTGTTTCAGTGTCTCATTGTCTCAGTGCCTCAGTGCCTCAGAGTCTCAGAGTCTCAGTGTCTCTGTGCCTAAGTGTCTCAGTGTCCCAGTGTCACTGTGTCTCAGAGTCTCAGCGTCTCAGTGTCTCAGTGTCTCTCTGTCTCAGTGTATCAGTGTCTCAGAGACACAGTGTCTCTGTGCCTCAGTGTCTCAGTGTCTCAGTGTCTCTGTGTCTCAATATCTCAGTGTCTGTCTATCTCTGTGCCTCAGTGTCTCAGTGTCTCTACGTGTTTGTGTCTCAGTGTGTCTGTGTCTCAGTGTCTCTGTGTCTCTGTGCCTCAGTGTTTCAGATTTTCAGAGACTCAATGTCTCTGTGTCTCTCTGTTTGAGTGTCTCTGTGCCTCTGTGTCATAGTGTCTCAGTGTCTCAGATTATCAGTGTCTCCGCGTCTCAGAGTCTCTGTGAGTCTGTGCCTCTGTGTCTCAGTGTCTCTGTGTCTCAGTGTCTCTGCCGCAGTGTATCTGTGTTTCAGTGTTTCAGTGTTTCAGAGTTTCAGTGTCTCTATGACTCTGTGTCTCAGCGTCTCAGTGTCTCTGTGCCTCAGTGGCTCAGACTCTCAGTGTCTCTATGTTTCAGTGCCTCAGTGTCTCAGTGTCTCTGTGCCTCAGTGTATCTGTGCCTCAGTGTCTCACTGTCTCACTGTCTCAGTGTCTCTGTTACTCAGTGCCTCAGTTGCTCAGTGGCTCAGTGACTCTCTGTCTTTGTGTGTCAGTGTCTCTGTGTCTCAGTGTCTCAAAGTTTTTGTGTCTCAGTGTTTCACTGCCTCAGTGTCTCAGAGTCACATTGTCTCTATGTCTCAGTGTCTCAGTGTCTCTGTGCCTCAGTGTCTCTGTGTCTCAGTGTATCAGCACCTCAGAGACTCAGTGTCCCTTTGTCTCTGAGTCTGAGTGTCTCTGTGCCTCAGTTTCACAGTGTCTCAGTGTCCGAGTGTACCTATGCCTCAGTGTCTCAGAGTCTCAGTGTCTCTGTGTCTCAGTATCTCAAAGTCTTTGTATTCAGTGTCTTCGAGTCTCAGAGTCTCAGTGTCTCTGTGCCTCAGTGTCTCAGTGTCTCTGTGCCTCAGTGTCTCAGAGTCTCAGGGTATCTGCATCTCAGAATCTCAGTGTCTCTGTGCCTCAGTGTCTCAGTGTCTCAGTGTCTCTGTGTCTCAGTGTCTCAGTGTCTCTGTGCCTCAGTGTCTATGCGTCTCAATGTCTCAGTTCTCTCTATCTCTGTGCCTCAGTGTCTCAGAGTCTCAGTGTGTCTGTGTCTCAGTGTCTCTGTGTCTCAGTGTCTCTGAGTCTCAGTGTCTCTGTGTCTCAGTGTCTCTGTGTCTCAGTGTCTCTGTGTCTCAGAGTCTCAGTGTCTCTGTGTCTCAGTGTCTCACAGTCTCAGTGTCTCTGTGTCTCAGTGTCTCTGTGTCTCAGATTCTCAGTGTCTCTGTGTCTCTGTGTCTCAGTGTGTCAGTGTCTCGGTGTCTCAGAGTCTCAGTGTCTCAGAGTCTCAGTGTCTCTGTTTCTCAGTGTCTCTGTGTCTCTGTGTCTCAGAGTCTCAGTGTCTCTGTGTCTCAGAGTCTCAGTGTCTCTGTGTCTCAGTGTCTCTGAGTCTCAGTGTCTCTGTGTCTCAGAGTCTCAGTGTCTCTGTGTCTCAGTGTCTCTGTGTCTCAGTGTCTCTGAGTCTCAGAGTCTCAGTGTCTCTGTGTCTCAGTGTCTCACAGTCTCAGTGTCTCTGTGTCTCAGTGTCTCTGTGTCTCAGTGTCTCTGTGTCTCAGAGTCTCAGTGTCTCTGTGTCTCAGTGTCTCGCAGTCTCAGTGTCTCTGTGTCTCAGTGTCTCAGTGTCTCACAGTCTCAGTTTCTCTGTGTCTCACAGTCTCAGTTTCTCTGTGTCTCAGTGTCTCTGTGTCTCAGAGTCTCAGTGCCTCTGTGTCTCAGTGTATCTGTGTCTCAGTGGCTCACAGTCTCAGTGTCTCACAGTCTCAGTGTCTCTGTGTCTCTGTGTCTCAATGCTCAGTGTCTCTCTATCTCTGTGCTTCAGTGCCTCAGTGTCTCAGAGTCTCAGTGTCTCAGTGTGTCTGTGTCACATTGTCTCAGCGTCCCTGTGCCTCAGTGTCTCTGTGTCTCTGTGCCTCAGTGTTTCAGTGCCACAGTGTCTCAGTGTCTCAGAGTCACATTGTCTCTGTGCCTCAGTGCCTCAGTGTCTCAGTGTCTCAGAGTCTCTTTGTCTCCATGTATCTGTGTCTCAGTGTGTCTGTGTTTCAGTGTCTCAGCGTCTCTGTGGCTCAGTGTCTCTGTGCCTCAGTGTTTCAGTGTCTCAGTGTCTCAGTGTCTCTGTGTCTCAGTGTATCAGCACCTCAGAGACTCAGTGTCCCTTTGTCTCTGAGTCTGAGTGTCTCTGTGCCTCAGTTTCACAGTGTCTCAGTGTCCGAGTGTACCTGTGCCTCAGTGTCTCAGAGTCTCAGTGTCTCTGTGTCTCAGTATCTCAAAGTCTTTGTATTCAGTGTCTTCGAGTCTCAGAGTCTCAGTGTCTCTGTGCCTCAGTGTCTCAAGGTCTCTGTGCCTCAGTGTCTCAGAGTCTCAGGGTATCTGCATCTCAGAGTCTCAGTGTCTCTGTGCCTCAGTGTCTCAGTGTCCCAGTGTCACTGTGTCTCAGAGTCTCAGCGTCTCAGTGTCTCAGTGTCTCTCTGTCTCAGTGTATCAGTGTCTCAG
Organism: Prionace glauca; assembly: GCA_037974335.1. Classification (NCBI taxonomy): domain Eukaryota; kingdom Metazoa; phylum Chordata; class Chondrichthyes; order Carcharhiniformes; family Carcharhinidae; genus Prionace; species Prionace glauca. Next base: position 200,958 of record JBBMRE010000131.1, read on the forward strand.
AGACACAGTGTCTCTGTGCCTCAGTGTCTCAGTGTCTCAGTGTCTCAGTGTCTCAGTGTCTCAATATCTCAGTGTCTGTCTATCTCTGTGCCTCAGTGTCTCAGTGTCTCTACGTGTTTGTGTCTCAGTGTGTCTGTGTCTCAGTGTCTCTGTGTCTCTGTGCCTCAGTGTTTCAGATTTTCAGAGACTCAATGTCTCTGTGTCTCTCTGTTTGAGTGTCTCTGTGCCTCTGTGTCATAGTGTCTCAGTGTCTCAGATTATCAGTGTCTCCGCGTTTCAGAGTCTCTGTGAGTCTGTGCCTCTGTGTCTCAGTGTCTCTGTGTCTCAGTGTCTCTGCCGCAGTGTATCTGTGTTTCAGTGTTTCAGTGTTTCAGAGTTTCAGTGTCTCTATGACTCTGTGTCTCAGCGTCTCAGTGTCTCTGTGCCTCAGTGGCTCAGAGTCTCAGTGTCTCTATGTTTCAGTGCCTCAGTGTCTCAGTGTCTCTGTGCCTCAGTGTATCTGTGCCTCAGTGTCTCAGTGTCTCACTGTCTCAGTGTCTCTGTTACTCAGTGCCTCAGTTGCTCAGTGGCTCAGTGACTCTCTGTCTTTGTGTGTCAGTGTCTCTGTGTCTCAGTGTCTCAAAGTTTTTGTGTCTCAGTGTTTCACTGCCTCAGTGTCTCAGAGTCACATTGTCTCGATGTCTCAGTGTCTCAGTGTCTCTGTGCCTCAGTGTCTCTGTGTCTCAGTGTATCAGCACCTCAGAGACTCAGTGTCCCTTTGTCTCTGAGTCTGAGTGTCTCTGTGCCTCAGTTTCACAGTGTCTCAGTGTCCGAGTGTACCTATGCCTCAGTGTCTCAGAGTCTCAGTGTCTCTGTGTCTCAGTATCTCAAAGTCTTTGTATTCAGTGTCTTCGAGTCTCAGAGTCTCAGTGTCTCTGTGCCTCAGTGTCTCAGTGTCTCTTTGCCTCAGTGTCTCAGAGTCTCAGGGTATCTGCATCTCAGAATCTCAGTGTCTCTGTGCCTCAGTGTCTCAGTGTCTCTGTGTCTCAGTGTCTCTGTGTCTCAGTGTCTCTGTGCCTCAGTGTCTATGCGTCTCAATGTCTCAGTTCTCTCTATCTCTGTGCCTCAGTGTCTCAGAGTCTCAGTGTGTCTGTGTCTCAGTGTCTCTGTGTCTCAGTGTCTCTGAGTCTCAGTGTCTCTGTGTCTCAGTGTCTCTGTGTCTCAGTGTCTCTGTGTCTCAGAGTCTCAGTGTCTCTGTGTCTCAGTGTCTCACAGTCTCAGTGTCTCTGTGTCTCAGTGTCTCTGTGTCTCAGATTCTCAGTGTCTCTGTGTCTCAGTGTGTCAGTGTCTCGGTGTCTCAGAGTCTCAGTGTCTCAGAGTCTCAGTGTCTCTGTTTCTCAGTGTCTCTGTGTCTCTGTGTCTCAGAGTCTCAGAGTCTCAGTGTCTCTGTGTCTCAGAGTCTCAGTGTCTCTGTGTCTCAGTGTCTCTGAGTCTCAGTGTCTCTGTGTCTCAGAGTCTCAGTGTCTCTGTGTCTCAGTGTCTCTGTGTCTCAGTGTCTCTGTGTCTCAGTGTCTCTGAGTCTCAGAGTCTCAGTGTCTCTGTGTCTCAGTGTCTCACAGTCTCAGTGTCTCTGTGTCTCAGTGTCTCTGTGTCTCAGTGTCTCAGAGTCTCAGTGTCTCTGTGTCTCAGTGTCTCGCAGTCTCAGTGTCTCTGTGTCTCAGTGTCTCAGTGTCTCACAGTCTCAGTTTCTCTGTGTCTCAGTGTCTCACAGTCTCAGTTTCTCTGTGTCTCAGTGTCTCTGTGTCTCAGAGTCTCAGTGCCTCTGTGTCTCAGTGTATCTGTGTCTCAGTGGCTCACAGTCTCAGTGTCTCACAGTCTCAGTGTCTCTGTGTCTCTGTGTCTCAATGCTCAGTGTCTCTCTATCTCTGTGCTTCAGTGCCTCAGTGTCTCAGAGTCTCAGTGTCTCAGTGTGTCTGTGTCACATTGTCTCAGCGTCCCTGTGCCTCAGTGTCTCTGTGTCTCTGTGCCTCAGTGTTTCAGTGCCACAGTGTCTCAGTGTCTCAGAGTCACATTGTCTCTGTGCCTCAGTGCCTCAGTGTCTCAGTGTCTCAGAGTCTCTTTGTCTCCATGTATCTGTGTCTCAGTGTGTCTGTGTTTCAGTGTCTCAGCGTCTCTGTGGCTCAGTGTCTCTGTGCCTCAGTGTTTCAGTGTCTCAGTGTCTCAGTGTCTCTGTGTCTCAGTGTATCAGCACCTCAGAGACTCAGTGTCCCTTTGTCTCTGAGTCTGAGTGTCTCTGTGCCTCAGTTTCACAGTGTCTCAGTGTCCGAGTGTACCTGTGCCTCAGTGTCTCAGAGTCTCAGTGTCTCTGTGTCTCAGTATCTCAAAGTCTTTGTATTCAGTGTCTTCGAGTCTCAGAGTCTCAGTGTCTCTGTGCCTCAGTGTCTCAAGGTCTCTGTGCCTCAGTGTCTCAGAGTCTCAGGGTATCTGCATCTCAGAGTCTCAGTGTCTCTGTGCCTCAGTGTCTCAGTGACTCTGTGTCTCTGCACCTCAGTGTCTCAGTGTCTCAGATTCTCAGTGTCTCAGAGTCTCGGTGTCTCTGTGCCTCAGTGTCTCAGTGTGTCTTTGTCTCAGTGTCGCAGTGTCTTTGTGTCTCAGTGTCTCTGTGCCTCAGTGTTTCATTGCCTCAGTGTCTCAGAGACTCAGTGTCTCAGTGTCTCTGTGCCTCAGTGTCACACTGTCTCTTTGTCTCAGTGTCTCAGTGTCTCAGGGTCTCAGAGTATCAGTGTCTCTGTGTCTCAAAGTTTTGTGTCTCAGTGTCTCTGTGTCTCAGTGTGTCAGTGTCTCTGTGTCTAAGTGTCTGTGAGTCACAGTGTCTCAGTGTCTCAGTGTCTCTGTGCCTCACTGTCTCAGTGTCTCAGGGTCGCAGTGTCTCTGTGTCTCTGTGCCTCTGTGTCTCAAATTCTCAGTGTCTCTGTTCTCAGTGTCTCTGTGTCTCAGTGTCTCAGTGTCTCTTTGTCTCCGTGTTCCCAGTGTCTCTGTGTCTTTGTGTGTCTGTGTCTCAGTGTCTCAAAGTCTTTGTGTCTCAGTGTCTCTGTGTCTCAGTGTCTCTGTGCCTCTGTGTCTCAAATTCTCAGTGTCTCTGTTCTCAGTGTCTCTGTGTCTCAGTGTCTCTGTGTCTCACTGTCTCTGTGTCTCAGTGTCTCAAAGTCTTTGTATTCAGTGCCTCAGAGTTTCAGTGTCTCTTTGCCTCCGTGTTCCCAGTGTCTCTGTGTCTTTGTGTGTCTGTGTCTCAGTGTCTCAAAGTCTTTGTGTCTCAATGTATCTGTGTCTCAGTGTCTCAGTGTCCCTGTGTCCCTGTGTCTCTGTGTCTCTGTGTCTCAGTGTCTCTGTGTCAGTGTCTCAGAGTCTCAGTGTCTCAGTTTCTCTGTGTCTCTGTGTCTCAATGTCTCAGTGTCTCTCTATCTCTCTGCTTCAGTGCCTCAGTGTCTCAGTGTGTCTGTGTCTCAGTGTCTCAGCGTCCCTGTGCCTCAGTGTCTCTGTGCATCAGTGTCTCAGTTTTTCTGTGTCTCTGTGTCTCAGTGTCTCTCTGTCACAGTGTCTCTGTGTCTCTGTGCCTCAGTGTCTCTGTGCCTCTGTGCCTCAGTGTTTCAGTGCCTCAGTGTTTCAGTGTCTCAGAGTCACATTGTCTCTGTGCGTCAGTGCCTCAGTGTCTCAGTATCTCAGAGTCTCAGTGTCTCAGTGTGTCTGTGTCTCAGTGTCTCACAGTCTCAGTGTCTCTGTGTCTCAGTGTCTCTGTGTCTCAGATTCTCAGTGTCTCTGTGTCTCTGTGTCTCAGTGTGTCAGTGTCTCGGTGTCTCAGAGTCTCAGTGTCTCAGAGTCTCAGTGTCTCTGTTTCTCAGTGTCTCTGTGTCTCTGTGTCTCAGAGTCTCAGAGTCTCAGTGTCTCTGTGTCTCAGAGTCTCAGTGTCTCTGTGTCTCAGTGTCTCAGAGTCTCAGTGTCTCTGTGTCTCAGTGTCTCACAGTCTCAGTGTCTCTGTGTCTCAGTGTCTCTGTGTCTCAGTGTCTCTGAGTCTCAGAGTCTCAGAGTCTCAGTGTCTCTGTGTCTCAGTGTCTCACAGTCTCAGTGTCTCTGTGTCTCAGTGTCTCAGTGTCTCAGTGTCTCAGGGTCTCAGAGTATCAGTGTCTCTGTGTCTCAAAGTTTTGTGTCTCAGTGTCTCTGTGTCTCAGTGTGTCAGTGTCTCTGTGTCTAAGTGTCTGTGAGTCACAGTGTCTCAGTGTCTCTGTGCCTCACTGTCTCAGTGTCTCAGGGTCGCAGTGTCTCTGTGTCTCTGTGCCTCTGTGTCTCAAATTCTCAGTGTCTCTGTTCTCAGCGTCTCTGTGTCTCAGTGTCTCAGTGTCTCTTTGTCTCCGTGTTCCCAGTGTCTCTGTGTCTTTGTGTGTCTGTGTCTCAGTGTCTCTGTGTCTCTGTGTCTCAGTGTCTCTGTGCCTCTGTGTCTCAAATTCTCAGTGTCTCTGTTCTCAGTGTCTCTGTGTCTCAGTGTCTCTGTGTCTCAGTGTCTCTGTGTCTCAGTGTCTCTGTGTCTCAGTGTCTCAGTGTCTCAAAGTCTTTGTATTCAGTGCCTCAGAGTTTCAGTGTCTCTTTGCCTCCGTGTTCCCAGTGTCTCTGTGTCTTTGTGTGTCTGTGTCTCAGTGTCTCAAAGTCTTTGTGTCTCAATGTATCTGTGTCTCAGTGTCTCAGTGTCCCTGTGTCCCTGTGTCTCTGTGTCTCTGTGTCTCAGTGTCTCTGTGTCAGTGTCTCAGAGTCTCAGTGTCTCAGTTTCTCTGTGTCTCTGTGTCTCAATGTCTCAGTGTCTCTCTATCTCTCTGCTTCAGTGCCTCAGTGTCTCAGTGTGTCTGTGTCTCAGTGTCTCAGCGTCCCTGTGCCTCAGTGTCTCTGTGCATCAGTGTCTCAGTTTTTCTGTGTCTCAGTGTCTCTGTGTCACAGTGTCTCTGTGTCTCTGTGCCTCAGTGTCTCTGTGCCTCTGTGCCTCAGTGTTTCAGTGCCTCAGTGTTTCAGTGTCTCAGAATCACATTGTCTCTGTGCGTCAGTGCCTCAGTGTCTCAGTATCTCAGAGTCTCAGTGTCTCAGTGTGTCTGTGTCTCAGTGTCTCACAGTCTCAGTTCTCTGTGTCTCAGTGTCTCTGTGTCTCAGATTCTCAGTGTCTCTGTGTCTCTGTGTCTCAGTGTGTCAGTGTCTCGGTGTCTCAGAGTCTCAGTGTCTCAGAGTCTCAGTGTCTCTGTTTCTCAGTGTCTCTGTGTCTCTGTGTCTCAGAGTCTCAGAGTCTCAGTGTCTCTGTGTCTCAGAGTCTCAGTGTCTCTGTGTCTCAGTGTCTCAGAGTCTCAGTGTCTCTGTGTCTCAGTGTCTCTGTGTCTCAGTGTCTCTGTGTCTCAGTGTCTCTGTGTCTCAGTGTCTCTGAGTCTCAGAGTCTCAGTGTCTCTGTGTCTCAGTGTCTCACAGTCTCAGTGTCTCTGTGTCTCAGTGTCTCTGTGTCTCAGTGTCTCTGTGTCTCAGAGTCTCAGTGTCTCTGTGTCTCAGTGTCTCACAGTCTCAGTGTCTCTGTGTCTCAGTGTCTCAGTGTCTCACAGTCTCAGTTTCTCTGTGTCTCAGTGTCTCACAGTCTCAGTTTCTCTGTGTCTCAGTGTCTCTGTGTCTCAGAGTCTCAGTGCCTATGTGTCTCAGTGTATCTGTGTCTCAGTGGCTCACAGTCTCAGTGTCTCACAGTCTCAGTGTCTCTGTGTCTCTGTGTCTCAATGCTCAGTGTCTCTCTATCTCTGTGCTTCAGTGCCTCAGTGTCTCAGAGTCTCAGTGTCTCAGTGTGTCTGTCACATTGTCTCAGCGTCCCTGTGCCTCAGTGTCTCTGTGTCTCTGTGCCTCAGTGTTTCAGTGCCACAGTGTCTCAGTGTCTCAGAGTCACATTGTCTCTGTGCCTCAGTGCCTCAGTGTCTCAGTGTCTCAGAGTCTCTTTGTCTCAGTGTATCTGTGTCTCAGTGTGTCTGTGTTTCAGTGTCTCAGCGTCTCTGTGGCTCAGTGTCTCTGTGCCTCAGTGTTTCAGTGCCTCAGTGTCTCAGTGTCTCTGTGTCTCAGTGTATCAGCACCTCAGAGACTCAGTGGCCCTTTGTCTCTGAGTCTGAGTGTCTCTGTGCCTCAGTTTCACAGTGTCTCAGTGTCCGAGTGTACCTGTGCCTCAGTGTCTCAGAGTCTCAGTGTCTCTGTGTCTCAGTATCTCAAAGTCTTTGTATTCAGTGTCTTCGAGTCTCAGAGTCTCAGTGTCTCTGTGCCTCAGTGTCTCAAGGTCTCTGTGCCTCAGTGTCTCAGAGTCTCAGGGTATCTGCATCTCAGAGTCTCAGTGTCTCTGTGCCTCAGTGTCTCAGTGACTCTGTGTCTCTGCACCTCAGTGTCTCAGTGTCTCAGATTCTCAGTGTCTCAGAGTCTCAGTGTCTCTGTGCCTCAGTGTGTCTTTGTCTCAGTGTCGCAGTGTCTTTGTGTCTCAGTGTCTCTGTGCCTCAGTGTTTCATTGCCTCAGTGTCTCAGAGACTCAGTGTCTCAGTGTCTCTGTGCCTCAGTGTCACAGTGTCTCTTTGTCTCAGTGTCTCAGTGTCTCAGGGTCTCAGAGTATCAGTGTCTCTGTGTCTCAAAATTTTGTGTCTCAGTGTCTCTGTGTCTCAGTGTGTCAGTGTCTCTGTGTCTAAGTGTCTGTGAGTCACAGTGTCTCAGTGTCTCAGTGTCTCAGTGTCTCTGTGCCTCACTGTCTCAGTGTCTCAGGGTCGCAGTGTCTCTGTGTCTCTGTGCCTCTGTGTCTCAAATTCTCAGTGTCTCTGTTCTCAGTGTCTCTGTGTCTCAGTGTCTCAGTGTCTCTTTGTCTCCGTGTTCCCAGTGTCTCTGTGTCTTTGTGTGTCTGTGTCTCAGTGTCTCAAAGTCTTTGTGTCTCAGTGTCTCTGTGTCTCAGTGTCTCTGTGCCTCTGTGTCTCAAATTCTCAGTGTCTCTGTTCTCAGTGTCTCTGTGTCTCAGTGTCTCTGTGTCTCACTGTCTCTGTGTCTCAGTGTCTCAAAGTCTTTGTATTCAGTGCCTCAGAGTTTCAGTGTCTCTTTGCCTCCGTGTTCCCAGTGTCTCTGTGTCTTTGTGTGTCTGTGTCTCAGTGTCTCAAAGTCTTTGTGTCTCAATGTATCTGTGTCTCAGTGTCTCAGTGTCCCTGTGTCCCTGTGTCTCTGTGTCTCTGTGTCTCAGTGTCTCTGTGTCAGTGTCTCAGAGTCTCAGTGTCTCAGTTTCTCTGTGTCTCTGTGTCTCAATGTCTCAGTGTCTCTCTATCTCTCTGCTTCAGTGCCTCAGTGTCTCAGTGTGTCTGTGTCTCAGTGTCTCAGCGTCCCTGTGCCTCAGTGTCTCTGTGCATCAGTGTCTCAGTTTTTCTGTGTCTCTGTGTCTCAGTGTCTCTGTGTCACAGTGTCTCTGTGTCTCTGTGCCTCAGTGTCTCTGTGCCTCTGTGCCTCAGTGTTTCAGTGCCTCAGTGTTTCAGTGTCTCAGAGTCACATTGTCTCTGTGCGTCAGTGCCTCAGTGTCTCAGTATGTCAGAGTCTCAGTGTCTCAGTGTGTCTGTGTCTCAGTGTCTCACAGTCTCAGTGTCTCTGTGTCTCAGTGTCTCTGTGTCTCAGATTCTCAGTGTCTCTGTGTCTCAGTGTGTCAGTGTCTCGGTGTCTCAGAGTCTCAGTGTCTCAGAGTCTCAGTGTCTCTGTTTCTCAGTGTCTCAGTGTCTCTGTGTCTCTGTGTCTCAGAGTCTCAGAGTCTCAGTGTCTCTGTGTCTCAGTGTCTCAGAGTCTCAGTGTCTCAGTGTCTCAGTGTCTCACAGTCTCAGTGTCTCTGTGTCTCAGTGTCTCTGTGTCTCAGAGTCTCAGTGTCTCTGTGTCTCAGTGTCTCAGAGTCTCAGTGTCTCTGTGTCTCAGTGTCTCACAGTCTCAGTGTCTCTGTGTCTCAGTGTCTCTGTGTCTCAGTGTCTCTGAGTCTCAGAGTCTCAGTGTCTCTGTGTCTCAGTGTCTCACAGTCTCAGTGTCTCTGTGTCTCAGTGTCTCAGTGTCTCAGTGTCTCAGGGTCTCAGAGTATCAGTGTCTCTGTGTCTCAAAGTTTTGTGTCTCAGTGTCTCTGTGTCTCAGTGTGTCAGTGTCTCTGTGTCTAAGTGTCTGTGAGTCACAGTGTCTCAGTGTCTCAGTGTCTCAGTGTCTCTGTGCCTCACTGTCTCAGTGTCTCAGGGTCGCAGTGTCTCTGTGTCTCTGTGCCTCTGTGTCTCAAATTCTCAGTGTCTCTGTTCTCAGCGTCTCTGTGTCTCAGTGTCTCAGTGTCTCTTTGTCTCCGTGTTCCCAGTGTCTCTGTGTCTTTGTGTGTCTGTGTCTCAGTGTCTCTGTGTCTCTGTGTCTCAGTGTCTCTGTGCCTCTGTGTCTCAAATTCTCAGTGTCTCTGTTCTCAGTGTCTCTGTGTCTCTGTGTCTCAGTGTCTCTGTGTCTCAGTGTCTCTGTGTCTCAGTGTCTCTGTGTCTCAGTGTCTCAAAGTCTTTGTATTCAGTGCCTCAGAGTTTCAGTGTCTCTTTGCCTCCGTGTTCCCAGTGTCTCTGTGTCTTTGTGTGTCTGTGTCTCAGTGTCTCAAAGTCTTTGTGTCTCAATGTATCTGTGTCTCAGTGTCTCAGTGTCCCTGTGTCCCTGTGTCTCTGTGTCTCTGTGTCTCAGTGTCTCTGTGTCAGTGTCTCAGAGTCTCAGTGTCTCAGTTTCTCTGTGTCTCTGTGTCTCAATGTCTCAGTGTCTCTCTATCTCTCTGCTTCAGTGCCTCAGTGTCTCAGTGTGTCTGTGTCTCAGTGTCTCAGCGTCCCTGTGCCTCAGTGTCTCTGTGCATCAGTGTCTCAGTTTTTCTGTGTCTCAGTGTCTCTGTGTCACAGTGTCTCTGTGTCTCTGTGCCTCAGTGTCTCTGTGCCTCTGTGCCTCAGTGTTTCAGTGCCTCAGTGTTTCAGTGTCTCAGAATCACATTGTCTCTGTGCGTCAGTGCCTCAGTGTCTCAGTATCTCAGAGTCTCAGTGTCTCAGTGTGTCTGTGTCTCAGTGTCTCACAGTCTCAGTGTCTCTGTGTCTCAGTGTCTCTGTGTCTCAGATTCTCAGTGTCTCTGTGTCTCTGTGTCTCAGTGTGTCAGTGTCTCGGTGTCTCAGAGTCTCAGTGTCTCAGAGTCTCAGTGTCTCTGTTTCTCAGTGTCTCTGTGTCTCTGTGTCTCAGAGTCTCAGAGTCTCAGTGTCTCTGTGTCTCAGAGTCTCAGTGTCTCTGTGTCTCAGTGTCTCAGTGTCTCAGAGTCTCAGTGTCTCTGTGTCTCAGTGTCTCACAGTCTCAGTGTCTCTGTGTCTCAGTGTCTCTGTGTCTCAGTGTCTCTGAGTCTCAGAGTCTCAGTGTCTCTGTGTCTCAGTGTCTCACAGTCTCAGTGTCTCTGTGTCTCAGTGTCTCTGTGTCTCAGTGTCTCTGTGTCTCAGAGTCTCAGTGTCTCTGTGTCTCAGTGTCTCACAGTCTCAGTGTCTCTGTGTCTCAGTGTCTCAGTGTCTCACAGTCTCAGTTTCTCTGTGTCTCAGTGTCTCACAGTCTCAGTTTCTCTGTGTCTCAGTGTCTCTGTGTCTCAGAGTCTCAGTGCCTATGTGTCTCAGTGTATCTGTGTCTCAGTGGCTCACAGTCTCAGTGTCTCACAGTCTCAGTGTCTCTGTGTCTCTGTGTCTCAATGCTCAGTGTCTCTCTATCTCTGTGCTTCAGTGCCTCAGTGTCTCAGAGTCTCAGTGTCTCAGTGTGTCTGTCACATTGTCTCAGCGTCCCTGTGCCTCAGTGTCTCTGTGTCTCTGTGCCTCAGTGTTTCAGTGCCACAGTGTCTCAGTGTCTCAGAGTCACATTGTCTCTGTGCCTCAGTGCCTCAGTGTCTCAGTGTCTCAGAGTCTCTTTGTCTCAGTGTATCTGTGTCTCAGTGTGTCTGTGTTTCAGTGTCTCAGCGTCTCTGTGGCTCAGTGTCTCTGTGCCTCAGTGTTTCAGTGCCTCAGTGTCTCAGTGTCTCTGTGTCTCAGTGTATCAGCACCTCAGAGACTCAGTGGCCCTTTGTCTCTGAGTCTGAGTGTCTCTGTGCCTCAGTTTCACAGTGTCTCAGTGTCCGAGTGTACCTGTGCCTCAGTGTCTCAGAGTCTCAGTGTCTCTGTGTCTCAGTATCTCAAAGTCTTTGTATTCAGTGTCTTCGAGTCTCAGAGTCTCAGTGTCTCTGTGCCTCAGTGTCTCAAGGTCTCTGTGCCTCAGTGTCTCAGAGTCTCAGGGTATCTGCATCTCAGAGTCTCAGTGTCTCTGTGCCTCAGTGTCTCAGTGACTCTGTGTCTCTGCACCTCAGTGTCTCAGTGTCTCAGATTCTCAGTGTCTCAGAGTCTCAGTGTCTCTGTGCCTCAGTGTCTCAGTGTGTCTTTGTCTCAGTGTCGCAGTGTCTTTGTGTCTCAGTGTCTCTGTGCCTCAGTGTTTCATTGCCTCAGTGTCTCAGAGACTCAGTGTCTCAGTGTCTCTGTGCCTCAGTGTCACAGTGTCTCTTTGTCTCAGTGTCTCAGTGTCTCAGGGTCTCAGAGTATCAGTGTCTCTGTGTCTCAAAGTTTTGTGTCTCAGTGTCTCTGTGTCTCAGTGTGTCAGTGTCTCTGTGTCTAAGTGTCTGTGAGTCACAGTTTCTCAGTGTCTCAGTGTCTCAGTGTCTCTGTGCCTCACTGTCTCAGTGTCTCAGGGTCGCAGTGTCTCTGTGTCTCTGTGCCTCTGTGTCTCAAATTCTCAGTGTCTCTGTTCTCAGTGTCTCTGTGTCTCAGTGTCTCAGTGTCTCAGTGTCTCTTTGTCTCCGTGTTCCCAGTGTCTCTGTGTCTTTGTGTGTCTGTGTCTCAGTGTCTCAAAGTCTTTGTGTCTCAGTGTCTCTGTGTCTCTGTGTCTCTGTGTCTCAGTGTCTCAGTGTCTCTGTGCCTCTGTGTCTCAAATTCTCAGTGTCTCTGTTCTCAGTGTCTCTGTGTCTCTGTGTCTCAGTGTCTCTGTGTCTCAGTGTCTCTGTGTCTCTGTGCCTCAAAGTCTTTGTATTCAGTGCCTCAGAGTTTCAGTGTCTCTTTGCCTCCGTGTTCCCAGTGTTTCTGTGTCTTTGTGTGTCTGTGTCTCAGTGTCTCAAAGTCTTTGTGTCTCAATGTATCTGTGTCTCAGTGTCTCAGTGTCCCTGTGTCCCTGTGTCTCTGTGTCTCAGTGTCTCTGTGTCAGTGTCTCAGAGTCTCAGTGTCTCAGTTTCTCTGTGTCTCTGTGTCTCAATGTCTCAGTGTCTCTCTATCTCTCTGCTTCAGTGCCTCAGTGTCTCAGTGTGTCTGTGTCTCAGTGTCTCAGCGTCCCTGTGCCTCAGTGTCTCTGTGTCTCTGTGCATCAGTGTCTCAGTTTTTCTGTGTCTCTGTGTCTCAGTGTCTCTGTGTCAAAGTGTCTCTGTGTCTCTGTGCCTCAGTGTCTCTGTGCCTCTGTGCCTCAGTGTTTCAGTGCCTCAGTGTTTCAGTGTCTCAGAGTCACATTGTCTCTGTGCGTCAGTGCCTCAGTGTCTCAGTATCTCAGAGTCTCAGTGTCTCAGTGTGTCTGTGTCTCAGTGTCTCACAGTCTCAGTGTCTCTGTGTCTCAGTGTCTCTGTGTCTCAGATTCTCAGTGTCTCTGTGTCTCTGTGTCTCAGTGTGTCAGTGTCTCGGTGTCTCAGAGTCTCAGTGTCTCAGAGTCTCAGTGTCTCTGTTTCTCAGTGTCTCAGTGTCTCTGTGTCTCAGAGTCTCAGAGTCTCAGTGTCTCTGTGTCTCAGAGTCTCAGTGTCTCTGTGTCTCAGTGTCTCTGAGTCTCAGTGTCTCTGTGTCTCAGAGTCTCAGTGTCTCTGTGTCTCAGTGTCTCACAGTCTCAGTATCTCTGTGTCTCAGTGTCTCTGTGTCTCAGTGTCTCTGAGTCTCAGAGTCTCAGTGTCTCTGTGTCTCAGTGTCTCACAGTCTCAGTGTCTCTGTGTCTCAGTGTCTCTGTGTCTCAGTGTCTCTGTGTCTCAGAGTCTCAGTGTCTCTGTGTCTCAGTGTCTCACAGTCTCAGTGTCTCTGTGTCTCAGTGTCTCAGTATCTCACAGTCTCAGTTTCTCTGTGTCTCAGTGTCTCACAGTCTCAGTTTCTCTGTGTCTCAGTGTCTCTGTGTCTCAGAGTCTCAGTGCCTCTGTGTCTCAGTGTATCTGTGTCTCAGTGGCTCACAGTCTCAGTGTCTCACAGTCTCAGTGTCTCTGTGTCTCTGTGTCTCAATGCTCAGTGTCTCTCTATCTCTGTGCTTCAGTGCCTCAGTGTCTCAGAGTCTCAGTGTCTCAGTGTGTCTGTGTCACATTGTCTCAGCGTCCCTGTGCCTCAGTGTCTCTGTGTCTCTGTGCCTCAGTGTTTCAGTGCCACAGTGTCTCAGTGTCTCAGAGTCACATTGTCTCTGTGCCTCAGTGTCTCAGTGTCTCTTTGTCTCAGTGTATCTGTGTCTCAGTGTGTCTGTGTTTCAGTGTCTCAGCGTCTCTGTGGCTCAGTGTCTCTGTGCCTCAGTGTTTCTGTGCCTCAGTGTCTCAGTGTCTCTGTGTCTCAGTGTATCAGCACCTCAGAGACTCAGTGTCCCTTTGTCTCTGAGTCTGAGTGTCTCTGTGCCTCAGTTTCACAGTGTCTCAGTGTCCGAGTGTACCTGTGCCTCAGTGTCTCAGAGTCTCAGTGTCTCTGTGTCTCAGTATCTCAAAGTCTTTGTATTCAGTGTCTTCGAGTCTCAGAGTCTCAGTGTCTCTGTGCCTCAGTGTCTCAAGGTCTCTGTGCCTCAGTGTCTCAGAGTCTCAGGGTATCTGCATCTCAGAGTCTCAGTGTCTCTGTGCCTCAGTGTCTCAGTGACTCTGTGTCTCTGCACCTCAGTGTCTCAGTGTCTCAGATTCTCAGTGTCTCAGAGTCTCAGTGTCTCTGTGCCTCAGTGTCTCAGTATGTCTTTGTCTCAGTGTCGCAGTGTCTTTGTGTCTCAGTGTCTCTGTGCCTCAGTGTTTCATTGCCTCAGTGTCTCAGAGACTCAGTGTCTCAGTGTCTCTGTGCCTCAGTGTCACAGTGTCTCTTTGTCTCAGTGTCTCAGTGTCTCAGGGTCTCAGAGTATCAGTGTCTCTGTGTCTCAAAGTTTTGTGTCTCAGTGTCTCTGTGTCTCAGTGTGTCAGTGTCTCTGTGTCTAAGTGTCTGTGAGTCACAGTGTCTCAGTGTCTCAGTGTCTCTGTGCCTCACTGTCTCAGTGTCTCAGGGTCGCAGTGTCTCTGTGTCTCTGTGCCTCTGTGTCTCAAATTCTCAGTGTCTCTGTTCTCAGTGTCTCTGTGTCTCAGTGTCTCAGTGTCTCTTTATCTCCGTGTTCCCAGTGTCTCTGTGTCTTTGTGTGTCTGTGTCTCAGTGTCTCAAAGTCTTTGTGTCTCAGTGTCTCTGTGTCTCTGTGTCTCAGTGTCTCTGTGCCTCTGTGTCTCAAATTCTCAGTGTCTCTGTTCTCAGTGTCTCTGTGTCTCAGTGTCTCTGTGTCTCAGTGTCTCTGTGTCTCAGTGTCTCAAAGTCTTTGTATTCAGTGCCTCAGAGTTTCAGTGTCTCTTTGCCTCCGTGTTCCCAGTGTCTCTGTGTCTTTGTGTGTCTGTGTCTCAGTGTCTCAAAGTATTTGTGTCTCAATGTATCTGTGTCTCAGTGTCTCAGTGTCCCTGTGTCCCTGTGTCTCTGTGTCTCAGTGTCTCTGTGTCAGTGTCTCAGAGTCTCAGTGTCTCAGTTTCTCTGTGTCTCTGTGTCCCAATGTCTCAGTGTCTCTCTATCTCTCTGCTTCAGTGCCTCAGTGTCTCAGTGTGTCTGTGTCTCAGTGTCTCAGCGTCCCTGTGCCTCAGTGTCTCTGTGCATCAGTGTCTCAGTTTTTCTGTGTCTCTGTGTCTCAGTGTCTCTGTGTCACAGTGTCTCTGTGTCTCTGTGCCTCAGTGTCTCTGTGCCTCTGTGCCTCAGTGTTTCAGTGCCTCAGTGTTTCAGTGTCTCAGAGTCACATTGTCTCTGTGCGTCAGTGCCTCAGTGTCTCAGTATCTCAGAGTCTCAGTGTCTCAGTGTGTCTGTGTTTCAGTGTCTCAGTGTCTCTGTGTCTCAGTGTATCAGTGTCTCAGAGACTCAGGGTCTCATTGTCTCTGTGTCTGAGTGTCTCTGTGCCTCAGTGCCTCAGTGTCACAGTGTCTCAGTGTCTCAGTGTCTCTGTGTCTCAGTGTCTCAGAGTTTCAGAGTCTCAATGTCTCAGAGACTCAGTGTCTCAGTGTCCCAGTGTACCTGTGCCTCAGTGTTTCAGTGTCTCAGTGCCTAAGTGCCTCAGACTCTCAGTGTCTCTGTGCCTCAGTGTGTCAGTGTCCCTGTGTCTCTGTGTCTCAGAGTCTCAGAGTCTCAGTGTCTCAGTGTCTCAGTGCCTCATTGCCTCAGAGTCTCAGTGTCACTGTGCCTCAGTGCCTCAGTGTCCCTGTGTCTCTGTGTCTCAACGTCTTTGTATTCAGTGCCTCAGAGTCTCAGTCTCAGTCTCAGTGTCTCAGTGTCTCTCTGTCTCAGTGTATCAGTGTCTCAGAGACACAGTGTCTCTGTGCCTCAGTGTCTCAGTGTCTCTGTGTCTCTGTGTCTCAAAGTCTTTGTATTCAGTGCCTCAGAGTCTCAGTGTCTCATTGCTTCAGTGTCTCAGTGTCCCTGTGTCGCTGTGTCTCAGAGTCTCAGTGTCTCTGTGTCTCAGTGTCTCAGTGTCTCTGTGTCTCAGTGTCTCAGTGTCTCAGTGTCTCTGTGTCTGAATGTCTCAGTGTGTCTCTATCTCTGTGCTTCAGTGCCTCAGTGTCTCAGAGTCTCAGTGTCTCAGTGTGTCTGTGTCTCAGTGTCTCAGCGTCCCTGTGCCTCAGTGTCTCTGTGTCTCTGTGCATTAGTGTCTCAGTTTCTCTGTGTCTCTGTGTCTCAGTGTCTTTGTGTCACAGTGTCTCTGTGTCTCTGTGCCTCAGTGTCTCTGTGTCTCTGTGCCTCAGTGTTTCAGTGCCTCAGTGTCTCAGTGTCTCAGAGTCTCAGTGTCACAGTGTGTCTGTGTTTCAGTGTCTCAGTGTCTCTGTGTCTCAGTGGCTCTGTGCCTCAGTGTCTCTGTGCCTCTGTGTCTCAAATTCTCAGTGTCTCTGTTCTCAGTGTCTCTGTGTCTCAGTGTCTCTGTGTCTCAGTGTCTCTGTGTCTCAGTGTCTCAAAGTCTTTGTATTCAGTGCCTCAGAGTTTCAGTGTCTCTTTGCCTCCGTGTTCCCAGTGTCTCTGTGTCTTTGTGTGTCTGTGTCACAGTGTCTCAAAGTCTTTGTGTCTCAATGTATCTGTGTCTCAGTGTCTCAGTGTCCCTGTGTCCCTCTGTCTCTGTGTCTCAGAGTCTTAGTGTCTCTGTGTCTCATTGTCTCTGTGTCAGTGTCTCAGAGTCTCAGTGTCTCAGTTTCTCTGTGTCTCTGTGTCTCAATGTCTCAGTGTCTCTCAATCTCTCTGCTTCAGTGCCTCAGTGTCTCAGTGTGTCTGTGTCTCAGTGTCTCAGCGTCCCTGTGCCTCAGTGTCTCTGTGTCTCTGTGCATCAGTTTCTCTGTGTCTCTGTGTCTCAGTGTCTCTGTGTCACAGTGTCTCTGTGTCTCTGTGCCTCAGTGTCTCTGTGTCTCTGTGCCTCAGTGTTTCAGTGCCTCAGTGTCTCAGTGTCTCAGAGTCTCAGTGTCACAGTGTGTCTGTGTTTCAGTGTCTCAGTGTCTCTGTGTCTCAGTGGCTCTGTGCCTCAGTGTCTCTGTGCCTCAGTGTCTATGCGTCTCAATGTCTCAGTTCTCTCTATCTCTGTGCCTCAGTGTCTCAGAGTCTCAGTGTGTCTGTGTCTCAGTGTCTCAGTGTCTCTGTGTCTCAGAGTCCCTGTGTCTCTGTGCCTCAATGTCACAGTGTGTCAGTGTCTCTGTGTCTCAAAGTTTTGTGTCTCTGTGTCTCAGAATCTCAGAGTCTCAAAGACTCTGTGTCCCAGAGTCTCAGTGTCTCAGTGTCTCAGTGTCTCCGTGTCTCTGTGTCTAAGTGTGTCAGTGCCTCTGTGTCTAAGTGTCTGTGAGTCACAGTGTCTCAGTGTCTCTGTGTCTCTGTGTCTTAGTGTCTCAGTGTCTCAGGGTCTCAGTGTCTCTGTGTCTCTGTGTCTCTGTGCCTCAATGCCTCCGTGTTCTCAGTGTCTCTGTGTCTCAGTGTCTCTGTGTCTCAGTGTCTCTGTGTCTCAGTGTCTCAGCGTCCCTGTGCCTCAGTGTCTCTGTGTCTCTGTGCATCAGTGTCTCTGTGTCACAGTGTCTCTGTGCCTCAGTGTCTCTGTGTCTCTGTGCCTCAATGTCTCAGTGTCTCTCTATCTCTCTGCTTCAGTGCCTCAGTGTCTCAGTGTGTCTGTGTCTCAGTGTCTCAGCGTCCCTGTGCCTCAGTGTCTCTGTGTCTCTGTGCATCAGTGTCTCAGTTTTTCTGTGTCTCTGTGTCTCAGTGTCTCAGTGTCCCTTTGTCTCTGTGTCTCAGAGTCTCAGAGTCTCAGTGTCTCAGTGTCTCAGTGTCTCAGTGCCTCAGTGCCTCAGAGTCTCAGTGTCTCTGTGCCTCAGTGTCTCAGTGTCCCTGTGTCTCTGTGTCTCAAAGTCTTTGTATTCAGTGCCTCAGAGTCTCAGTCTCAGTGTCTCAGTGTCTCTCTGTCTCAGTGTATCAGTGTCTCAGAGACACAGTGTCTCTGTGCCTCAGTGTCTCAGTGTCTCTGTGTCTCAAAGTCTTTGTATTCAGTGCCTCAGAGTCTCAGTGTTTCATTGCCTCAGTGTCTCAGGTCTCTGTGTCTCAGTGTCTCTGTGTCTCAGTGTCTCTGTGTCTCAGTAGTCTCAGTGTCTCTGTGTCTGAATGTCTCAGTGTGTCTCTATCTCTGTGCTTCAGTGCCTCAGTGTCTCAGAGTCTCAGTGTGTCTGTGTCTCAGTGTCTCAGCGTCCCTGTGCCTCAGTGTCTCTGTGTCTCTGTGCATCAGTGTCTCAGTTTCTCTGTGTCTCTGTGTCTCAGTGTCTCTGTGTCACAGCAGTGTCTCTGTGTCTCTGTGCCTCAGTGTCTCTGTGTCTTCTGTGCCTCAGTGTTTCAGTGCCTCAGTGTCTCAGTGTCTCAGAGTCTCAGTGTCACAGTGTGTCTGTGTTTCAGTGTCTCTCAGTGTCTCCGTGGCCCTCAGTGGCTCTGTGCCTCAGTGTCTATGCGTCTCAATGTCTCAGTTCTCTCTATCTCTGTGCCTCAGTGTCTCAGAGTGTCTCGAGTGTGTCTGTGTCTCAGTGTCCTCAGTGTCTCTGTGTCTCAGAGTCCCTGTGTCTCTGTGCCTCAATGTCACAGTGTGTCAGTGTCTCTGTGTCTCAAAGTTTTGGGTCTCTGTGTCTCAGAATCTCAGAGTCTCAAAGACTCTGTGTCACAGAGTCTCAGTGTCTCAGTGTCTCAGTGGTCTCCGTGTCTCTGTGTCTAAGTGTGTCAGTGCCTCTGTGTCTAAGTGTCTGTGAGTCACAGTTTCTCAGTGTCTCTGTGTCTCTGTGTCTCTGTGTCTCTGTGTCGTTAGTGTCTCAGTGTCTCAGGGTCTCAGTGTCTCTGTGTCTCTGTGTCTCTGTGCCTCCGTGTTCTCAGTGTCTCTGTGTCTCAGTGTCTCTGTGTCACAGTGTCTCTGTGTCTCTGTGCCTCAGTGTCTCTGTGTCTCTGTGCCTCAGTGTTTCAGTGCCTCAGTGTCTCAGAGTCTCAGTGTCACAGTGTGTCTGTGTTTCAGTGTCTCAGTGTCTCAGTGGCTCTGTGCCTCAGTGTCTCTGTGCCTCTGTGTCTAAAATTCTCAGTGTCTCTGTTCTCAGTGTCTCTGTGTCTCAGTGTCTCTGTGTCTCAGTGTCTCTGTGTCTCAGTGTCTCAAAGTCTTTGTATTCAGTGCCTCAGAGTTTCAGTCTCTCTTTGCCTCCGTGTTCCCAGTGTCTCTGTGTCTTTGTGTGTCTGTGTCTCAGTGTCTCAAAGTCTTTGTGTCTCAATGTATCTGTGTCTCAGTGTCTCAGTGTCTCAGTGTCCCTGTGTCCCTGTGTCTCTGTGTCTCAGAGTCTTAGTGTCTCTGTGTCTCAGTGTCTCTGTGTCAGTGTCTCAGAGTCTCAGTGTCTCAGTTTCTCTGTGTCTCTGTGTCTCAATGTCTCAGTGTCTCTCTATCTCTCTGCTTCAGTGCCTCAGTGTCTCAGTGTGTCTGTGTCTCAGTGTCTCAGCGTCCCTGTGCCTCAGTGTCTCTGTGTCTCTGTGCATCAGTGTCTCAGTTTTTCTGTGTCTCTGTGTCTCAGTGTCTCTGTGTCACAGTGTCTCTGTGTCTCTGTGCCTCAGTGTCTCTGTGCCTCTGTGCCTCAGTGTTTCAGTGCCTCAGTGTTTCAGTGTCTCAGAGTCACATTGTCTCTGTGCGTCAGTGCCTCAGTGTCTCAGTATCTCAGAGTCTCAGTGTCTCAGTGTGTCTGTGTTTCAGTGCCTCAGTGTCTCTGTGCCTCAGTGTCTCTGTGTCTCAGTGTATCAGTGTCTCAGAGACTCAGTGTCCATTGTCTCTGTGTCTGAGTGTCTCTGTGCCTCAGTGCCTCAGTGTCACAGTGTCTCAGTGTCTCAGTGTCTCAGTGTCTCAGTGTCTCTGTGTCTCAGTGTCTCAGAGTTTCAGAGTCTCAATGTCTCAGAGACTCAGTGTCTCAGTGTCCCAGTGTACCTGTGCCTCAGTGTTTCAGTGTCTCAGTGTCTCAGTGCCTAAGTGCCTCAGAGTCTCAGTGTCTCTGTGCCTCAGTGTCTCAGTGTCCCTGTGTCTCTGTGTCTCAGAGTCTCAGAGTCTCAGAGTCTCAGTGTCTCAGTGCCTCAGTGCCTCAGAGTCTTAGTGTCTCTGTGCCTCAGTGTCTCAGTGTCCCTGTGTCTCTGTGTCTCAAAGTCTTTGTATTCAGTGCCTCAGAGTCTCAGTCTCAGTCTCAGTGTCTCAGTGTCTCTCTGTCTCAGTGTATCAGTGTCTCAGAGACACAGTGTCTCTGTGCCTCAGTGTCTCAGTGTCTCTGTGTCTCAAAGTCTTTGTATTCAGTGCCTCAGAGTCTCAGTGTTTCATTGCCTCAGTGTCTCAGTGTCTCTGTGTCTCAGTGTCACTGTGTCTCAGTGTCTCAGTGTCTCTGTGTCTGAATGTCTCAGTGTGTCTCTATGTCTGTGCTTCAGTGCCTCAGTGTCTCAGAGTCTCAGTGTCTCAGTGTGTCTGTGTCTCAGTGTCTCAGCGTCCCTGTGCCTCAGTGTCTCTGTGTCTCTGTGCATCAGTGTCTCAGTTTCTCTGTGTCTCTGTGTCTCAGTGTCTCTGTGTCACAGTGTCTCTGTGTCTCTGTGCCTCAGTGTCTCTGTGTCTCTGTGCCTCAGTGTTTCAGTGCCTCAGTGTCTCAGTGTCTCAGAGTCTCAGTGTCACAGTGTGTCTGTGTTTCAGTGTCTCAGTGTCTCCGTGTCTCAGTGGCTCTGTGCCTCAGTGTCTCTGTGCCTCAGTGTCTATGCGTCTCAATGTCTCAGTTCTCTCTATCTCTGTGCCTCAGTGTCTCAGAGTCTCAGTGTGTCTGTGTCTCAGTGTCTCAGTGTCTCTGTGTCTCAGAGTCCCTGTGTCTCTGTGCCTCAATGTCACAGTGTGTCAGTGTCTCTGTGTCTCAAAGTTTTGTGTCTCTGTGTCTCAGAGTCTCAGAGTCTCAAAGACTCTGTGTCCCAGAGTCTCAGTGTCTCAGTGTCTCAGTGTCTCCGTGTCTCTGTGTCTAAGTGTGTCAGTGCCTCTGTCTGTGAGATAGTGTCTGTGAGTCACAGTGTCTCAGTGTCTCAGTGTCTCTGTGTCTCTGTGTCTCTGTGTCTTAGTGTCTCAGCGTCTCAGGGTCTCAGTGTCTCTGTGTCTCTGTGTCTCTGTGCCTCCGTGTTCTCAGTGTCTCTGTGTCTCAGTGTCTCTGTGTCTCAGTGTCTCTGTGTCTCAGTGTTTCAGTGTCTCTGTGTCTTAATGTCTCAGTGTGTCTCTATCTCTGTGCTTCAGTGCCTCAGTGTCTCAGAGTCTCAGTGTCTCAGTGTGTCTGTGTCTCAGTGTCTCAGCGTCCCTGTGCCTCAGTGTCTCTGTGTCTCTGTGCATCAGTGTCTCAGTTTCTCTGTGTCTCTGTGTCTCTTTGTCTCTGTGTCACAGTGTCTCTGTGTCTCTGTGCCTCAGTGTCTCTGTGTCTCTGTGCCTCAGTGTTTCAGTGCCTCAGTGTCTCAGAGTCTCAGTGTCACAGTGTGTCTGTGTTTCAGTGTCTCAGTGTCTCTGTGTCTCAGTGGCTCTGTGCCTCAGTGTCTCTGTGCCTCTGTGTCTCAAATTCTCAGTGTCTCTGTTCTCAGTGTCTCTGTGTCTCAGTGTCTCTGTGTCTCAGTGTCTCTGTGTCTCAGTGTCTCAAAGTCTTTGTATTCAGTGCCTCAGAGTTTCAGTCTCTCTTTGCCTCCGTGTTCCCAGTGTCTCTGTGTCTTTGTGTGTCTGTGTCTCAGTGTCTCAAAGTCTTTGTGTCTCAATGTATCTGTGTCTCAGTGTCTCAGTGTCCCTGTGTCCCTCTGTCTCTGTGTCTCAGAGTCTTAGTGTCTCTGTGTCTCATTGTCTCTGTGTCAGTGTCTCAGAGTCTCAGTGTCTCAGTTTCTCTGTGTCTCTGTGTCTCAATGTCTCAGTGTCTCTCAATCTCTCTGCTTCAGTGCCTCAGTGTCTCAGTGTGTCTGTGTCTCAGTGTCTCAGCGTCCCTGTGCCTCAGTGTCTCTGTGTCTCTGTGCATCAGTTTCTCTGTGTCTCTGTGTCTCAGTGTCTCTGTGTCACAGTGTCTCTGTGTCTCTGTGCCTCAGTGTCTCTGTGTCTCTGTGCCTCAGTGTTTCAGTGCCTCAGTGTCTCAGTGTCTCAGAGTCTCAGTGTCACAGTGTGTCTGTGTTTCAGTGTCTCAGTGTCTCTGTGTCTCAGTGGCTCTGTGCCTCAGTGTCTCTGTGCCTCAGTGTCTATGCGTCTCAATGTCTCAGTTCTCTCTATCTCTGTGCCTCAGTGTCTCAGAGTCTCAGTGTGTCTGTGTCTCAGTGTCTCAGTGTCTCTGTGTCTCAGAGTCCCTGTGTCTCTGTGCCTCAATGTCACAGTGTGTCAGTGTCTCTGTGTCTCAAAGTTTTGTGTCTCTGTGTCTCAGAATCTCAGAGTCTCAAAGACTCTGTGTCCCAGAGTCTCAGTGTCTCAGTGTCTCAGTGTCTCCGTGTCTCTGTGTCTAAGTGTGTCAGTGCCTCTGTCTGTGAGATAGTGTCTGTGAGTCACAGTGTCTCAGTGTCTCAGTGTCTCTGTGTCTCTGTGTCTCTGTGTCTTAGTGTCTCAGCGTCTCAGGGTCTCAGTGTCTCTGTGTCTCTGTGTCTCTGTGCCTCCGTGTTCTCAGTGTCTCTGTGTCTCAGTGTCTCTGTGTCTCAGTGTCTCTGTGTCTCAGTGTTTCAGTGTCTCTGTGTCTTAATGTCTCAGTGTGTCTCTATCTCTGTGCTTCAGTGCCTCAGTGTCTCAGAGTCTCAGTGTCTCAGTGTGTCTGTGTCTCAGTGTCTCAGCGTCCCTGTGCCTCAGTGTCTCTGTGTCTCTGTGCATCAGTGTCTCAGTTTCTCTGTGTCTCTGTGTCTCTTTGTCTCTGTGTCACAGTGTCTCTGTGTCTCTGTGCCTCAGTGTCTCTGTGTCTCTGTGCCTCAGTGTTTCAGTGCCTCAGTGTCTCAGAGTCTCAGTGTCACAGTGTGTCTGTGTTTCAGTGTCTCAGTGTCTCTGTGTCTCAGTGGCTCTGTGCCTCAGTGTCTCTGTGCCTCTGTGTCTCAAATTCTCAGTGTCTCTGTTCTCAGTGTCTCTGTGTCTCAGTGTCTCTGTGTCTCAGTGTCTCTGTGTCTCAGTGTCTCAAAGTCTTTGTATTCAGTGCCTCAGAGTTTCAGTCTCTCTTTGCCTCCGTGTTCCCAGTGTCTCTGTGTCTTTGTGTGTCTGTGTCTCAGTGTCTCAAAGTCTTTGTGTCTCAATGTATCTGTGTCTCAGTGTCTCAGTGTCCCTGTGTCCCTCTGTCTCTGTGTCTCAGAGTCTTAGTGTCTCTGTGTCTCATTGTCTCTGTGTCAGTGTCTCAGAGTCTCAGTGTCTCAGTTTCTCTGTGTCTCTGTGTCTCAATGTCTCAGTGTCTCTCAATCTCTCTGCTTCAGTGCCTCAGTGTCTCAGTGTGTCTGTGTCTCAGTGTCTCAGCGTCCCTGTGCCTCAGTGTCTCTGTGTCTCTGTGCATCAGTGTCTCAGTTTTTCTGTGTCTCTGTGTCTCAGTGTCTCTGTGTCACAGTGTCTCTGTGTCTCTGTGCCTCAGTGTCTCTGTGTCTCTGTGCCTCAGTGTTTCAGTGCCTCAGTGTCTCAGTGTCTCAGAGTCTCAGTGTCACAGTGTGTCTGTGTTTCAGTGTCTCAGTGTCTCTGTGTCTCAGTGGCTCTGTGCCTCAGTGTCTCTGTGCCTCAGTGTCTATGCGTCTCAATGTCTCAGTTCTCTCTATCTCTGTGCTTCAGTGTCTCAGAGTCTCAGTGTGTCTGTGTCTCAGTGTCTCAGTGTCTCTGTGTCTCAGAGTCCCTGTGTCTCTGTGCCTCAATGTCACAGTGTGTCAGTGTCTCTGTGTCTCAAAGTTTTGTGTCTCTGTGTCTCAGAATCTCAGAGTCTCAAAGACTCTGTGTTCCAGAGTCTCAGTGTCTCAGTGTCTCAGTGTCTCAGTGTCTCCGTGTCTCTGTGTCTAAGTGTGTCAGTGCCTCTGTGTCTAAGTGTCTGTGAGTCACAGTGTCTCAGTGTCTCTGTGTCTCTGTGTCTTAGTGTCTCAGTGTCTCAGGGTCTCAGTGTCTCTGTGTCTCTGTGTCTCTGTGCCTCAATGCCTCCGTGTTCTCAGTGTCTCTGTGTCTCAGTGTCTCTGTGTCTCAGTGTCTCTGTGTCTCAGTGTCTCAGCGTCCCTGTGCCTCAGTGTCTCTGTGTCTCTGTGCATCAGTGTCTCAGTTTCTCTGTGTCTCTGTGTCTCAGTGTCTCTGTGTCACAGTGTCTCTGTGCCTCAGTGTCTCTGTGTCTCTGTGCCTCAATGTCTCAGTGTCTCTCTATCTCTCTGCTTCAGTGCCTCAGTGTCTCAGTGTGTCTGTGTCTCAGTGTCTCAGCGTCCCTGTGCCTCAGTGTCTCTGTGTCTCTGTGCATCAGTGTCTCAGTTTTTCTGTGTCTCTGTGTCTCAGTGTCTCAGTGTCCCTGTGTCTCTGTGTCTCAGAGTCTCAGAGTCTCAGTGTCTCAGTGTCTCAGTGTCTCAGTGCCTCAGTGCCTCAGAGTCTCAGTGTCTCTGTGCCTCAGTGTCTCAGTGTCCCTGTGTCTCTGTGTCTCAAAGTCTTTGTATTCAGTGCCTCAGAGTCTCAGTCTCAGTCTCAGTGTCTCAGTGTCTCTCTGTCTCAGTGTATCAGTGTCTCAGAGACACAGTGTCTCTGTGCCTCAGTGTCTCAGTGTCTCTGTGTCTCAAAGTCTTTGTATTCAGTGCCTCAGAGTCTCAGTGTTTCATTGCCTCAGTGTCTCAGGTCTCTGTGTCTCAGTGTCTCTGTGTCTCAGTGTCTCTGTGTCTCAGTGTCTCAGTGTCTCTGTGTCTGAATGTCTCAGTGTGTCTCTATCTCTGTGCTTCAGTGCCTCAGTGTCTCAGAGTCTCAGTGTGTCTGTGTCTCAGTGTCTCAGCGTCCCTGTGCCTCAGTGTCTCTGTGTCTCTGTGCATCAGTGTCTCAGTTTCTCTGTGTCTCTGTGTCTCAGTGTCTCTGTGTCACAGTGTCTCTGTGTCTCTGTGCCTCAGTGTCTCTGTGTCTCTGTGCCTCAGTGTTTCAGTGCCTCAGTGTCTCAGTGTCTCATAGTCTCAGTGTCACAGTGTGTCTGTGTTTCAGTGTCTCAGTGTCTCCGTGCCTCAGTGGCTCTGTGCCTCAGTGTCTATGCGTCTCAATGTCTCAGTTCTCTCTATCTCTGTGCCTCAGTGTCTCAGAGTCTCAGTGTGTCTGTGTCTCAGTGTCTCAGTGTCTCTGTGTCTCAGAGTCCCTGTGTCTCTGTGCCTCAATGTCACAGTGTGTCAGTGTCTCTGTGTCTCAAAGTTTTGTGTCTCTGTGTCTCAGAATCTCAGAGTCTCAAAGACTCTGTGTCCCAGAGTCTCAGTGTCTCAGTGTCTCAGTGTCTCCGTGTCTCTGTGTCTAAGTGTGTCAGTGCCTCTGTGTCTAAGTGTCTGTGAGTCACAGTTTCTCAGTGTCTCTGTGTCTCTGTGTCTCTGTGTCTCTGTGTCTTAGTGTCTCAGTGTCTCAGGGTCTCAGTGTCTCTGTGTTTCTGTGTTTCTGTGCCTCCGTGTTCTCAGTGTCTCTGTGTCTCAGTGTCTCTGTGTCACAGTGTCTCTGTGTCTCTGTGCCTCAGTGTCTCTGTGTCTCTGTGCCTCAGTGTTTCAGTGCCTCAGTGTCTCAGAGTCTCAGTGTCACAGTGTGTCTGTGTTTCAGTGTCTCAGTGTCTCTGTGTCTCAGTGGCTCTGTGCCTCAGTGTCTCTGTGCATCTGTGTCTAAAATTCTCAGTGTCTCTGTTCTCAGTGTCTCTGTGTCTCAGTGTCTCTGTGTCTCAGTGTCTCTGTGTCTCAGTGTCTCAAAGTCTTTGTATTCAGTGCCTCAGAGTTTCAGTCTCTCTTTGCCTCCGTGTTCCCAGTGTCTCTGTGTCTTTGTGTGTCTGTGTCTCAGTGTCTCAAAGTCTTTGTGTCTCAATGTATCTGTGTCTCAGTGTCTCAGTGTCTCAGTGTCCCTGTGTCCCTGTGTCTCTGTGTCTCAGAGTCTTAGTGTCTCTGTGTCTCAGTGTCTCTGTGTCAGTGTCTCAGAGTCTCAGTGTCTCAGTTTCTCTGTGTCTCTGTGTCTCAATGTCTCAGTGTCTCTCTATCTCTCTGCTTCAGTGCCTCAGTGTCTCAGTGTGTCTGTGTCTCAGTGTCTCAGCGTCCCTGTGCCTCAGTGTCTCTGTGTCTCTGTGCATCAGTGTCTCAGTTTTTCTGTGTCTCTGTGTCTCAGTGTCTCTGTGTCACAGTGTCTCTGTGTCTCTGTGCCTCAGTGTCTCTGTGCCTCTGTGCCTCAGTGTTTCAGTGCCTCAGTGTTTCAGTGTCTCAGAGTCACATTGTCTCTGTGCGTCAGTGCCTCAGTGTCTCAGTATCTCAGAGTCTCAGTGTCTCAGTGTGTCTGTGTTTCAGTGCCTCAGTGTCTCTGTGCCTCAGTGTCTCTGTGTCTCAGTGTATCAGTGTCTCAGAGACTCAGTGTCCATTGTCTCTGTGTCTGAGTGTCTCTGTGCCTCAGTGCCTCAGTGTCACAGTGTCTCAGTGTCTCAGTGTCTCAGTGTCTCTGTGTCTCAGTGTCTCAGAGTTTCAGAGTCTCAATGTCTCAGAGACTCAGTGTCTCAGTGTCCCAGTGTACCTGTGCCTCAGTGTTTCAGTGTCTCAGTGTCTCAGTGCCTAAGTGCCTCAGAGTCTCAGTGTCTCTGTGCCTCAGTGTCTCAGTGTCCCTGTGTCTCTGTGTCTCAGAGTCTCAGAGTCTCAGAGTCTCAGTGTCTCAGTGCCTCAGTGCCTCAGAGTCTTAGTGTCTCTGTGCCTCAGTGTCTCAGTGTCCCTGTGTCTCTGTGTCTCAAAGTCTTTGTATTCAGTGCCTCAGAGTCTCAGTCTCAGTCTCAGTGTCTCAGTGTCTCTCTGTCTCAGTGTATCAGTGTCTCAGAGACACAGTGTCTCTGTGCCTCAGTGTCTCAGTGTCTCTGTGTCTCAAAGTCTTTGTATTCAGTGCCTCAGAGTCTCAGTGTTTCATTGCCTCAGTGTCTCAGTGTCTCTGTGTCTCAGTGTCACTGTGTCTCAGTGTCTCAGTGTCTCTGTGTCTGAATGTCTCAGTGTGTCTCTATCTCTGTGCTTCAGTGCCTCAGTGTCTCAGAGTCTCAGTGTCTCAGTGTGTCTGTGTCTCAGTGTCTCAGCGTCCCTGTGCCTCAGTGTCTCTGTGTCTCTGTGCATCAGTGTCTCAGTTTCTCTGTGTCTCTGTGTCTCAGTGTCTCTGTGTCACAGTGTCTCTGTGTCTCTGTGCCTCAGTGTCTCTGTGTCTCTGTGCCTCAGTGTTTCAGTGCCTCAGTGTCTCAGTGTCTCAGAGTCTCAGTGTCACAGTGTGTCTGTGTTTCAGTGTCTCAGTGTCTCCGTGTCTCAGTGGCTCTGTGCCTCAGTGTCTCTGTGCCTCAGTGTCTATGCGTCTCAATGTCTCAGTTCTCTCTATCTCTGTGCCTCAGTGTCTCAGAGTCTCAGTGTGTCTGTGTCTCAGTGTCTCAGTGTCTCTGTGTCTCAGAGTCCCTGTGTCTCTGTGCCTCAATGTCACAGTGTGTCAGTGTCTCTGTGTCTCAAAGTTTTGTGTCTCTGTGTCTCAGAATCTCAGAGTCTCAAAGACTCTGTGTCCCAGAGTCTCAGTGTCTCAGTGTCTCAGTGTCTCCGTGTCTCTGTGTCTAAGTGTGTCAGTGCCTCTGTCTGTGAGATAGTGTCTGTGAGTCACAGTGTCTCAGTGTCTCAGTGTCTCTGTGTCTCTGTGTCTCTGTGTCTTAGTGTCTCAGTGTCTCAGGGTCTCAGTGTCTCTGTGTCTCTGTGTCTCTGTGCCTCCGTGTTCTCAGTGTTTCAGTGTCTCTGTGTCTTAATGTCTCAGTGTGTCTCTATCTCTGTGCTTCAGTGCCTCAGTGTCTCAGAGTCTCAGTGTCTCAGTGTGTCTGTGTCTCAGTGTCTCAGCGTCCCTGTGCCTCAGTGTCTCTGTGTCTCTGTGCATCAGTGTCTCAGTTTCTCTGTGTCTCTGTGTCTCAGTGTCTCTGTGTCACAGTGTCTCTGTGTCTCCGTGCCTCAGTGTCTCTGTGTCTCTGTGCCTCAGTGTTTCAGTGCCTCAGTGTCTCAGAGTCTCAGTGTCACAGTGTGTCTGTGTTTCAGTGTCTCAGTGTCTCTGTGTCTCAGTGGCTCTGTGCCTCAGTGTCTCTGTGCCTCTGTGTCTCAAATTCTCAGTGTCTCTGTTCTCAGTGTCTCTGTGTCTCAGTGTCTCAGTGTCTCTGTGTCTCAGTGTCTCAAAGTCTTTGTATTCAGTGCCTCAGAGTTTCAGTGTCTCTTTGCCTCCGTGTTCCCAGTGTCTCTGTGTCTTTGTGTGTCTGTGTCTCAGTGTCTCAAAGTCTTTGTGTCTCAATGTATCTGTGTCTCAGTGTCTCAGTGTCCCTGTGTCCCTCTGTCTCTGTGTCTCAGAGTCTTAGTGTCTCTGTGTCTCATTGTCTCTGTGTCAGTGTCTCAGAGTCTCAGTGTCTCAGTTTCTCTGTGTCTCTGTGTCTCAATGTCTCAGTGTCTCTCAATCTCTCTGCTTCAGTGCCACAGTGTCTCAGTGTGTCTGTGTCTCAGTGTCTCAGCGTCCCTGTGCCTCAGTGTCTCTGTGTCTCTGTGCATCAGTGTCTCAGTTTTTCCGTGTCTCTGTGTCTCAGTGTCTCTGTGTCACAGTGTCTCTGTGCCTCAGTGTCTCTGTGCCTCTGTGCCTCAGTGTTTCAGTGCCTCAGTGTTTCAGTGTCTCAGAGTCACATTGTCTCTGTGCGTCAGTGCCTCAGTGTCTCAGTAACTCAGAGTCTCAGTGTCTCAGTGTGTCTGTGTTTCAGTGCCTCAGTGTCTCTGTGCCTCAGTGCCTCTGTGTCTCAGTGTATCAGTGTCTCAGAGACTCAGTGTCCATTGTCTCTGTGTCTGAGTGTCTCTGTGCCTCAGTGCCTCAGTGTCACAGTGTCTCAGTGTCTCTGTGTCTCAGTGTCTCAGAGTTTCAGAGTCTCAATGTCTCAGAGACTTAGTGTCTCAGTATCCCAGTGTACCTGTGCCTCAGTGTTTCAGTGTCTCAGTGTCTCAGTGCCTAAGTGCCTCAGAGTCTCAGTGTCTCTGTGCCTCAGTGTCTCAGTGTCCCTGTGTCTCTGTGTCTCAAAATCTTTGTATTCAGTGCCTCAGAGTCTCAGTCTCAGTCTCAGTGTCTCAGTGTCTCTCTGTCTCAGTGTATCAGTGTCTCAGAGACACAGTGTCTCTGTGCCTCAGTGTCTCAGTGTCTCTGTGTCTCAAAGTCTTTGTATTCAGTGCCTCAGAGTCTCAGTGTTTCATTGCCTCAGTGTCTCAGTGTCTCTGTGTCTCAGTGTCTCTGTGTCTCAGTGTCTCTGTGTCTGAATGTCTCAGTGTGTCTCTATCTCTGTGCTTCAGTGCCTCAGTGTCTCAGAGTCTCAGTGTCTCAGTGTGTCTGTGTTTCAGTGTCTCAGCGTCCCTGTGCCTCAGTGTCTCTGTGTCTCTGTGCATCAGTGTCTCAGTTTCTCTGTGTCTCTGTGTCTCAGTGTCTCTGTGTCACAGTGTCTCTGTGCCTCAGTGTCTCTGTGTCTCTGTGCCTCAGTGTTTCAGTGCCTCAGTGTCTCAGAGTCTCAGTGTCACAGTGTGTCTGTGTTTCAGTGTCTCAGTGTCTCTGTGTCTCAGTGGCTCTGTGCCTCAGTGTCTCTGTGCCTCTGTGTCTCAAATTCTCAGTGTCTCTGTTCTCAGTGTCTCTGTGTCTCAGTGTCTCTGTGTCTCAGTGTCTCTGTGTCTCAGTGTCTCAAAGTCTTTGTATTCAGTGCCTCAGAGTTTCAGTCTCTCTTTGCCTCCGTGTTCCCAGTGTCTCTGTGTCTTTGTGTGTCTGTGTCTCAGTGTCTCAAAGTCTTTGTGTCTCAATGTATCTGTGTCTCAGTGTCTCAGTGTCCCTGTGTCCCTCTGTCTCTGTGTCTCAGAGTCTTAGTGTCTCTGTGTCTCAGTGTCTCTGTGTCAGTGTCTCAGAGTCTCAGTGTCTCAGTTTCTCTGTGTCTCTGTGTCTCAATGTCTCAGTGTCTCTCTATCTCTCTGCTTCAGTGCCTCAGTGTCTCAGTGTGTCTGTGTCTCAGTGTCTCAGCGTCCCTGTGCCTCAGTGTCTCTGTGTCTCTGTGCATCAGTGTCTCAGTTTTTCTGTGTCTCTGTGTCTCAGTGTCTCTGTGTCACAGTGTCTCTGTGCCTCAGTGTCTCTGTGCCTCTGTGCCTCAGTGTTTCAGTGCCTCAGTGTTTCAGTGTCTCAGAGTCACATTGTCTCTGTGCGTCAGTGCCTCAGTGTCTCAGTATCTCAGAGTCTCAGTGTCTCAGTGTGTCTGTGTTTCAGTGCCTCAGTGTCTCTGTGCCTCAGTGTCTCTGTGTCTCAGTGTATCAGTGTCTCAGAGACTCAGTGTCCATTGTCTCTGTGTCTGAGTGTCTCTGTGCCTCAGTGCCTCAGTGTCACAGTGTCTCAGTGTCTCAGTGTCTCTGTGTCTCAGTGTCTCAGAGTTTCAGAGTCTCAATGTCTCAGAGACTCAGTGTCTCAGTGTCCCAGTGTACCTGTGCCTCAGTGTTTCAGTGTCTCAGTGTCTCAGTGCCTAAGTGCCTCAGAGTCTCAGTGTCTCTGTGCCTCAGTGTCTCAGTGTCCCTGTGTCTCTGTGTCTCAGAGTCTCAGAGTCTCAGTGTCTCAGTGCCTCAGTGCCTCAGAGTCTTAGTGTCTCTGTGCCTCAGTGTCTCAGTGTCCCTGTGTCTCTGTGTCTCAAAGTCTTTGTATTCAGTGCCTCAGAGTCTCAGTCTCAGTCTCAGTGTCTCAGTGTCTCTCTGTCTCAGTGTATCAGTGTCTCAGAGACACAGTGTCTCTGTGCCTCAGTGTCTCAGTGTCTCTGTGTCTCAAAGTCTTTGTATTCAGTGCCTCAGAGTCTCAGTGTTCCATTGCCTCAGTGTCTCAGTGTCTCTGTGTCTCAGTGTCACTGTGTCTCAGTGTCTCAGTGTCTCTGTGTCTGAATGTCTCAGTGTGTCTCTATCTCTGTGCTTCAGTGCCTCAGTGTCTCAGAGTCTCAGTGTCTCAGTGTGTCTGTGTCTCAGTGTCTCAGCGTCCCTGTGCCTCAGTGTCTCTGTGTCTCTGTGCATCAGTGTCTCAGTTTCTCTGTGTCTCTGTGTCTCAGTGTCTCTGTGTCACAGTGTCTCTGTGTCTCTGTGCCTCAGTGTCTCTGTGTCTCTGTGCCTCAGTGTTTCAGTGCCTCAGTGTCTCAGTGTCTCAGAGTCTCAGTGTCACAGTGTGTCTGTGTTTCAGTGTCTCACTGTCTCCGTGTCTCAGTGGCTCTGTGCCTCAGTGTCTCTGTGCCTCAGTGTCTATGCGTCTCAATGTCTCAGTTCTCTCTATCTCTGTGCCTCAGTGTCTCAGAGTCTCAGTGTGTCTGTGTCTCAGTGTCTCAGTGTCTCTGTGTCTCAGAGTCCCTGTGTCTCTGTGCCTCAATGTCACAGTGTGTCAGTGTCTCTGTGTCTCAAAGTTTTGTGTCTCTGTGTCTCAGAATCTCAGAGTCTCAAAGACTCTGTGTCCCAGAGTCTCAGTGTCTCAGTGTCTCAGTGTCTCCGTGTCTCTGTGTCTAAGTGTGTCAGTGCCTCTGTCTGTGAGATAGTGTCTGTGAGTCACAGTGTCTCAGTGTCTCTGTGTCTCTGTGTCTCTGTGTCTTAGTGTCTCAGTGTCTCAGGGTCTCAGTGTCTCTGTGTCTCTGTGTCTCTGTGCCTCCGTGTTCTCAGTATCTCTGTGTCTCAGTGTCTCTGTGTCTCAGTGTCTCTGTGTCTCAGTGTTTCAGTGTCTCTGTGTCTTAATGTCTCAGTGTGTCTCTATCTCTGTGCTTCAGTGCCTCAGTGTCTCAGAGTCTCAGTGTCTCAGTGTGTCTGTGTCTCAGTGTCTCAGCGTCCCTGTGCCTCAGTGTCTCTGTGTCTCTGTGCATCAGTGTCTCAGTTTCTCTGTGTCTCTGTGTCTCAGTGTCTCTGTGTCACAGTGTCTCTGTGTCTCTGTGCCTCAGTGTCTCTGTGTCTCTGTGCCTCAGTGTTTCAGTGCCTCAGTGTCTCAGAGTCTCAGTGTCACAGTGTGTCTGTGTTTCAGTGTCTCAGTGTCTCTGTGTCTCAGTGGCTCTGTGCCTCAGTGTCTCTGTGCCTCTGTGTCTCAAATTCTCAGTGTCTCTGTTCTCAGTGTCTCTGTGTCTCAGTGTCTCTGTGTCTCAGTGTCTCTGTGTCTCAGTGTCTCAAAGTCTTTGTATTCAGTGCCTCAGAGTTTCAGTCTCTCTTTGCCTCCGTGTTCCCAGTGTCTCTGTGTCTTTGTGTGTCTGTGTCTCAGTGTCTCAAAGTCTTTGTGTCTCAATGTATCTGTGTCTCAGTGTCTCAGTGTCCCTGTGTCCCTGTGTCTCTGTGTCTCAGAGTCTTAGTGTCTCTGTGTCTCATTGTCTCTGTGTCAGTGTCTCAGAGTCTCAGTGTCTCAGTTTCTCTGTGTCTCTGTGTCTCAATGTCTCAGTGTCTCTCAATCTCTCTGCTTCAGTGCCTCAGTGTCTCAGTGTGTCTGTGTCTCAGTGTCTCAGCGTCCCTGTGCCTCAGTGTCTCTGTGTCTCTGTGCATCAGTGTCTCAGTTTTTCCGTGTCTCTGTGTCTCAGTGTCTCTGTGTCACAGTGTCTCTGTGCCTCAGTGTCTCTGTGCCTCTGTGCCTCAGTGTTTCAGTGCCTCAGTGTTTCAGTGTCTCAGAGTCACATTGTCTCTGTGCGTCAGTGCCTCAGTGTCTCAGTATCTCAGAGTCTCAGTGTCTCAGTGTGTCTGTGTTTCAGTGCCTCAGTGTCTCTGTGCCTCAGTGCCTCTGTGTCTCAGTGTATCAGTGTCTCAGAGACTCAGTGTCCATTGTCTCTGTGTCTGAGTGTCTCTGTGCCTCAGTGCCTCAGTGTCACAGTGTCTCAGTGTCTCAGTGTCTCTGTGTCTCAGTGTCTCAGAGTTTCAGAGTCTCAATGTCTCAGAGACTTAGTGTCTCAGTATCCCAGTGTACCTGTGCCTCAGTGTTTCAGTGTCTCAGTGTCTCAGTGCCTAAGTGCCTCAGAGTCTCAGTGTCTCTGTGCCTCAGTGTCTCAGTGTCCCTGTGTCTCTGTGTCTCAAAGTCTTTGTATTCAGTGCCTCAGAGTCTCAGTCTCAGTCTCAGTGTCTCAGTGTCTCTCTGTCTCAGTGTATCAGTGTCTCAGAGACACAGTGTCTCTGTGCCTCAGTGTCTCAGTGTCTCTGTGTCTCAAAGTCTTTGTATTCAGTGCCTCAGAGTCTCAGTGTTTCATTGCCTCAGTGTCTCAGTGTCTCTGTGTCTCAGTGTCTCTGTGTCTCAGTGTCTCTGTGTCTGAATGTCTCAGTGTGTCTCTATCTCTGTGCTTCAGTGCCTCAGTGTCTCAGAGTCTCAGTGTCTCAGTGTGTCTGTGTTTCAGTGTCTCAGCGTCCCTGTGCCTCAGTGTCTCTGTGTCTCTGTGCATCAGTGTCTCAGTTTCTCTGTGTCTCTGTGTCTCAGTGTCTCTGTGTCACAGTGTCTCTGTGTCTCTGTGCCTCAGTGTCTCTGTGTCTCTGTGCCTCAGTGTTTCAGTGCCTCAGTGTCTCAGTGTCTCAGAGTCTCAGTGTCACAGTGTGTCTGTGTTTCAGTGTCTCAGTGTCTCCGTGTCTCAGTGGCTCTGTGCCTCAGTGTCTCTGTGCCTCAGTGTCTATGCGTCTCAATGTCTCAGTTCTCTCTATCTCTGTGCCTCAGTGTCTCAGAGTCTCAGTGTGTCTGTGTCTCAGTGTCTCAGTGTCTCTGTGTCTCAGAGTCCCTGTGTCTCTGTGCCTCAATGTCACAGTGTGTCAGTGTCTCTGTGTCTCAAAGTTTTGTGTCTCTGTGTCTCAGAATCTCAGAGTCTCAAAGACTCTGTGTCCCAGAGTCTCAGTGTCTCAGTGTCTCAGTGTCTCCGTGTCTCTGTGTCTAAGTGTGTCAGTGCCTCTGTCTGTGAGATAGTGTCTGTGAGTCACAGTGTCTCAGTGTCTCTGTGTCTCTGTGTCTCTGTGTCTTAGTGTCTCAGTGTCTCAGGGTCTCAGTGTCTCTGTGTCTCTGTGTCTCTGTGCCTCCGTGTTCTCAGTGTCTCTGTGTCTCAGTGTCTCTGTGTCTCAGTGTCTCTGTGTCTCAGTGTTTCAGTGTCTCTGTGTCTTAATGTCTCAGTGTGTCTCTATCTCTGTGCTTCAGTGCCTCAGTGTCTCAGAGTCTCAGTGTCTCAGTGTGTCTGTGTCTCAGTGTCTCAGCGTCCCTGTGCCTCAGTGTCTCTGTGTCTCTGTGCATCAGTGTCTCAGTTTCTCTGTGTCTCTGTGTCTCAGTGTCTCTGTGTCACAGTGTCTCTGTGTCTCTGTGCCTCAGTGTCTCTGTGTCTCTGTGCCTCAGTGTTTCAGTGCCTCAGTGTCTCAGAGTCTCAGTGTCACAGTGTGTCTGTGTTTCAGTGTCTCAGTGTCTCTGTGTCTCAGTGGCTCTGTGCCTCAGTGTCTCTGTGCCTCTGTGTCTCAAATTCTCAGTGTCTCTGTTCTCAGTGTCTCTGTGTCTCAGTGTCTCTGTGTCTCAGTGTCTCTGTGTCTCAGTGTCTCAAAGTCTTTGTATTCAGTGCCTCAGAGTTTCAGTCTCTCTTTGCCTCCGTGTTCCCAGTGTCTCTGTGTCTTTGTGTGTCTGTGTCTCAGTGTCTCAAAGTCTTTGTGTCTCAATGTATCTGTGTCTCAGTGTCTCAGTGTCCCTGTGTCCCTGTGTCTCTGTGTCTCAGAGTCTTAGTGTCTCTGTGTCTCATTGTCTCTGTGTCAGTGTCTCAGAGTCTCAGTGTCTCAGTTTCTCTGTGTCTCTGTGTCTCAATGTCTCAGTGTCTCTCTATCTCTCTGCTTCAGTGCCTCAGTGTCTCAGTGTGTCTGTGTCTCAGTGTCTCAGCATCCCTGTGCCTCAGTGTCTCTGTGTCTCTGTGCATCAGTGTCTCAGTTTTTCCGTGTCTCTGTGTCTCAGTGTCTCTGTGTCACAGTGTCTCTGTGTCTCTGTGCCTCAGTGTCTCTGTGCCTCTGTGCCTCAGTGTTTCAGTGCCTCAGTGTTTCAGTGTCTCAGAGTCACATTGTCTCTGTGCGTCAGTGCCTCAGTGTCTCAGTATCTCAGAGTCTCAGTGTCTCAGTGTGTCTGTGTTTCAGTGCCTCAGTGTCTCTGTGCCTCAGTGCCTCTGTGTCTCAGTGTATCAGTGTCTCAGAGACTCAGTGTCCATTGTCTCTGTGTCTGAGTGTCTCTGTGCCTCAGTGCCTCAGTGTCACAGTGTCTCAGTGTCTCTGTGTCTCAGTGTCTCAGAGTTTCAGAGTCTCAATGTCTCAGAGACTTAGTGTCTCAGTATCCCAGTGTACCTGTGCCTCAGTGTTTCAGTGTCTCAGTGTCTCAGTGCCTAAGTGCCTCAGAGTCTCAGTGTCTCTGTGCCTCAGTGTCTCAGTGTCCCTGTGTCTCTGTGTCTCAAAGTCTTTGTATTCAGTGCCTCAGAGTCTCAGTCTCAGTCTCAGTGTCTCAGTGTCTCTCTGTCTCAGTGTATCAGTGTCTCAGAGACACAGTGTCTCTGTGCCTCAGTGTCTCAGTGTCTCTGTGTCTCAAAGTCTTTGTATTCAGTGCCTCAGAGTCTCAGTGTTTCATTGCCTCAGTGTCTCAGTGTCTCTGTGTCTCAGTGTCTCTGTGTCTCAGTGTCTCTGTGTCTCAGTGTCTCAGTGTCTCTGTGTCTGAATGTCTCAGTGTGTCTCTATCTCTGTGCTTCAGTGCCTCAGTGTCTCAGAGTCTCAGTGTCTCAGTGTGTCTGTGTCTCAGTGTCTCAGCGTCCCTGTGCCTCAGTGTCTCTGTGTCTCTGTGCGTCAGTGTCTCACTTTCTCTGTGTCTCTGTGTCTCAGTGTCTCTGTGTCACAGTGTCTCTGTGTCTCTGTGCCTCAGTGTCTCTGTGTCTCTGTGCCTCAGTGTTTCAGTGCCTCAGTGTCTCAGTGTCTCAGAGTCTCAGTGTCACAGTGTGTCTGTGTTTCAGTGTCTCAGTGTCTCCGTGTCTCAGTGGCTCTGTGCCTCAGTGTCTCTGTGCCTCAGTGTCTATGCGTCTCAATGTCTCAGTTCTCTCTATCCCTGTGCCTCAGTGTCTCAGAGTCTCAGTGTGTCTGTGTCTCAGTGTCTCAGTGTCTCTGTGTCTCAGAGTCCCTGTGTCTCTGTGCCTCAATGTCACAGTGTGTCAGTGTCTCTGTGTCTCAAAGTTTTGTGTCTCTGTGTCTAAGAATCTCAGAGTCTCAAAGACTCTGTGTCCCAGAGTCTCAGTGTCTCAGTGTCTCAGTGTCTCAGTGTCTCCGTGTCTCTGTGTCTAAGTGTGTCAGTGCCTCTGTGTCTAAGTGTCTGTGAGTCACAGTGTCTCAGTGTCTCTGTGTCTCTGTGTCTCTGTGTCTTAGTGTCTCAGTGTCTCAGGGTCTCAGTGTCTCTGTGTCTCTGTGTCTCTGTGCCTCCGTGTTCTCAGTGTCTCTGTGTCTCAGTGTCTCTGTGTCACAGTGTCTCTGTGTCTCTGTGCCTCAGTGTCTCTGTGTCTCTGTGCCTCAGTGTTTCAGTGCCTCAGTGTCTCAGAGTCTCAGTGTCACAGTGTGTCTGTGTTTCAGTGTCTCAGTGTCTCTGTGTCTCAGTGGCTCTGTGCCTCAGTGTCTCTGTGCCTCTGTGTCTCAAATTCTCAGTGTCTCTGTTCTCAGTGTCTCTGTGTCTCAGTGTCTCTGTGTCTCAGTGTCTCTGTGTCTCAGTGTCTCAAAGTCTTTGTATTCAGTGCCTCAGAGTTTCAGTCTCTCTTTGCCTCCGTGTTCCCAGTGTCTCTGTGTCTCTGTGTGTCTGTGTCTCAGTGTCTCAAAGTCTTTGTGTCTCAATGTATCTGTGTCTCAGTGTCTCAGTGTCCCTGTGTCCCTGTGTCTCTGTGTCTCAGAGTCTTAGTGTCTCTGTGTCTCAGTGTCTCTGTGTCAGTGTCTCAGAGTCTCAGTGTCTCAGTTTCTCTGTGTCTCTGTGTCTCAATGTCTCAGTATCTCTCTATCTCTCTGCTTCAGTGCCTCAGTGTCTCAGTGTGTCTGTGCCTCAGTGTCTCAGCGTCCCTGTGCCTCAGTGTCTCTGTGTCTCTGTGCATCAGTGTCTCAGTTTTTCTGTGTCTCTGTGTCTCAGTGTCTCTGTGTCACAGTGTCTCTGTGTCTCTGTGCCTCAGTGTCTCTGTGCCTCTGTGCCTCAGTGTTTCAGTGCCTCAGTGTTTCAGTGTCTCAGAGTCACATTGTCTCTGTGCGTCAGTGCCTCAGTGTCTCAGTATCTCAGAGTCTCAGTGTCTCAGTGTGTCTGTGTTTCAGTGCCTCAGTGTCTCTGTGCCTCAGTGTCTCTGTGTCTCAGTGTATCAGTGTCTCAGAGACTCAGTGTCCATTGTCTCTGTGTCTGAGTGTCTCTGTGCCTCAGTGCCTCAGTGTCACAGAGTCTCAGTGTCTCAGTGTCTCTGTGTCTCAGTGTCTCAGAGTTTCAGAGTCTCAATGTCTCAGAGACTTAGTGTCTCAGTATCCCAGTGTACCTGTGCCTCAGTGTTTCAGTGTCTCAGTGTCTCAGTGCCTAAGTGCCTCAGAGTCTCAGTGTCTCTGTGCCTCAGTGTCTCAGTGTCCCTGTGTCTCTGTGTCTCAGAGTCTCAGAGTCTCAGTGTCTCAGTGCCTCAGTGCCTCAGAGTCTCAGTGTCTCTGTGCCTCAGTGTCTCAGTGTCCCTGTGTCTCTGTGTCTCAAAGTCTTTGTATTCAGTGCCTCAGAGTCTCAGTCTCAGTCTCAGTGTCTCAGTGTCTCTCTGTCTCAGTGTATCAGTGTCTCAGAGACACAGTGTCTCTGTGCCTCAGTGTCTCAGTGTCTCTGTGTCTCAAAGTCTTTGTATTCAGTGCCTCAGAGTCTCAGTGTCTCATTGCCTCAGTGTCTCAGTGTCCCTGTGTCGCTGTGTCTCAGAGTCTCTGTGTCTCAGTGTCTCAGTGTCTCTGTGTCTCAATGTCTCAGTGTGTCTCTATCTCTGTGCTTCAGTGCCTCAGTGTCTCAGAGTCTCAGTGTCTCAGTGTGTCTGTGTCTCAGTGTCTCAGCGTCCCTGTGCCTCAGTGTCTCTGTGTCTCTGTGCATCAGTGTCCCAGTT
The DNA here is from genome assembly GCA_037974335.1 of Prionace glauca. Taxonomy (NCBI): domain Eukaryota; kingdom Metazoa; phylum Chordata; class Chondrichthyes; order Carcharhiniformes; family Carcharhinidae; genus Prionace; species Prionace glauca. The sequence continues at coordinate 238,063 of JBBMRE010000131.1, forward strand.
TCTCTGTGTCTCTGTGTCTCAGTGTCTCTGTGTCACAGTGTCTCTGTGTCTCTGTGCCTCAGTGCCTCAGTGTCTCAGAGTCTCAGTGTCACAGTGTGTCTGTGTTTCAGTGTCTCAGTGTCTCTGTGTCTCAGTGGCTCTGTGCCTCAGTGTCTCTGTGCCTCAGTGTCTATGCGTCTCATTGTCTCAGTTCTCTCTATCTCTGTGCCTCAGTGTCTCAGAGTCTCAGTGTGTCTGTGTCTCAGTGTCTCAGTGTCTCTGTGTCTCAGAGTCCCTGTGTCTCTGTGCCTCAATGTCACAGTGTGTCAGTGTCTCTGTGTCTCAAAGTTTTGTGTCTCTGTGTCTCAGAATCTCAGAGTCTCAAAGACTCTGTGTCCCAGAGTCTCAGTGTCTCAGTGTCTCAGTGTCTCAGTGTCTCCGTGTCTAAGTGTGTCAGTGCCTCTGTGTCTAAGTGTCTGTGAGTCACAGTGTCTCATTGTCTCTGTGTCTCTGTGTCTCTGTGTCTCTGTGCCTTAGTGTCTCAGGGTCTCAGTGTCTCTGTGTCTCTGTGTCTCTGTGCCTCAATGCCTCCGTGTTCTCAGTGTCTCTGTGTCTTTGTGTGTCTGTGTCTCAATGTCTCAAAGTCTTTGTGTCTCAGTGTCTCTGTGTCTCAGTGTCTCAGAGTCTCAATGAATCTGTGTCTCCGTGTCTGAGTCTCTCTGCGCCTCAATGTCACAGTGTCTCTGTGTCTCAGTGCCTCAGTGTCTCTGTGTCTCAGTGTCTCAGTGTCTCAGGGTCTCAGTGTCCCTGTGACTCTGTGTTTCAGTGTCTCAGAATCTCAGTTTCTCAGTGTCTCTGTGTTTCAGTGGCTCAGTGTCTCAGTGTCTCTGTGTCTCTGTTTCTCAGTGTCTCTGTGTTTTGGTGTCTCTGTGCCTGAGTGTCTCAGTGTCTCAGAATCTCAGTGTCTCAGCATCTCCGAGTCTCAGTGTATCAGCATCTCAGAGACTCAGTGTCTCAATGTTTCTGTGTCTCAGTGTATCAGTGTCTCAGAGACTCAGTGTCTCCTTGTCTCTGTGTCTGAGTGTCTCTGTGCCTCAGTGTCACAGTGTCTCCTTGTCTCTGTGTCTGAGAGTCTCTGTGCCTCAGTGTCACAGTGTCTCAGTGACTCTGTATCTCTGTGTCTCAGTGTCTCTGTGTCTCTGAGTCTCAGAGTCTCAGTGTGTCAGTGTCTCTGTCCCTCAGTGTCCCAGAGCCTCAGTGTCTCTGTGTCTCAGTGTCTCAGTGCCTCAAAGTCTTTGTATTCAGTGCCTCAGAGTCTCAGTGTCTCAGTACCTCAGTGTCTCAGTGTTCCTGTGTCTCTGTGTCTCAGAGTCTCAGTGTCTCAGTTTCTCAGTGTCTCAGTGCCTCAGTGTCTCAGTGTTCCTGTGTCTCTGTGTCTCAGAGTCTCAGTGTCTCTGTTGCTCAGTGTCTCTGTGTCTCTGTGTCTCTGTGCCTCAGTGTCTCAGTGTCTCAGTGTCTCTGTGCCTCAGTGTCGCAGTGTCTCAGTTCTCTCTATCTCTGTGCCTCAGTGTCTCAGAGTCTCATTGTGTCTGTGTCTCAGTGTCTCAGAGTCTCAGACTTTCAGTGTCTCTGTCTCAGTGACTCTGTGTCTCAGTGTCTCAGAGTCTCAGTATCTCAGTGTCTCCGTGTCTCAGTGTCTCAGTGCCTCAGTGTCTCCGTGTTCCTGTGTCTCTGTGTCTCAGAGACTCAATGTCTCAGTGTCTCTGTGTCTCAGTGTCTCAGTGTCTCTGTGTCTCAGTGTCTCTGTGTCTCAGTGTCTCAAAGTCTTTGTATTCAGTGCCTCAGAGTCTCAGTGTCTCATTGCCTCAATGTCTCAGTGTCCCTGTGTCTCTGTGTCTCAGAGTCTCAGTGTCTCAGTTTCTCTGTGTCTCTGTGTCTCAATGTCTCAGTGTCTCTCTATCTCTGTGCTTCAGTGCCTCAGTGTCTCAGTGTGTCTGTGTCTCAGTGTCTCAGTGTCCCTGTGCCTCAGTGCCTCTGTGTCTCAGTGTCTCAGTTTCTCTGTGTCTCTGTGTCTCAGTGTCTCTGTGTCACAGTGTCTCGGTGTCTCTGTGCCTCAGTGTCTCTGTGTCTCTGTGCCTCAGTGTATTCAGTGCCTCAGTGTCTCAGTGTCTCAGAGTCACATTGTCTCTGTGCGTCAGTGCCTCAGTGTCTCAGTATCTCAGAGTCTCAGTGTCTCAGTGTGTCTGTGTTTCAGTGTCTCAGTGACTCTGTGCCTCAGTGTCTCTGTGTCTCAGTGTATCAGTGTCACAGTGTCTCAGTGTCTCAGTGTCTCTCTGTCTCAGTGTCTCAGAGTCTCAGTGTCTCAGTTTCTCTGTGTCTCTGTGTCTAAATGTCTCAGTGTTTCTCTATTTCTGTGTTTCAGTGCCTCAGTGTCTCAGAGTCTCAGTGTCTCAGAGACTCAGTGTCTCAGTGTACCTGTGCCTCAGTGTTTCAGTGTCTCAGTGTCTCAGTGCCTCAGTGCCTCAGAGTCTCAGTGTCTCTGTGCCTCAGTGTCTCAGTGTCCCAGTGTCACTGTGTGTCAGAGTCTCAGCGTCTCAGTGTCTCAGTGTCTCTCTGTCTCAGTGTATCAATGTCTCAGAGACACAGTGTCTCTGTGCCCCAGTGTCTCAGTGTCTCAGTGTCTCTGTGTCTCAGTGTCTCAGAGTCTCAGTGTCTCAGTTTCTCTGTGTCTCTGTGTCTCAATGTCTCAGTGTCTCTCTATCACTGTGCTTCAGTGCCTCAGTGTCTCAGTGTCTCAGTGTGTCTGTGTCTCAGCGTCCCTGTGCCTCAATGTCTCTGTGTCTCAGTGTCTCAGTTTCTCTGTGTCTCTGTGTCTCAGTGTCTCTGTGTCACAGTGTCTCGGTCTCTCTGTGCCTCAGTGTCTCTGTGTCTCAGTGTCTCTCTGTCTCAGTGTCTCAGAGTCTCAGAGTCTCAGTGTCTCAGAGACTCAGTGTCTCAGTTCCTCTGTGTCTCTGTGTCTCAATGTCTCAGTGTCTCTCTATCTCTGTGCTTCAGTGCCTCAGTGTCTCAGAGTCTCAGTGTCTCAGTGTGTCTGTGTCTCAGTGTCTCAGCGTCCCTGTGCCTCAGTGTCTCTGTGTCTCTGTGCATCAGTGTCTCAGTTTCTCTGGGTCTCTGTGTCTCAGTGTCTCTGTGTCACAGTGTCTCTGTGTCTCTGTGCCTCAGTGTCTCTGTGTCTCTGTGCCTCAGTGTTTCAGTGCCTCAGTGTCTCAATGTCTCAGAGTCACATTGTCTCTGTGCGTCAGTGCCTCAGTGTCTCAGTATCTCAGAGTCTCAGTGTCTCAGTGTGTCTGTGTTTCAGTGCCTCAGTGTCTCTGTGCCTCAGTGTGACAGTGTCTCAGAGTCTCAGTGTCTCTGTGTCTCAGTGTCTCAGAGTCTCAGAGTCTCAGTGTCTCAGTGCCTCAGTGTCTCAGTATCTCAGAGTCTCAGTGTCTCAGTGTGTCTGTGTTTCAGTGCCTCAGTGTCTCTGTGCCTCAGTGTGACAGTGTCTCAGAGTCTCAGTGTCTCTGTGTCTCAGTGTCTCAGAGTCTCAGTGTCTCAGAGACTCAGTGTCTCAGTGTCTCAGTGTACCTGTGCCTCAGTGTTTCATTGTCTCATTGTCTCAGTGCCTCAGTGCCTCAGAGTCTCAGTGTCTCTGTGCCTCAGTGTCTCAGTGTCCCAGTGTCACTGTGTCTCAGAGTCTCAGCGTCTCAGTGTCTCAGTGTCTCTCTGTCTCAGTGTATCAGTGTCTCAGAGACACAGTGTCTCTGTGCCTCAGTGTCTCAGTGTCTCAGTGTCTCAGTGTCTCTGTGTCTCAATATCTCAGTGTCTGTCTATCTCTGTGCCTCAGTGTCTCAGTGTCTCTACGTGTTTGTGTCTCAGTGTGTCTGTGTCTCAGTGTCTCTGTGTCTCTGTGCCTCAGTGTTTCAGATTTTCAGAGACTCAATGTCTCTGTGTCTCTCTGTTTGAGTGTCTCTGTGCCTCTGTGTCATAGTGTCTCAGTGTCTCAGATTATCAGTGTCTCAGCGTCTCAGAGTCTCTGTGAGTCTGTGCCTCTGTGTCTCAGTGTCTCTGTGTCTCAGTGTCTCTGTGCCGCAGTGTATCTGTGTTTCAGTGTTTCAGTGTTTCAGAGTTTCAGTGTCTCTATGTCTCTGTGTCTCAGCGTCTCAGTGTCTCTGTGCCTCAGTGGCTCAGAGTCTCAGTGTCTCTATGTTTCAGTGCCTCAGTGTCTCAGTGTCTCTGTGCCTCAGTGTATCTGTGCCTCAGTGTCTCAGTGTCTCACTGTCTCAGTGTCTCTGTTACTCAGTGCCTCAGTTGCTCAGTGGCTCAGTGACTCTCTGTCTTTATGTGTCAGTGTCTCTGTGTCTCTGTGTCTCAATATCTCAGTGTCTGTCTATCTCTGTGCCTCAGTGTCTCAGTGTCTCTACGTGTTTGTGTCTCAGTGTGTCTGTGTCTCAGTGTCTCTGTGTCTCTGTGCCTCAGTGTTTCAGATTTTCAGAGACTCAATGTCTCTGTGTCTCTCTGTTTGAGTGTCTCTGTGCCTCTGTGTCATAGTGTCTCAGTGTCTCAGATTATCAGTGTCTCAGCGTCTCAGAGTCTCTGTGAGTCTGTGCCTCTGTGTCTCAGTGTCTCTGTGTCTCAGTGTCTCTGTGCCGCAGTGTATCTGTGTTTCAGTGTTTCAGTGTTTCAGAGTTTCAGTGTCTCTATGTCTCTGTGTCTCAGCGTCTCAGTGTCTCTGTGCCTCAGTGGCTCAGAGTCTCAGTGTCTCTATGTTTCAGTGCCTCAGTGTCTCAGTGTCTCTGTGCCTCAGTGTATCTGTGCCTCAGTGTCTCAGTGTCTCACTGTCTCAGTGTCTCTGTTACTCAGTGCCTCAGTTGCTCAGTGGCTCAGTGACTCTCTGTCTTTATGTGTCAGTGTCTCTGTGTCTCAGTGTCTCAAAGTTTTTGTGTCTCAGTGTTTCACTGCCTCAGTGTCTCAGAGTCACATTGTCTCTGTCTCAGTGTCTCAGTGTCTCTGTGCCTCAATGTCTCAGTGTCTCAGTGTCTCTATGTCTCTGTGTGTCAGTGTCTCTGCGTTTCGCTGTCTCTGTGTCTCAGTGCCTCAGTGTCTCAGTGTCTCAGTGTCTCAGAGTCTCAGTGTCTCAGTGTCTCTGTGTCTCTGTGCCACAGTGTCTATGCGTCTCAATGTCTCAGTTCTCTCTATTTCTGTGCCTCAGTGTCTCAGAGTCTCAGTGTGTCTGTGTCTCAGTGTCTCAGTGTCTCTGTGTCTCAGAGTCTCAGTGTCTAAGAGTCTCAGTATCTCAGTTTCTCTGTGTCTCAGTGTATCAGTGACTCAGAGACTCAGAGTCCCTGTGTCTCTGTGCCTCAATGTCACAGTGTGTCAGTGTCTCAGATTATGAGTGTCTCAGTGTTTCTCTATCTCTGTGCCTCAGTGTCTCAGTGTGTCTGTGCCTCATTGTCTCAGGGTCTCAGAGTCTCAGCTTCTCTGAGTCTCAGTGTCTCAGTGTCTAAGAGTCTCAGTTCTCAGTGTCTCTGTGTCTCAGTGTATCAGTGACTCAGAGACTCAGAGTCCCTGTGTCTCTGTGCCTCAATGTCACAGTGTGTCAGTGTCTCAGATTATGAGTGTCTCAATATCTCAGTGTTTCTCTATCTCTGTGCCTCAGTGTCTCAGTGTGTCTGTGTTTCAGTGTCTCAGTGTCTCTGTGCCTCATTGTCTCTGTGTCTCTGTGCCTCATTGTCTCAGAGTCTCAGTGTTTCAGTGTCTCTGTGTCTCAGTGTATCTGTGTCTCAGAGACTCAGTGTCTCTGTTTCTCTGTGTCTGAGTGTCTCTGTGCCTAAGTGTCACAGTGTCTCAGATCTGTGTCTGAGTGTCTCTGTGCCTCAGTGTCACAGTGTCTCTCTGTCTCTGTGTCTCTGTGTCTCAGTGTCTCTGTGTATCAGTGTGTCAGAGGCTCAGTGTCTCTGTTTCTCTGTGTCTGAGTGTCTCTGTGCCTCTGAGTCACAGTGTCTCAGTGTCTCTGAGTCTCAGTGTCTCCATGTCTCAGTGTCTCAGTGTCTCAGTGACTCAGTGTCTCTGTGTCTCAGTGTATCAGTCTATTTGTGTCTCAGTGCCTCAGTGACTGAAATAGACTCAGTCTATTTGAGTCTCAGATTATCAGTGTCTCAGAGTCTCAGAGTCTCAGTGAGTCTGTGTCTGTGTGTCTCAGTGTCTCAGTGTCTCTGTGCCTCAGTGTCTCAGAGTCTCAGTGTCTCTGTGCCTCAGTGTCTCAGTGTCTCTGTGTCTCAAAGTCTTTGTATTCAGTGCCTCAGAGTCTCAGTGTTTCATTGCCTCAGTGTCTCAGTGTCTCTGTGTCTCAGTGTCTCTGTGTCTCAGTGTCTCTGTGTCTGAATGTCTCAGTGTGTCTCTATCTCTGTGCTTCAGTGCCTCAGTGTCTCAGAGTCTCAGTGTCTCAGTGTGTCTGTGTTTCAGTGTCTCAGCGTCCCTGTGCCTCAGTGTCTCTGTGTCTCTGTGCATCAGTGTCTCAGTTTCTCTGTGTCTCTGTGTCTCAGTGTCTCTGTGTCACAGTGTCTCTGTGTCTCTGTGCCTCAGTGTCTCTGTGTCTCTGTGCCTCAGTGTTTCAGTGCCTCAGTGTCTCAGTGTCTCAGAGTCTCAGTGTCACAGTGTGTCTGTGTTTCAGTGTCTCAGTGTCTCCGTGTCTCAGTGGCTCTGTGCCTCAGTGTCTCTGTGCCTCAGTGTCTATGCGTCTCAATGTCTCAGTTCTCTCTATCTCTGTGCCTCAGTGTCTCAGAGTCTCAGTGTGTCTGTGTCTCAGTGTCTCAGTGTCTCTGTGTCTCAGAGTCCCTGTGTCTCTGTGCCTCAATGTCACAGTGTGTCAGTGTCTCTGTGTCTCAAAGTTTTGTGTCTCTGTGTCTCAGAATCTCAGAGTCTCAAAGACTCTGTGTCCCAGAGTCTCAGTGTCTCAGTGTCTCAGTGTCTCCGTGTCTCTGTGTCTAAGTGTGTCAGTGCCTCTGTCTGTGAGATAGTGTCTGTGAGTCACAGTGTCTCAGTGTCTCTGTGTCTCTGTGTCTCTGTGTCTTAGTGTCTCAGTGTCTCAGGGTCTCAGTGTCTCTGTGTCTCTGTGTCTCTGTGCCTCCGTGTTCTCAGTGTCTCTGTGTCTCAGTGTCTCTGTGTCTCAGTGTCTCTGTGTCTCAGTGTTTCAGTGTCTCTGTGTCTTAATGTCTCAGTGTGTCTCTATCTCTGTGCTTCAGTGCCTCAGTGTCTCAGAGTCTCAGTGTCTCAGTGTGTCTGTGTCTCAGTGTCTCAGCGTCCCTGTGCCTCAGTGTCTCTGTGTCTCTGTGCATCAGTGTCTCAGTTTCTCTGTGTCTCTGTGTCTCAGTGTCTCTGTGTCACAGTGTCTCTGTGTCTCTGTGCCTCAGTGTCTCTGTGTCTCTGTGCCTCAGTGTTTCAGTGCCTCAGTGTCTCAGAGTCTCAGTGTCACAGTGTGTCTGTGTTTCAGTGTCTCAGTGTCCCTGTGTCTCTGTGTCTCAGAGTCTCAGAGTCTCAGTGTCTCAGTGTCTCAGTGTCTCAGTGCCTCATTGCCTCAGAGTCTCAGTGTCACTGTGCCTCAGTGCCTCAGTGTCCCTGTGTCTCAAAGTCTTTGTATCCAGTGAGTCTCAGTCTCAGTCTCAGTGTCTCAGTGTCTCTCTGTCTCAGTGTATCAGTGTCTCAGAGACACAGTGTCTCTGTGCCTCAGTGTCTCAGTGTCTCTGTGTCTCAAAGTCTTTGTATTCAGTGCCTCAGAGTCTCAGTGTCTCATTGCCTCAGTGTCTCAGTGTCCCTGTGTCGCTGTGTCTGAATGTCTCAGTGTGTCTCTATCTCTGTGCTTCAGTGCCTCAGTGTCTCAGAGTCTCAGTGTCTCAGTGTGTCTGTGTCTCAGAGTCTCAGTGTCTCTGTGTCTCAGTGTCTCTGTGTCTCTGTGCCTCAGTGTTTCAGTGCCTCAGTGTCTCAGAGTCTCAGTGTCACAGTGTGTCTGTGTTTCAGTGTCTCAGTGTCCCTGTGTCTCTGTGTCTCAGAGTCTCAGAGTCTCAGTGTCTCAGTGTCTCAGTGTCTCAGTGCCTCATTGCCTCAGAGTCTCAGTGTCACTGTGCCTCAGTGCCTCAGTGTCCCTGTGTCTCAAAGTCTTTGTATCCAGTGAGTCTCAGTCTCAGTCTCAGTGTCTCAGTGTCTCTCTGTCTCAGTGTATCAGTGTCTCAGAGACACAGTGTCTCTGTGCCTCAGTGTCTCAGTGTCTCTGTGTCTCAAAGTCTTTGTATTCAGTGCCTCAGAGTCTCAGTGTCTCATTGCCTCAGTGTCTCAGTGTCCCTGTGTCGCTGTGTCTGAATGTCTCAGTGTGTCTCTATCTCTGTGCTTCAGTGCCTCAGTGTCTCAGAGTCTCAGTGTCTCAGTGTGTCTGTGTCTCAGAGTCTCAGTGTCTCTGTGTCTCAGTGTCTCAGTGTCTCTGTGTCTCAGTGTCTCAGTGTCTCTGTGTCTGAATGTCTCAGTGTGTCTCTATCTCTGTGCTTCAGTGCCTCAGTGTCTCAGAGTCTCAGTGTCTCAGTGTGTCTGTGTCTCAGTGTCTCAGCGTCCCTGTGCCTCAGTGTCTCTGTGTCTCTGTGCATCAGTGTCTCAGTTTCTCTGTGTCTCTGTGTCTCAGTGTCTTTTTGTCACAGTGTCTCTGTGCCTCAGTGTCTCTGTGTCTCTGTGCCTCAGTGTTTCAGTGCCTCAGTGTCTCAGAGTCTCAGTGTCTCAGTGTGTCTGTGTCTCAGTGTCTCAGCGTCCCTGTGCCTCAGTGTCTCTGTGTCTCTGTGCATCAGTGTCTCAGTTTCTCTGTGTCTCTGCGTCTCAGTGTCTCTGTGTCACAGTGTCTCTGTGTCTCTGTGCCTCAGTGTCTCTGTGTCTCTGTGCCTCAGTGTTTCAGTGCCTCAGTGTCTCAGTGTCTCAGAGTCTCAGTGTCACAGTGTGTCTGTGTTTCAGTGTCTCAGTGTCTCTGTGTCTCAGTGGCTCTGTGCCTCAGTGTCTCTGTGCCTCAGTGTCTATGCGTCTCAATGTCTCAGTTCTCTCTATCTCTGTGCCTCAGTGTCTCAGAGTCTCAGTGTGTCTTTGTCTCAGTGTCTCAGTGTCTCTGTGTCTCTGTGCCTCAATGTCACAGTGTGTCAGTGTCTCTGTGTCTCAAAGTTTTGTGTCTCTGTGTCTCAGAATCTCAGAGTCTCAAAGACTCTGTGTCCCAGAGTCTCAGTGTCTCAGTGTCTCAGTGTCTCCGTGTCTCTGTGTCTAAGTGTGTCAGTGCCTCTGTGTCTAAGTGTCTGTGAGTCACAGTGTCTCAGTGTCGCTGTGTCTCTGTGTCTTAGTGTCTCAGTGTCTCAGGGTCTCAGTGTCTCTGTGTCTCTGTGTCTCTGTGCCTCAATGCCTCCGTGTTCTCAGTGTCTCTGTGTCTCAGTGTCTCTGTGTCTCAGTGTCTCTGTGTCTCAGTGTCTCAGTGTCTCTGTGTCTGAATGTCTCAGTGTGTCTCTATCTCTGTGCTTCAGTGCCTCAGTGTCTCAGAGTCTCAGTGTCTCAGTGTGTCTGTGTCTCAGTGTCTCAGCGTCCCTGTGCCTCAGTGTCTCTGTGTCTCTGTGCATCAGTGTCTCAGTTTCTCTGTGTCTCTGTGTCTCAGTGTCTCTGTGTCACAGTGTCTCTGTGCCTCAGTGTCTCTGTGTCTCTGTGCCTCAGTGTTTCAGTGCCTCAGTGTCTCAGAGTCTCAGTGTCACAGTCTGTCTGTGTTTCAGTGTCTCAGTGTCTCTGTGTCTCAGTGGCTCTGTGCCTCAGTGTCTCTGTGCCTCTGTGTCTCAAATTCTCAGTGTCTCTGTTCTCAGTGTCTCTGTGTCTCAGCGTCTCTGTGTCTCAGTGTCTCTGTGTCTCAGTGTCTCAAAGTCTTTGTATTCAGTGCCTCAGAGTTTCAGTGTCTCTTTGCCTCCGTGTTCCCAGTGTCTCTGTGTCTTTGTGTGTCTGTGTCTCAGTGTCTCAAAGTCTTTGTGTCTCAATGTATCTGTGTCTCAGTGTCTCAGTGTCCCTGTGTCCCTGTGTCTCTGTGTCTCTGTGTCTCTGTGTCTCAGAGTCTTAGTGTCTCAGTGTCTCAGTGTCTCTGTGTCAGTGTCTCAGAGTCTCAGTGTCTCAGTTTCTCTGTGTCTCTGTGTCTCAATGTCTCAGTGTCTCTCTATCTCTCTGCTTCTGTGCCTCAGTGTCTCAGTGTGTCTGTGTCTCAGTGTCTCAGCGTCCCTGTGCCTCAGTGTCTCTGTGTCTCTGTGCATCAGTGTCTCAGTTTTTCTGTGTCTCTGTGTCTCAGTGTCTCTGTGTCACATTGTCTCTGTGTCTCTGTGCCTCAGTGTCTCAGTGCCTCAGTGTTTCAGTGTCTCAGAGTCACATTGTCTCTGTGCGTCAGTGCCTCAGTGTCTCAGTATCTCAGAGTCTCAGTGTCTCAGTGTGTCTGTGTTTCAGTGCCTCAGTGTCTCTGTGCCTCAGTGTCTCTGTGTCTCAGTGTATCATTGTCTCAGAGACTCAGTGTCTCATTGTCTCTGTATCTGAGTGTCTCTGTGCCTCAGTGCCTCAGTGTCACAGTGTCTCAGTGTCTCAGTGTCTCTGTGTCTCAGTGTCTCAGAGTTTCAGAGTCTCAATGTCTCAGAGACTCAGTGTCTCAGTATCCCAGTGTACCTGTGCCTCAGTGTTTCAGTGTCTCAGTGTCTCAGTGCCTAAGTGCCTCAGGGTCTCATTGTCTCAGTGCCTCAGTGTCTCAGTGTTCCTGTGTCTCTGTGTCTCAGAGTCTCAGAGTCTCAGTGTCTCAGTGTCTCAGTGCCTCAGTGCCTCAGAGTCTCAGTGTCTCTGTGCCTCAGTGTCTCAGTGTCCCTGTGTCTCAAAGTCTTTGTATTCAGTGCCGCAGAGTCTCAGTCTCAGTCTCAGTGTCTCAGTGTCTCTCTGTCTCAGTGTATCAGTGTCTCAGAGACACAGTGTCTCTGTGCCTCAGTGTCTCAGTGTCTCTGTGTCTCAAAGTCTTTGTATTCAGTGCCTCAGAGTCTCAGTGTCTCATTGCCTCAGTGTCTCAGTGTCCCTGTGTCTCAGAGTCTCAGTGTCTCTGTGTCTCTGTGTCTCAGTGTCTCTGTGTCTCAGTGTCTCTGTGTCTCAGTGTCTCAGTGTCTCTGTGTCTGAATGTCTCAGTGTGTCTCTATCTCTGTGCTTCAGTGCCTCAGTGTCTCAGAGTCTCAGTGTCTCAGTGTGTCTGTGTCTCAGTGTCTCAGCGTCCCTGTGCCTCAGTGTCTCTGTGTCTCTGTGCATCAGTGTCTCAGTTTCTCTGTGTCTCTGTGTCTCAGTGTCACAGTGTCTCTGTGTCTCTGTGCCTCAGTGTCTCTGTGTCTCTGTGCCTCAGTGTTTCAGTGCCTCAGTGTCTCAGTGTCTCAGAGTCTCAGTGTCACAGTGTGTCTGTGTTTCAGTGTCTCAGTGTCTCTGTGTCTCAGTGGCTCTGTGCCTCAGTGTCTCTGTGCCTCAGTGTCTATGCGTCTCAATGTCTCAGTTCTCTCTATCTCTGTGCCTCAGTGTCTCAGAGTCTCAGTGTGTCTGTGTCTCAGTGTCTCAGTGTCTCTGTGTCTCAGAGTCCCTGTGTCTCTGTGCCTCAATGTCACAGTGTGTCAGTGTCTCTGTGTCTCAAAGTTTTGTGTCTCTGTGTCTCAGAATCTCAGAGTCTCAAAGACTCTGTGTCCCAGAGTCTCAGTGTCTCAGTGTCTCAGTGTCTCCGTGTCTCTGTGTCTAAGTGTGTCAGTGCCTCTGTGTCTAAGTGTCTGTGAGTCACAGTGTCTCAGTGTCTCAGTGTCTCTGTGTCTCTGTGTCTTAGTGTCTCAGTGTCTCAGGGTCTCAGTGTCTCTGTGTCTCTGTGTCTCTGTGCCTCAATGCCTCCGTGTTCTCAGTGTCTCTGTGTCTCAGTGTCTCTGTGTCTCAGTGTCTCCGTGTCTCAGTGTCTCAGTGTCTCTGAGTGTGTCTGTGTCTCAGTGTCTCAGCGTCCCTGTGCCTCAGTGTCTCTGTGTCTCTGTGCATCAGTGTCTCAGTTTCTCTGTGTCTCTGTGTCTCAGTGTCACAGTGTCTCTGTGTCTCTGTGCCTCAGTGTCTCTGTGTCTCTGTGCCTCAGTGTTTCAGTGCCTCAGTGTCTCAGTGTCTCAGAGTCTCAGTGTCACAGTGTGTCTGTGTTTCAGTGTCTCAGTGTCTCTGTGTCTCAGTGGCTCTGTGCCTCAGTGTCTCTGTGCCTCAGTGTCTATGCGTCTCAATGTCTCAGTTCTCTCTATCTCTGTGCCTCAGTGTCTCAGAGTCTCAGTGTGTCTGTGTCTCAGTGTCTCTGTGTCTCAGAGTCCCTGTGTCTCTGTGCCTCAATGTCACAGTGTGTCAGTGTCTCTGTGTCTCAAAGTTTTGTGTCTCTGTGTCTCAGAATCTCAGAGTCTCAAAGACTCTTTGTCCCAGAGTCTCAGTGTCTCAGTGTCTCAGTGTCTCCGTGACTCTGTGTCTAAGTGTGTCAGTGCCTCTGTGTCTAATTGTCTGTGAGTCACAGTGTCTCAGTGTCTCAGTGTCTCTGTGTCTCTGTGTCTTAGTGTCTCAGTGTCTCAGGGTCTCAGTGTCTCTGTGTCTCTGTGTCTCTGTGCCTCAATGCCTCCGTGTTCTCAGTGTCTCTGTGTCTCAGTGTCTCTGTGTCTCAGTGTCTCTGTGTCTCAGTGTCTCAGTGTCTCTGTGTCTGAATGTCTCAGTGTGCCTCTATCTCTGTGCTTCAGTGCCTCAGTGTCTCAGAGTCTCAGTGTCTCAGTGTGTCTGTGTCTCAGTGTCTCAGCGTCCCTGTGCCTCAGTGTCTCTGTGTCTCTGTGCATCAGTGTCTCAGTTTCTCTGTGTCTCTGTGTCTCAGTGTCTCTGTGTCACAGTGTCTCTGTGTCTCTGTGCCTCAGTGTCTCTGTGCCTCAGTGTTTCAGTGCCTCAGTGTCTCAGAGTCTCAGTGTCACAATGTGTCTGTGTTTCAGTGTCTCAGTGTCTCTGTGTCTCAGTGGCTCTGTGCCTCAGTGTCTCTGTGCCTCTGTGTCTCAAATTCTCAGTGTCTCTGTTCTCAGTGTCTCTGTGTCTCAGTGTCTCAGTGTCTCTGTGTCTCAGTGTCTCAAAGACTTTGTATTCAGTGCCTCAGAGTTTCAGTGTCTCTTTGCCTCCGTGTTCCCAGTGTCTCTGTGTCTTTGTGTGTCTGTGTCTCAGTGTCTCAAAGTCTTTGTGTCTCAATGTATCTGTGTCTCAGTGTCTCAGTGTCCCTGTGTCCCTGTGTCTCTGTGTCTCTGTGTCTTAGAGTCTTAGTGTCTCTGTTTCTCAGTGTCTCTGTGTCAGTGTCTCAGAGTCTCAGTGTCTCAGTTTCTCTGTGTCTCTGTGTCTCAATGTCTCAGTGTCTCTCTATCTCTCTGCTTCAGTGCCTCAGTGTCTCTGTGTGTCTGTGTCTCAGTGTCTCAGCGTCCCTGTGCCTCAGTGTCTCTGTGTCTCTGTGCATCAGTGTCTCAGTTTTTCTGTGTCTCTGTGTCTCAGTGTCTCTGTGTCACAGTGTCTCTGTGTCTCTGTGCCTCAGTGTCTCTGTGCCTCTGTGCCTCAGTGTTTCAGTGCCTCAGTGTTTCAGTGTCTCAGAGTCACATTGTCTCTGTGCGTCAGTGCCTCAGTGTCTCAGTATCTCAGAGTCTCAGTGTCTCAGTGTGTCTGTGTTTCAGTTCCTCAGTGTCTCTGTGCCTCAGTGTCTCTGTGTCTCAGTGTATCAGTGTCTCAGAGAATCAGTGTCTCATTGTCTCTGTGTCTGAGTGTCTCTGTGCCTCAGTGCCTCAGTGTCACAGTGTCTCAGTGTCTCCGTGTCTCAGTGTCTCAGAGTTTCAGAGTCTCAATGTCTCAGAGACTCAGTGTCTCAGTATCCCAGTGTACCTGTGCCTCAGTGTTTCAGTGTCTCAGTGTCTCAGTGCCTAAGTGCCTCAGACTCTCAGTGTCTCTGTGCTTCAGTGTCTCAGTGTCCCTGTGTCTATGTGTCTCAGAGTCTCAGAGTCTCAGTGTCTCAGTGTCTCAGTGCCTCAGTGCCTCAGAGTCTCAGTGTCTCTGTGCCTCAGTGTCTCAGTGTCCCTGTGTCTCTGTGTCTCAAAGTCTTTGTATTCAGTGCCTCAGAGTCTCAGTGTCTCATTGCCTCAGTGTCTCAGTGTCCCTGTGTCGCTGTGTCTCAGAGTCTCAGTGTCTCTGTGTCTCAGTGTCTCTGTGTCTCAGTGTCTCTGTGTCTCAGTGTCTCTGTGTCTGAATGTCTCAGTGTGTCTCTATCTCTGTGCTTCAGTGCCTAAGTGCCTCAGACTCTCAGTGTCTCTGTGCTTCAGTGTCTCAGTGTCCCTGTGTCTATGTGTCTCAGAGTCTCAGAGTCTCAGTGTCTCAGTGTCTCAGTGCCTCAGTGCCTCAGAGTCTCAGTGTCTCTGTGCCTCAGTGTCTCAGTGTCCCTGTGTCTCTGTGTCTCAAAGTCTTTGTATTCAGTGCCTCAGAGTCTCAGTGTCTCATTGCCTCAGTGTCTCAGTGTCCCTGTGTCGCTGTGTCTCAGAGTCTCTGTGTCTCTGTGCATCAGTGTCTCAGTTTCTCTGTGTCTCTGTGTCTCAGTGTCTCTGTGTCACAGTGTCTCTGTGTCTCTGTGCCTCAGTGTCTCTGTGTCTCTGTGCCTCAGTGTTTCAGTGCCTCAGTGTCTCAGTGTCTCAGATCTCAGTGTCACAGTGTGTCTGTGTTTCAGTGTCTCAGTGTCTCAGTGTCTCTGTGTCTCAGTGGCTCTGTGCCTCAGTGTCTCTGTGCCTCAGTGTCTATGCGTCTCAATGTCTCAGTTCTCTCTATCTCTGTGCCTCAGTGTCTCAGAGTCTCAGTGTGTCTGTGTCTCAGTGTCTCTGTGTCTCAGAGTCCCTGTGTCTCTGTGCCTCAATGTCACAGTGTGTCAGTGTCTCTGTGTCTCAAAGTTTTGTGTCTCTGTGTCTCAGAATCTCAGAGTCTCAAAGACTCTGTGTCCCAGAGTCTCAGTGTCTCAGTGTCTCAGTGTCTCCGTGTCTCTGTGTCTAAGTGTGTCAGTGCCTCTGTGTCTAAGTGTCTGTGAGTCACAGTGTCTCAATGCCTCAGTGTCTCTGTGTCTCTGTGCATCAGTGTCTCAGTTTTTCTGTGTCTCTGTGTCTCAGTGTCTCATTGTCACAGTGTCTCTGTGTCTCTGTGCCTCAGTGTCTCTATGCCTCTGTGCCTTAGTGTTTCAGTGCCTCAGTGTTTCAGTGTCTCAGAGTCACATTGTCTCTGTGCGTCAGTGCCTCAGTGTCTCAGTATCTCAGAGTCTCAGTGTCTCAGTGTGTCTGTGTTTCAGTGTCTCAGTGTCTCTGTGCCTCAGTGTCTCTGTGTCTCAGTGTCTCAGAGACTCAGTGTCTCATTGTCTCTGTGTCTGAGTGTCTCTGTGCCTCAGTGCCTCAGTGTCACAGTGTCTCAGTGTCTCAGTGTCTCTGTGTCTCAGTGTCTCAGAGTTTCAGAGTCTCAATGTCTCAGAGACTCAGTGTCTCAGTGTCCCAGTGTACCTGTGCCTCAGTGTTTCAGTGTCTCAGTGTCTCAGTGTCTCTGTGCCTCAGTGTCTCAGTGTCCCAGTGTACCTGTGCCTCAGTGTTTCAGTGTCTCAGTGTCTCAGTGTCTCTGTGCCTCAGTGTCTCAGTGTCCCTGTGTCTCTGTGTCTCAGAGTCTCAGAGTCTCAGAGTCTCAGTGTCTCAGTGTCTCAGTGCCTCAGTGCCTCAGAGTCTCAGTGTCTCTGTGCCTCAGTGTCTCAGTGTCCCTGTGTCTCTGTGTCTCAAAGTCTTTGTATTCAGTGCCTCAGAGTCTCAGTGCAGTCTCAGTGTCTCAGTGTCTCTCTGTCTCAGTGCATCAGTGTCTCAGAGACACAGTGTCTCTGTGCCTCAGTGTCTCAGTGTCTCTGTGTCACTGTGTCTCAAAGTCTTTGTATTCAGTGCCTCAGAGTCTCAGTGTCTCATTGCCTCAGTGTCTCAGTGTCCCTGTGTCGCTGTGTCTCAGAGTCTCAGTGTCTCTGTGTCTCTGTGTCTCAGTGTCTCTGTGTCACAGTGTCTCAGTGTCTCTGTGTCTGAATGTCTCAGTGTGTCTCTATCTCTGTGCTTCAGTGCCTCAGTGTCTCAGAGTCTCAGTGTCTCAGTGTGTCTGTGTCTCAGTGTCTCAGCGTCCCTGTGCCTCAGTGTCTCTGTGTCTCTGTGCATCAGTGTCTCAGTTTCTCTGTGTCTCTGCGTCTCAGTGTCTCTGTGTCACAGTGTCTCTGTGTCTCTGTGCCTCAGTGTCTCTGTGTCTCTGTGCCTCAGTGTTTCAGTGCCTCAGTGTCTCAGTGTCTCAGAGTCTCAGTGTCACAGTGTGTCTGTGTTTCAGTGTCTCAGTGTCTCTGTGTCTCAGTGGCTCTGTGCCTCAGTGTCTCTGTGCCTCAGTGTCTATGCGTCTCAATGTCTCAGTTCTCTCTATCTCTGTGCCTCAGTGTCTCAGAGTCTCAGTGTGTCTGTGTCTCAGTGTCTCAGTGTCTCTGTGTCTCTGTGTCTCAGTGTCTCAATGTCTTTGTATTCAGTGCCTCAGAGTCTCAGTGTCTCAGTGTCTCTGTGCCTCAGTCTCTCAGTGTCTCAGTGTCTCTGTGTCTCAGTGTCTCAGAGTCTCAGGGTATCTGCATCTCAGAGTATCTTTGTCTCTGTGTGTCAGTGTCTCTGCGTTTCGCTGTCTCTGTGTCTCAGTGCCTCAGTGTCTCTGTGTCTCTGCACCTCAGTGTCTCAGTGTCTCAGATTCTCGTGTCTCAGATTCTCGTGTCTCAGAGTCTCAGTGTCTCTGAGTCTCAGTGTCTCTGTGTCTCTGTGCCTCAGTGTCTCAGTTCTCTCTATCTCTGTGCCTCAGTCTCAGTGTGTCTGTGTCTCAGTGTCTCTGTGTCTCAGAGTCTCAGACTTTCAGTGTCTCTGTCTCAGTGAATCTGTGTCTCAGTGTCTCAGTGTTTAAGAGTCTCAGTATCTCAGTGTCTCCGTGTCTCAGTGTCTCAGAGACTCTGTGTCTCCTTGTCTCTGTGTCTGAGTGTCTCTGTGCCTCAGTGACACAGTGTCTCTGTGTCGCTGTATCTCATTGTCTCTGTGTATCAGTGTCTCAGAGGCTCAGTGTCTCTGTTTCTCTGTGTCTGAGTGTCTCTGTGTCTAAGTGTCACAGTGTTTCAGATTATCAGTGTCTCAGAGTCTCAGTGACTATGTGCCTGTGTGTCTCAGAGTCTCAGTGTCTCTGTGTCTCAGAGTTTCATTGCCTCAGTGTCTCAGAGTCTCAGTGTCTCTGAGTTTCAGTGTCTCTGTGTCTCAGTGTCTCTGTGTCTATGTGTCTCAGGGTATCAGTGTATCAGTGTCTCAGAGACTCAGTGTCTCAGTGTCTCTTTGTCTCAGTGACTCAGTGTCTTTGTGTCTCAGTGTCTCAGAGTTTCAGTGTCTCTGTGTCTCAAAGTTTTGTGTCTCAGTGTCTCTGTGTCTCAGAATCTCAAAGAATCTGTGTCCCAGTGTCTCAGTGTCTCGGAGTCTCAGTGTCTCAGTGTCTCTGTGTCTCTGTGTCTAAGTGTGTCAGTGTCTCTGTGTCTAAGTGTCTGTGAGTCACAGTGTCTCAGTGTCTCCGTGTCTCAGAGTCTCAGTGTCTCAGGGTCTCAGTGTCTCTGTGTCTCAGTGTCTCTGTGCCTCAATGCCTCCGTGTTCTCAGTGTCTCTGTGTCTTTGTGTGTCTGTGTTTCAGTGTCTCAAAGTCTTTGTGTCTCAGTGTCTCTGTGTCTCAGTGTCTCAGAGTCTCAGTGAATCTGTGTCTCCGTGTCTGAGTCTCTCTGTGCCTCAGTGTCACAGTGTCTCTGTGTCTCAGTGCCTCAGTGTCTCTGTGTCTCAGTGTTTCTCTGTCTCAGTGTCTCAAAGTCTTTGTGTCTCAGTGTCTCAGAGTCTCAGTGTCCCTGTGACTCTGTGTTTCAGTGTCTCAGAATCTCAGTTTCTCTGTGTTTCAGTGGCTCAGTGTCTCAGTGTCTCTGTGTCTTTGTTTCTCAGTGTCTCTGTGTTTTGGTGTCTCTGTGCCTGAGTGTCTCAGTGTCTCAGAATCTCAGCGTCTCAGCGTCTCCGAGTCTCAGTGTCTCAGAGTCTCACTGTCTCATTGTGTCATTGTCTCTGTGTCTCAGTGTATCAGCATCTCAGAGACTCAGTGTCTCTTTGTCTCTGAGTCTAAGTGTCTCTGTGTCTCAGTGTCACAGTGTCTCAGTGTCCAAGTGTACCTGTGCCTCAGTGTCTCACAGTCTCAGTGTCTCTGTGTCTCAGTGTCTCAAAGTCTTTGTATTCAGTGTCTCAGAGTCTCAGTGTCTCAGTGTGTCTGTGTTTCAGTGTCTCAGTGTCTCTGCGCCTCATTGTCTCTGTGTCTCTGTGCCTCATTGTCTCAGGGTCTCAGAGTCTCAGCGTCTCTGAGTCTCAGTGTCTCAGTGTATCAGTGTCTCTGTGTCTCAGTATCAGTGTCTCAGACACTCAGTGTCTCCTTGTCTCTGTGTCTGAGTGTCTCTGTGCCTCAGTGTCACAGTGTCTCCTTGTCTCTGTGTCTGAGTGTCTCTGAGCCTCAGTGTCACAGTGTATCTGTGTCTCTCTGTCTCAGTGTCTCTATGTCTCAGTGACTCTGTGTCTCAGTGTCTCAGTGTCTCAGTGTCTCAGTGTCTCTGTGTCTCAGTGCCTCAAAGTCTTTGTATTCAGTGCCGCAGAGTCTCAGTGTCTCAGTGCCTCGGTGTCTCAGTGTTCCTGTGTCTCTGTTTCTCAGAGTCTCAGTGTCTCAGTGTCGCAGTTCCTCAGTGTCTCAGTGTTCCTGTGTCTCTGTGTCTCAGAGTCTCAGTGTCTCAGTGTCTCTGTGTCTCAGTGTGTCAGTGTGTCGGTGCCTCAGAGTCTCAGTGTCTCAGAGTCTCAGTGTCTCTGTGTCTCAATGTCTCTGTGTCTCAGTGTCTCTGTGCCGCAGTGTCTCTGTGCCTCACTGTCTCAGTGTTTCTGTGCCTCAGTGTCGCAGTGTCTCAGTTCTCTCTATCTCTGTGCCTCAGTGACTCAGAGTCTCAGTGTGTCTGTGTCTCAGAGTCTCAGACTTTCAGTGTCTCTGTTTCAGTGACTCTGTGTCTCAGTGTCTCAGTGTCTAAGAGTCTCAGTATCTCAGTGTCTCTGTGTCTCAGTGTGTCAGTGTCTCGGTGTCTCAGAGTCTCAGTGTCTCAGAGTCTCAGAGTATCTGTGTCTCAGTGTCTCAGTGTCTCTATGCCTCAGTGTCTCAGTGTCTCTGTGCCTCAGTGTCGCAGTGTCTCAGTTCTCTCTATCTCTGTGCCTCAGTGTCTCAGCGTCTCAGTGTGTCTGTGTCTCAGTGTCTCTGTGTCTCAGAGTCTCAGACTTTCAGTGTCTCTGTCTCAGTGACTCTGTGTCTCAGTGTCTCAGTGTCTCTGTGTCTCAGTGTCTCTGTGTCTCAGTGTCTCTGTGTCTCAGAGTCTCAGTGTCTCTGTGTCTCAGTGTCTCACAGTCTCAGTGTCTCTGTGTCTCTGTGTCTCAGTGTCTCTGTGTCTCTGTGTCTCAGTGTGTCAGTGTCTCGGTGTCTCAGAGTCTCAGTGTCTCAGAGTCTCAGTGTCTCTGTTTCTCAGTGTCTCTGTGTCTCTGTGTCTCAGAGTCTCAGAGTCTCAGTGTCTCTGTGTCTCAGAGTCTCAGTGTCTCTGTGTCTCAGTGTCTCTGAGTCTCAGTGTCTCTGTGTCTCAGAGTCTCAGTGTCTCTGTGTCTCAGTGTCTCACAGTCTCAGTTTCTCTGTGTCTCAGTGCCTCTGTGTCTCAGAGTCTCAGTGCCTCTGTGTCTCAGTGTATCTGTGTCTCAGTGTCTCACAGTCTCAGTGTCTCACAGTCTCAGTGTCTCTGTGTCTCTGTGTCTCAATGCTCAGTGTCTCTCTATCTCTGTGCTTCAGTGCCTCAGTGTCTCAGAGTCTCAGTGTCTCAGTGTGTCTGTGTCACATTGTCTCAGCGTCCCTGTGCCTCAGTGTCTCTGTGTCTCTGTGCCTCAGTGTTTCAGTGCCACAGTGTCTCAGTGTCTCAGAGTCACATTGTCTCTGTGCCTCAGTGCCTCAGTGTCTCAGTGTCTCAGAGTCTCTTTGTCTCAGTGTATCTGTGTCTCAGTGTGTCTGTGTTTCAGTGTCTCAGCGTCTCTGTGGCTCAGTGTCTCTGTGCCTCAGTGTTTCAGTGCCTCAGTGTCTCAGTGTCTCTGTGTCTCAGTGTATCAGCACCTCAGAGACTCAGTGTCCCTTTGTCTCTGAGTCTGAGTGTCTCTGTGCCTCAGTTTCACAGTGTCTCAGTGTCCGAGTGTACCTGTGCCTCAGTGTCTCAGAGTCTCAGTGCCTCTGTGTCTCAGTATCTCAAAGTCTTTGTATTCAGTGTCTTCGAGTCTCAGAGTCTCAGTGTCTCTGTGCCTCAGTGTCTCAAGGTCTCTGTGCCTCAGTGTCTCAGAGTCTCAGGGTATCTGCATCTCAGAGTCTCAGTGTCTCTGTGCCTCAGTGTCTCAGTGACTCTGTGTCTCTGCACCTCAGTGTCTCAGTGTCTCAGATTCTCAGTGTCTCAGAGTCTCAGTGTCTCTGTGCCTCAGTGTCTCAGTGTGTCTTTGTCTCAGTGTCGCAGTGTCTTTGTGTCTCAGTGTCTCTGTGCCTCAGTGTTTCATTGCCTCAGTGTCTCAGAGACTCAGTGTCTCAGTGTCTCTGTGCCTCAGTGTCACAGTGTCTCTTTGTCTCAGTGTCTCAGTGTCTCAGGGTCTCAGAGTATCAGTGTCTCTGTGTCTCAAAGTTTTGTGTCTCAGTGTCTCTGTGTCTCAGTATCTCAGAGTCTCAATGTCTCTGTGTTCCAGTGTCTCTGTGTCCCAGTGTCTCTGTGTCTCAGTGTGTCAGTGTCTCTGTGTCTAAGTGTCTGTGAGTCACAGTGTCTCAGTGTCTCAGTGTCTCTGTGCCTCACTGTCTCAGTGTCTCAGGGTCGCAGTGTCTCTGTGTCTCTGTGCCTCTGTGTCTCAAATTCTCAGTGTCTCTGTTCTCAGTGTCTCTGTGTCTCAGTGTCTCAGTGTCTCAGTGTCTCTTTGTCTCCGTGTTCCCAGTGTCTCTGTGTCTTTGTGTGTCTGTGTCTCAGTGTCTCAAAGTCTTTGTGTCTCAGTGTCTCTCTGTCTCTGTGTCTCTGTGTCTCTGTGTCTCAGTGTCTCAGTGTCTCTGTGCCTCTGTGTCTCAAATTCTCAGTGTCTCTGTTCTCAGTGTCTCTGTGTCTCAGTGTCTCAGTGTCTCTGTGTCTCGGTGTCTCTGTGTCTCAGTGTCTCAAAGTCTTTGTATTCAGTGCCTCAGAGTTTCAGTGTCTCTTTGCCTCCGTGTTCCCAGTGTCTCTGTGTCTTTGTGTGTCTGTGTCTCAGTGTCTCAAAGTCTTTGTGTCTCAATGTATCTGTGTCTCAGTGTCTCAGTGTCCCTGTGTCCCTGTGTCTCTGTGTCTCAGTGTCTCAGTGTCTCTGTGTCAGTGTCTCAGAGTCTCAGTGTCTCAGTGTCTCAGTGTCTCTGTGCCTCACTGTCTCAGTGTCTCAGGGTCGCAGTGTCTCTGTGTCTCTGTGCCTCTGTGTCTCAAATTCTCAGTGTCTCTGTTCTCAGTGTCTCTGTGTCTCAGTGTCTCAGTGTCTCTTTGTCTCCGTGTTCCCAGTGTCTCTGTGTCTTTGTGTGTCTGTGTCTCAGTGTCTCAAAGTCTTTGTGTCTCAGTGTCTCTGTGTCTCTGTGTCACTGTGTCTCAGTGTCTCAGTGTCTCTGTGCCTCTGTGTCTCAAATTCTCAGTGTCTCTGTTCTCAGGGTCTCTGTGTCTCAGTGTCTCAGTGTCTCTGTGTCTCGGTGTCTCTGTGTCTCAGTGTCTCAAAGTCTTTGTATTCAGTGCCTCAGAGTTTCAGTGTCTCTTTGCCTCCGTGTTCCCAGTGTCTCTGTGTCTTTGTGTGTCTGTGTCTCAGTGTCTCAAAGTCTTTGTGTCTCAATGTATCTGTGTCTCAGTGTCTCAGTGTCCCTGTGTCCCTGTGTCTCTGTGTCTCTGTGTCTCAGTGTCTCTGTGTCAGTGTCTCAGAGTCTCAGTGTCTCAGTTTCTCTGTGTCTCTGTGTCTCAATGTCTCAGTGTCTCTCTATCTCTCTGCTTCAGTGCCTCAGTGTCTCAGTGTGTCTGTGTCTCAGTATCTCAGCGTCCCTGTGCCTCAGTGTCTCTGTGTCTCTGTGCATCAGTGTCTCAGTTTTTCTGTGTCTCTGTGTCTCAGTGTCTCTGTGTCACAGTGTCTCTGTGTCTCTGTGCCTCAGTGTCTCTGTGCCTCTGTGCCTCAGTGTTTCAGTGCCTCAGTGTTTCAGTGTCTCAGAGTCACATTGTCTCTGTGCGTCAGTGCCTCAGTGTCTCAGTATCTCAGAGTCTCAGTGTCTCAGTGTGTCTGTGTTTCAGTGTCTCAGTGTCTCTGTGCCTCAGTGTCTCTGTGTCTCAGTGTATCAGTGTCTCAGAGACTCAGGGTCTCATTGTCTCTGTGTCTGAGTGTCTCTGTGCCTCAGTGCCTCAGTGTCACAGTGTCTCAGTGTCTCAGTGTCTCAGTGTCTCTGTGTCTCAGTGTCTCAGAGTTTCAGAGTCTCAATGTCTCAGAGACTCAGTGTCTCAGTGTCCCAGTGTACCTGTGCCTCAGTGTTTCAGTGTCTCAGTGTCTCAGTGCCTAAGTGCCTCAGACTCTCAGTGTCTCTGTGCCTCAGTGTCTCAGTGTCCCTGTGTCTCTGTGTCTCAGAGTCTCAGAGTCTCAGTGTCTCAGTGTCTCAGTGTCTCAGTGCCTCATTGCCTCAGAGTCTCAGTGTCACTGTGCCTCAGTGCCTCAGTGTCCCTGTGTCTCTGTGTCTCAAAGTCTTTGTATTCAGTGCCTCAGAGTCTCAGTCTCAGTCTCAGTGTCTCAGTGTCTCTCTGTCTCAGTGTATCAGTGTCTCAGAGACACAGTGTCTCTGTGCCTCAGTGTCTCAGTGTCTCTGTGTCTCTGTGTCTCAAAGTCTTTGTATTCAGTGCCTCAGAGTCTCAGTGTCTCATTGCCTCAGTGTCTCAGTGTCCCTGTGTCGCTGTGTCTGAATGTCTCAGTGTGTCTCTATCTCTGTGCTTCAGTGCCTCAGTGTCTCAGAGTCTCAGTGTCTCAGTGTGTCTGTGTCTCAGAGTCTCAGTGTCTCTGTGTCTCAGTGTCTCAGTGTCTCTGTGTCTCAGTGTCTCAGTGTCTCAGTGTCTCTGTGTCTGAATGTCTCAGTGTGTCTCTATCTCTGTGCTTCAGTGCCTCAGTGTCTCAGAGTCTCAGTGTCTCAGTGTGTCTGTGTCTCAGCGTCCCTGTGCCTCAGTGTCTCTGTGTCTCTGTGCATCAGTGTCTCAGTTTCTCTGTGTCTCTGTGTCTCAGTGTCTTTGTGTCACAGTGTCTCTGTGCCTCAGTGTCTCTGTGTCTCTGTGCCTCAGTGTTTCAGTGCCTCAGTGTCTCAGTGTCTCAGAGTCTCAGTGTCACAGTGTGTCTGTGTTTCAGTGTCTCAGTGTCTCTGTGTCTCAGTGGCTCTGTGCCTCAGTGTCTCTGTGCCTCTGTGTCTCAAATTCTCAGTGTCTCTGTTCTCAGTGTCTCTGTGTCTCAGTGTCTCTGTGTCTCAGTGTCTCAAAGTCTTTGTATTCAGTGCCTCAGAGTTTCAGTGTCTCTTTGCCTCCGTGTTCCCAGTGTCTCTGTGTCTTTGTGTGTCTGTGTCTCAGTGTCTCAAAGTCTTTGTGTCTCAATGTATCTGTGTCTCAGTGTCTCAGTGTCCCTGTGTCCCTGTGTCTCTGTGTCTCTGTGTCTCAGAGTCTTAGTGTCTCTGTGTCTCAGTGTCTGTGTCAGTGTCTCAGAGTCTCAGTGTCTCAGATTCTCTGTGTCTCTGTGTCTCAATGTCTCAGTGTCTCTCTATCTCTCTGCTTCAGTGCCTCAGTGTCTCAGTGTGTCTGTGTCTCAGTGTCTCAGCGTCCCTGTGCCTCAGTGTCTCTGTGTCTCTGTGCATCAGTGTCTCAGTTTTTCTGTGTCTCTGTGTCTCAGTGTCTCATTGTCACAGTGTCTCTGTGTCTCTGTGCCTCAGTGTCTCTATGCCTCTGTGCCTTAGTGTTTCAGTGCCTCAGTGTTTCAGTGTCTCAGAGTCACATTGTCTCTGTGCGTCAGTGCCTCAGTGTCTCAGTATCTCAGAGTCTCAGTGTCTCAGTGTGTCTGTGTTTCAGTGTCTCAGTGTCTCTGTGCCTCAGTGTCTCTGTGTCTCAGTGTCTCAGAGACTCAGTGTCTCATTGTCTCTGTGTCTGAGTGTCTCTGTGCCTCAGTGCCTCAGTGTCACAGTGTCTCAGTGTCTCAGTGTCTCTGTGTCTCAGTGTCTCAGAGTTTCAGAGTCTCAATGTCTCAGAGACTCAGTGTCTCAGTGTCCCAGTGTACCTGTGCCTCAGTGTTTCAGTGTCTCAGTGTCTCAGTGTCTCTGTGCCTCAGTGTCTCAGTGTCCCTGTGTCTCTGTGTCTCAGAGTCTCAGAGTCTCAGAGTCTCAGAGTCTCAGTGTCTCAGTGTCTCAGTGCCTCAGTGCCTCAGAGTCTCAGTGTCTCTGTGCCTCAGTGTCTCAGTGTCCCTGTGTCTCTGTGTCTCAAAGTCTTTGTATTCAGTGCCTCAGAGTCTCAGTCTCAGTCTCAGTGTCTCAGTGTCTCTCTGTCTCAGTGCATCAGTGTCTCAGAGACACAGTGTCTCTGTGCCTCAGTGTCTCAGTGTCTCTGTGTCACTGTGTCTCAAAGTCTTTGTATTCAGTGCCTCAGAGTCTCAGTGTCTCATTGCCTCAGTGTCTCAGTGTCCCTGTGTCGCTGTGTCTCAGAGTCTCAGTGTCTCTGTGTCTCAGTGTCTCTGTGTCTCAGTGTCTCTGTGTCACAGTGTCTCAGTGTCTCTGTGTCTGAATGTCTCAGTGTGTCTCTATCTCTGTGCTTCAGTGCCTCAGTGTCTCAGAGTCTCAGTGTCTCAGTGTGTCTGTGTCTCAGTGTCTCAGCGTCCCTGTGCCTCAGTGTCTCTGTGTCTCTGTGCATCAGTGTCTCAGTTTCTCTGTGTCTCTGCGTCTCAGTGTCTCTGTGTCACAGTGTCTCTGTGTCTCTGTGCCTCAGTGTCTCTGTGTCTCTGTGCCTCAGTGTTTCAGTGCCTCAGTGTCTCAGTGTCTCAGAGTCTCAGTGTCACAGTGTGTCTGTGTTTCAGTGTCTCAGTGTCTCTGTGTCTCAGTGGCTCTGTGCCTCAGTGTCTCTGTGCCTCAGTGTCTATGCGTCTCAATGTCTCAGTTCTCTCTATCTCTGTGCCTCAGTGTCTCAGAGTCTCAGTGTGTCTGTGTCTCAGTGTCTCAGTGTCTCTGTGTCTCTGTGCCTCAATGTCACAGTGTGTCAGTGTCTCTGTGTCTCAAAGTTTTGTGTCTCTGTGTCTCAGAATCTCAGAGTCTCAAAGACTCTGTGTCCCAGAGTCTCAGTGTCTCAGTGTCTCAGTGTCTCCGTGTCTCTGTGTCTAAGTGTGTCAGTGCCTCTGTGTCTAAGTGTCTGTGAGTCACAGTGTCTCAGTGTCGCTGTGTCTCTGTGTCTTAGTGTCTCAGTGTCTCAGGGTCTCAGTGTCTCTGTGTCTCTGTGTCTCTGTGCCTCAATGCCTCCGTGTTCTCAGTGTCTCTGTGTCTCAGTGTCTCTGTGTCTCAGTGTCTCAGTGTCTCTGTGTCTGAATGTCTCAGTGTGTCTCTATCTCTGTGCTTCAGTGCCTCAGTGTCTCAGAGTCTCAGTGTCTCAGTGTGTCTGTGTCTCAGTGTCTCAGCGTCCCTGTGCCTCAGTGTCTCTGTGTCTCTGTGCATCAGTGTCTCAGTTTCTCTGTGTCTCTGTGTCTCAGTGTCTCTGTGTCACAGTGTCTCTGTGCCTCAGTGTCTCTGTGTCTCTGTGCCTCAGTGTTTCAGTGCCTCAGTGTCTCAGAGTCTCAGTGTCACAGTCTGTCTGTGTTTCAGTGTCTCAGTGTCTCTGTGTCTCAGTGGCTCTGTGCCTCAGTGTATCTGTGCCTCTGTGTCTCAAATTCTCAGTGTCTCTGTTCTCAGTGTCTCTGTGTCTCAGCGTCTCTGTGTCTCAGTGTCTCTGTGTCTCAGTGTCTCAAAGTCTTTGTATTCAGTGCCTCAGAGTTTCAGTGTCTCTTTGCCTCCGTGTTCCCAGTGTCTCTGTGTCTTTGTGTGTCTGTGTCTCAGTGTCTCAAAGTCTTTGTGTCTCAATGTATCTGTGTCTCAGTGTCTCAGTGTCCCTGTGTCCCTGTGTCTCTGTGTCTCTGTGTCTCTGTGTCTCAGAGTCTTAGTGTCTCTGTGTCTCAGTGTCTCTGTGTCAGTGTCTCAGAGTCTCAGTGTCTCAGTTTCTCTGTGTCTCTGTGTCTCAATGTCTCAGTGTCTCTCTATCTCTCTGCTTCTGTGCCTCAGTGTCTCAGTGTGTCTGTGTCTCAGTGTCTCAGCGTCCCTGTGCCTCAGTGTCTCTGTGTCTCTGTGCATCAGTGTCTCAGTTTTTCTGTGTCTCTGTGTCTCAGTGTCTCTGTGTCACATTGTCTCTGTGTCTCTGTGCCTCAGTGTCTCAGTGCCTCAGTGTTTCAGTGTCTCAGAGTCACATTGTCTCTGTGCGTCAGTGCCTCAGTGTCTCAGTATCTCAGAGTCTCAGTGTCTCAGTGTGTCTGTGTTTCAGTGCCTCAGTGTCTCTGTGCCTCAGTGTCTCTGTGTCTCAGTGTATCATTGTCTCAGAGACTCAGTGTCTCATTGTCTCTGTATCTGAGTGTCTCTGTGCCTCAGTGCCTCAGTGTCACAGTGTCTCAGTGTCTCAGTGTCTCTGTGTCTCAGTGTCTCAGAGTTTCAGAGTCTCAATGTCTCAGAGACTCAGTGTCTCAGTATCCCAGTGTAACTGTGCCTCAGTGTTTCAGTGTCTCAGTGTCTCAGTGCCTAAGTGCCTCAGAGTCTCAGTGTCTCAGTGCCTCAGTGTCTCAGTGTTCCTGTGTCTCTGTGTCTCAGAGTCTCAGAGTCTCAGTGTCTCAGTGTCTCAGTGCCTCAGTGCCTCAGAGTCTCAGTGTCTCTGTGCCTCAGTGTCTCAGTGTCCCTGTGTCTCAAAGTCTTTGTATTCAGTGCCGCAGAGTCTCAGTCTCAGTCTCAGTGTCTCAGTGTCTCTCTGTCTCAGTGTATCAGTGTCTCAGAGACACAGTGTCTCTGTGCCTCAGTGTCTCAGTGTCTCTGTGTCTCAAAGTCTTTGTATTCAGTGCCTCAGAGTCTCAGTGTCTCATTGCCTCAGTGTCTCAGTGTCCCTGTGTCTCAGAGTCTCAGTGTCTCTGTGTCTCTGTGTCTCAGTGTCTCTGTGTCTCAGTGTCTCTGTGTCTCAGTGTCTCAGTGTCTCTGTGTCTGAATGTCTCAGTGTGTCTCTATCTCTGTGCTTCAGTGCCTCAGTGTCTCAGAGTCTCAGTGTCTCAGTGTGTCTGTGTCTCAGTGTCTCAGCGTCCCTGTGCCTCAGTGTCTCTGTGTCTCTGTGCATCAGTGTCTCAGTTTCTCTGTGTCTCTGTGTCTCAGTGTCACAGTGTCTCTGTGTCTCTGTGCCTCAGTGTCTCTGTGTCTCTGTGCCTCAGTGTTTCAGTGCCTCAGTGTCTCAGTGTCTCAGAGTCTCAGTGTCACAGTGTGTCTGTGTTTCAGTGTCTCAGTGTCTCTGTGTCTCAGTGGCTCTGTGCCTCAGTGTCTCTGTGCCTCAGTGTCTATGCGTCTCAATGTCTCAGTTCTCTCTATCTCTGTGCCTCAGTGTCTCAGAGTCTCAGTGTGTCTGTGTCTCAGTGTCTCAGTGTCTCAGAGTCCCTGTGTCTCTGTGCCTCAATGTCACAGTGTGTCAGTGTCTCTGTGTCTCAAAGTTTTGTGTCTCTGTGTCTCAGAATCTCAGAGTCTCAAAGACTCTGTGTCCCAGAGTCTCAGTGTCTCAGTGTCTCAGTGTCTCCGTGTCTCTGTGTCTAAGTGTGTCAGTGCCTCTGTGTCTAAGTGTCTGTGAGTCACAGTGTCTCAGTGTCTCAGTGTCTCTGTGTCTCTGTGTCTCTGTGTCTTAGTGTCTCAGTGTCTCAGGGTCTCAGTGTCTCTGTGTCTCTGTGTCTCTGTGCCTCAATGCCTCCGTGTTCTCAGTGTCTCTGTGTCTCAGTGTCTCTGTGTCTCAGTGTCTCCGTGTCTCAGTGTCTCTGTGTCTGAATGTCTCAGTGTGCCTCTATCTCTGTGCTTCAGTGCCTCAGTGTCTCAGAGTCTCAGTGTCTCAGTGTGTCTGTGTCTCAGTGTCTCAGTGTCTCTGTGCCTCAGTGTCTCTGTGTCTCTGTGCATCAGTGTCTCAGTTTCTCTGTGTCTCTGTGTCTCAGTGTCACAGTGTCTCTGTGTCTCTGTGCCTCAGTGTCTCTGTGTCTCTGTGCCTCAGTGTTTCAGTGCCTCAGTGTCTCAGTGTCTCAGAGTCTCAGTGTCACAGTGTGTCTGTGTTTCAGTGTCTCAGTGTCTCTGTGTCTCAGTGGCTCTGTGCCTCAGTGTCTCTGTGCCTCAGTGTCTATGCGTCTCAATGTCTCAGTTCTCTCTATCTCTGTGCCTCAGTGTCTCAGAGTCTCAGTGTGTCTGTGTCTCAGTGTCTCAGTGTCTCTGTGTCTCAGAGTCCCTGTGTCTCTGTGCCTCAATGTCACAGTGTGTCAGTGTCTCTGTGTCTCAAAGTTTTGTGTCTCTGTGTCTCAGAATCTCAGAGTCTCAAAGACTCTGTGTCCCAGAGTCTCAGTGTCTCAGTGTCTCAGTGTCTCCGTGTCTCTGTGTCTAAGTGTGTCAGTGCCTCTGTGTCTAATTGTCTGTGAGTCACAGTGTCTCAGTGTCTCAGTGTCTCTGTGTCTCTGTGTCTCTGTGTCTTAGTGTCTCAGTGTCTCAGGGTCTCAGTGTATCTGTGTCTCTGTGTCTCTGTGCCTCAATGCCTCCGTGTTCTCAGTGTCTCTGTGTCTCAGTGTCTCTGTGTCTCAGTGTCTCTGTGTCTCAGTGTCTCAGTGTCTCTGTGTCTGAATGTCTCAGTGTGCCTCTATCTCTGTGCTTCAGTGCCTCAGTGTCTCAGAGTCTCAGTGTCTCAGTGTGTCTGTGTCTCAGTGTCTCAGCGTCCCTGTGCCTCAGTGTCTCTGTGTCTCTGTGCATCAGTGTCTCAGTTTCTCTGTGTCTCTGTGTCTCAGTGTCTCTGTGTCACAGTGTCTCTGTGTCTCTGTGCCTCAGTGTCTCTGTGCCTCAGTGTTTCAGTGCCTCAGTGTCTCAGAGTCTCAGTGTCACAATGTGTCTGTGTTTCAGTGTCTCAGTGTCTCTGTGTCTCAGTGGCTCTGTGCCTCAGTGTCTCTGTGCCTCTGTGTCTCAAATTCTCAGTGTCTCTGTTCTCAGTGTCTCTGTGTCTCAGTGTCTCAGTGTCTCTGTGTCTCAGTGTCTCAAAGACTTTGTATTCAGTGCCTCAGAGTTTCAGTGTCTCTTTGCCTCCGTGTTCCCAGTGTCTCTGTGTCTTTGTGTGTCTGTGTCTCAGTGTCTCAAAGTCTTTGTGTCTCAATGTATCTGTGTCTCAGTGTCTCAGTGTCCCTGTGTCCCTGTGTCTCTGTGTCTCTGTTTCTCAGTGTCTCTGTGTCAGTGTCTCAGAGTCTCAGTGTCTCAGTTTCTCTGTGTCTCTGTGTCTCAATGTCTCAGTGTCTCTCTATCTCTCTGCTTCAGTGCCTCAGTGTCTCAGTGTGTCTGTGTCTCAGTGTCTCAGCGTCCCTGTGCCTCAGTGTCTCTGTGTTTCTGTGCATCAGTGTCTCAGTTTTTCTGTGTCTCTGTGTCTCAGTGTCTCTGTGTCACAGTGTCTCTGTGTCTTTGTGTGTCTGTGTCTCAGTGTCTCAAAGTCTTTGTGTCTCAATGTATCTGTGTCTCAGTGTCTCAGTGTCCCTGTGTCCCTGTGTCTCTGTGTCTCTGTGTCTCTGTGTCTCAGAGTCTTAGTGTCTCTGTGTCTCAGTGTCTCTGTGTCAGTGTCTCAGAGTCTCAGTGTCTCAGTTTCTCTGTGTCTCTGTGTCTCAATGTCTCAGTGTCTCTCTATCTCTCTGCTTCTGTGCCTCAGTGTCTCAGTGTGTCTGTGTCTCAGTGTCTCAGCGTCCCTGTGCCTCAGTGTCTCTGTGTCTCTGTGCATCAGTGTCTCAGTTTTTCTGTGTCTCTGTGTCTCAGTGTCTCTGTGTCACATTGTCTCTGTGTCTCTGTGCCTCAGTGTCTCAGTGCCTCAGTGTTTCAGTGTCTCAGAGTCACATTGTCTCTGTGCGTCAGTGCCTCAGTGTCTCAGTATCTCAGAGTCTCAGTGTCTCAGTGTGTCTGTGTTTCAGTGCCTCAGTGTCTCTGTGCCTCAGTGTCTCTGTGTCTCAGTGTATCATTGTCTCAGAGACTCAGTGTCTCATTGTCTCTGTATCTGAGTGTCTCTGTGCCTCAGTGCCTCAGTGTCACAGTGTCTCAGTGTCTCAGTGTCTCTGTGTCTCAGTGTCTCAGAGTTTCAGAGTCTCAATGTCTCAGAGACTCAGTGTCTCAGTATCCCAGTGTAACTGTGCCTCAGTGTTTCAGTGTCTCAGTGTCTCAGTGCCTAAGTGCCTCAGAGTCTCAGTGTCTCAGTGCCTCAGTGTCTCAGTGTTCCTGTGTCTCTGTGTCTCAGAGTCTCAGAGTCTCAGTGTCTCAGTGTCTCAGTGCCTCAGTGCCTCAGAGTCTCAGTGTCTCTGTGCCTCAGTGTCTCAGTGTCCCTGTGTCTCAAAGTCTTTGTATTCAGTGCCGCAGAGTCTCAGTCTCAGTCTCAGTGTCTCAGTGTCTCTCTGTCTCAGTGTATCAGTGTCTCAGAGACACAGTGTCTCTGTGCCTCAGTGTCTCAGTGTCTCTGTGTCTCAAAGTCTTTGTATTCAGTGCCTCAGAGTCTCAGTGTCTCATTGCCTCAGTGTCTCAGTGTCCCTGTGTCTCAGAGTCTCAGTGTCTCTGTGTCTCTGTGTCTCAGTGTCTCTGTGTCTCAGTGTCTCTGTGTCTCAGTGTCTCAGTGTCTCTGTGTCTGAATGTCTCAGTGTGTCTCTATCTCTGTGCTTCAGTGCCTCAGTGTCTCAGAGTCTCAGTGTCTCAGTGTGTCTGTGTCTCAGTGTCTCAGCGTCCCTGTGCCTCAGTGTCTCTGTGTCTCTGTGCATCAGTGTCTCAGTTTCTCTGTGTCTCTGTGTCTCAGTGTCACAGTGTCTCTGTGTCTCTGTGCCTCAGTGTCTCTGTGTCTCTGTGCCTCAGTGTTTCAGTGCCTCAGTGTCTCAGTGTCTCAGAGTCTCAGTGTCACAGTGTGTCTGTGTTTCAGTGTCTCAGTGTCTCTGTGTCTCAGTGGCTCTGTGCCTCAGTGTCTCTGTGCCTCAGTGTCTATGCGTCTCAATGTCTCAGTTCTCTCTATCTCTGTGCCTCAGTGTCTCAGAGTCTCAGTGTGTCTGTGTCTCAGTGTCTCAGTGTCTCAGAGTCCCTGTGTCTCTGTGCCTCAATGTCACAGTGTGTCAGTGTCTCTGTGTCTCAAAGTTTTGTGTCTCTGTGTCTCAGAATCTCAGAGTCTCAAAGACTCTGTGTCCCAGAGTCTCAGTGTCTCAGTGTCTCAGTGTCTCCGTGTCTCTGTGTCTAAGTGTGTCAGTGCCTCTGTGTCTAAGTGTCTGTGAGTCACAGTGTCTCAGTGTCTCAGTGTCTCTGTGTCTCTGTGTCTCTGTGTCTTAGTGTCTCAGTGTCTCAGGGTCTCAGTGTCTCTGTGTCTCTGTGTCTCTGTGCCTCAATGCCTCCGTGTTCTCAGTGTCTCTGTGTCTCAGTGTCTCTGTGTCTCAGTGTCTCCGTGTCTCAGTGTCTCAGTGTCTCTGTGTCTGAATGTCTCAGTGTGCCTCTATCTCTGTGCTTCAGTGCCTCAGTGTCTCAGAGTCTCAGTGTCTCAGTGTGTCTGTGTCTCAGTGTCTCAGTGTCTCTGTGCCTCAGTGTCTCTGTGTCTCTGTGCATCAGTGTCTCAGTTTCTCTGTGTCTCTGTGTCTCAGTGTCACAGTGTCTCTGTGTCTCTGTGCCTCAGTGTCTCTGTGTCTCTGTGCCTCAGTGTTTCAGTGCCTCAGTGTCTCAGTGTCTCAGAGTCTCAGTGTCACAGTGTGTCTGTGTTTCAGTGTCTCAGTGTCTCTGTGTCTCAGTGGCTCTGTGCCTCAGTGTCTCTGTGCCTCAGTGTCTATGCGTCTCAATGTCTCAGTTCTCTCTATCTCTGTGCCTCAGTGTCTCAGAGTCTCAGTGTGTCTGTGTCTCAGTGTCTCAGTGTCTCTGTGTCTCAGAGTCCCTGTGTCTCTGTGCCTCAATGTCACAGTGTGTCAGTGTCTCTGTGTCTCAAAGTTTTGTGTCTCTGTGTCTCAGAATCTCAGAGTCTCAAAGACTCTGTGTCCCAGAGTCTCAGTGTCTCAGTGTCTCAGTGTCTCCGTGTCTCTGTGTCTAAGTGTGTCAGTGCCTCTGTGTCTAATTGTCTGTGAGTCACAGTGTCTCAGTGTCTCAGTGTCTCTGTGTCTCTGTGTCTCTGTGTCTTAGTGTCTCAGTGTCTCAGGGTCTCAGTGTCTCTGTGTCTCTGTGTCTCTGTGCCTCAATGCCTCCGTGTTCTCAGTGTCTCTGTGTCTCAGTGTCTCTGTGTCTCAGTGTCTCTGTGTCTCAGTGTCTCAGTGTCTCTGTGTCTGAATGTCTCAGTGTGCCTCTATCTCTGTGCTTCAGTGCCTCAGTGTCTCAGAGTCTCAGTGTCTCAGTGTGTCTGTGTCTCAGTGTCTCAGCGTCCCTGTGCCTCAGTGTCTCTGTGTCTCTGTGCATCAGTGTCTCAGTTTCTCTGTGTCTCTGTGTCTCAGTGTCTCTGTGTCACAGTGTCTCTGTGTCTCTGTGCCTCAGTGTCTCTGTGCCTCAGTGTTTCAGTGCCTCAGTGTCTCAGAGTCTCAGTGTCACAATGTGTCTGTGTTTCAGTGTCTCAGTGTCTCTGTGTCTCAGTGGCTCTGTGCCTCAGTGTCTCTGTGCCTCTGTGTCTCAAATTCTCAGTGTCTCTGTTCTCAGTGTCTCTGTGTCTCAGTGTCTCAGTGTCTCTGTGTCTCAGTGTCTCAAAGACTTTGTATTCAGTGCCTCAGAGTTTCAGTGTCTCTTTGCCTCCGTGTTCCCAGTGTCTCTGTGTCTTTGTGTGTCTGTGTCTCAGTGTCTCAAAGTCTTTGTGTCTCAATGTATCTGTGTCTCAGTGTCTCAGTGTCCCTGTGTCCCTGTGTCTCTGTGTCTCTGTTTCTCAGTGTCTCTGTGTCAGTGTCTCAGAGTCTCAGTGTCTCAGTTTCTCTGTGTCTCTGTGTCTCAATGTCTCAGTGTCTCTCTATCTCTCTGCTTCAGTGCCTCAGTGTCTCAGTGTGTCTGTGTCTCAGTGTCTCAGCGTCCCTGTGCCTCAGTGTCTCTGTGTTTCTGTGCATCAGTGTCTCAGTTTTTCTGTGTCTCTGTGTCTCAGTGTCTCTGTGTCACAGTGTCTCTGTGTCTCTGTGCCTCAGTGTCTCTGTGCCTCTGTGCCTCAGTGTTTCAGTGCCTCAGTGTTTCAGTGTCTCAGAGTCACATTGTCTCTGTGCGTCAGTGCCTCAGTGTCTCAGTATCTCAGAGTCTCAGTGTCTCAGTGTGTCTGTGTTTCAGTTCCTCAGTGTCTCTGTGCCTCAGTGTCTCTGTGTCTCAGTGTATCAGTGTCTCAGAGACTCAGTGTCTCATTGTCTCTGTGTCTGAGTGTCTCTGTGCCTCAGTGCCTCAGTGTCACAGTGTCTCAGTGTCTCCGTGTCTCAGTGTCTCAGAGTTTCAGAGTCTCAATGTCTCAGAGACTCAGTGTCTCAGTATCCCAGTGTACCTGTGCCTCAGTGTTTCAGTGTCTCAGTGTCTCAGTGCCTAAGTGCCTCAGACTCTCAGTGTCTCTGTGCCTCAGTGTCTCAGTGTCCCTGTGTCTCTGTGTCTCAGAGTCTCAGAGTCTCAGTGTCTCAGTGTCTCAGTGCCTCAGTGCCTCAGAGTCTCAGTGTCTCTGTGCCTCAGTGTCTCAGTGTCCCTGTGTCTCTGTGTCTCAAAGTCTTTGTATTCAGTGCCTCAGAGTCTCAGTGTCTCATTGCCTCAGTGTCTCAGTGTCCCTGTGTCGCTGTGTCTCAGAGTCTCAGTGTCTCTGTGTCTCAGTGTCTCTGTGTCTCAGTGTCTCTGTGTCTCAGTGTCTCTGTGTCTGAATTTCTCAGTGTGTCTCTATCTCTGTGCTTCAGTGCCTCAGTGTCTCAGAGTCTCAGTGTCTCAGTGTGTCTGTGTCTCAGTGTCTCAGCGTCCCTGTGCCTCAGTGTCTCTGTGTCTCTGTGCATCAGTGTCTCAGTTTCTCTGTGTCTCTGTGTCTCAGTGTCTCTGTGTCACAGTGTCTCTGTGTCTCTGTGCCTCAGTGTCTCTGTGTCTCTGTGCCTCAGTGTTTCAGTGCCTCAGTGTCTCAGTGTCTCAGAGTCTCAGTGTCACAGTGTGTCTGTGTTTCAGTGTCTCAGTGTCTCTGTGTCTCAGTGGCTCTGTGCCTCAGTGTCTCTGTGCCTCAGTGTCTATGCGTCTCAATGTCTCAGTTCTCTCTATCTCTGTGCCTCAGTGTCTCAGAGTCTCAGTGTGTCTGTGTCTCAGTGTCTCTGTGTCTCAGAGTCCCTGTGTCTCTGTGCCTCAATGTCACAGTGTGTCAGTGTCTCTGTGTCTCAAAGTTTTGTGTCTCTGTGTCTCAGAATCTCAGAGTCTCAAAGACTCTGTGTCCCAGAGTCTCAGTGTCTCAGTGTCTCAGTGTCTCCGTGTCTCTGTGTCTAAGTGTGTCAGTGCCTCTGTGTCTAAGTGTCTGTGAGTCACAGTGTCTCAATGCCTCAGTGTCTCTGTGTCTCTGTGCATCAGTGTCTCAGTTTTTCTGTGTCTCTGTGTCTCAGTGTCTCATTGTCACAGTGTCTCTGTGTCTCTGTGCCTCAGTGTCTCTATGCCTCTGTGCCTTAGTGTTTCAGTGCCTCAGTGTTTCAGTGTCTCAGAGTCACATTGTCTCTGTGCGTCAGTGCCTCAGTGTCTCAGTATCTCAGAGTCTCAGTGTCTCAGTGTGTCTGTGTTTCAGTGTCTCAGTGTCTCTGTGCCTCAGTGTCTCTGTGTCTCAGTGTCTCAGAGACTCAGTGTCTCATTGTCTCTGTGTCTGAGTGTCTCTATGCCTCAGTGCCTCAGTGTCACAGTGTCTCAGTGTCTCAGTGTCTCTGTGTCTCAGTGTCTCAGAGTTTCAGAGTCTCAATGTCTCAGAGACTCAGTGTCTCAGTGTCCCAGTGTACCTGTGCCTCAGTGTTTCAGTGTCTCAGTGTCTCAGTGTCTCTGTGCCTCAGTGTCTCAGTGTCCCTGTGTCTCTGTGTCTCAGAGTCTCAGAGTCTCAGAGTCTCAGTGTCTCAGTGTCTCAGTGCCTCAGTGCCTCAGAGTCTCAGTGTCTCTGTGCCTCAGTGTCTCAGTGTCCCTGTGTCTCTGTGTCTCAAAGTCTTTGTATTCAGTGCCTCAGAGTCTCAGTCTCAGTCTCAGTGTCTCAGTGTCTCTCTGTCTCAGTGCATCAGTGTCTCAGAGACAGTGTCTCTGTGCCTCAGTGTCTCAGTGTCTCTGTGTCACTGTGTCTCAAAGTCTTTGTATTCAGTGCCTCAGAGTCTCAGTGTCTCATTGCCTCAGTGTCTCAGTGTCCCTGTGTCGCTGTGTCTCAGAGTCTCAGTGTCTCTGTGTCTCAGTGTCTCTGTGTCTCAGTGTCTCTGTGTCACAGTGTCTCAGTGTCTCTGTGTCTGAATGTCTCAGTGTGTCTCTATCTCTGTGCTTCAGTGCCTCAGTGTCTCAGAGTCTCAGTGTCTCAGTGTGTCTGTGTCTCAGTGTCTCAGCGTCCCTGTGCCTCAGTGTCTCTGTGTCTCTGTGCATCAGTGTCTCAGTTTCTCTGTGTCTCTGCGTCTCAGTGTCTCTGTGTCACAGTGTCTCTGTGTCTCTGTGCCTCAGTGTCTCTGTGTCTCTGTGCCTCAGTGTTTCAGTGCCTCAGTGTCTCAGTGTCTCAGAGTCTCAGTGTCACAGTGTGTCTGTGTTTCAGTGTCTCAGTGTCTCTGTGTCTCAGTGGCTCTGTGCCTCAGTGTCTCTGTGCCTCAGTGTCTATGCGTCTCAATGTCTCAGTTCTCTCTATCTCTGTGCCTCAGTGTCTCAGAGTCTCAGTGTGTCTGTGTCTCAGTGTCTCAGTGTCTCTGTGTCTCTGTGCCTCAATGTCACAGTGTGTCAGTGTCTCTGTGTCTCAAAGTTTTGTGTCTCTGTGTCTCAGAATCTCAGAGTCTCAAAGACTCTGTGTCCCAGAGTCTCAGTGTCTCAGTGTCTCAGTGTCTCCGTGTCTCTGTGTCTAAGTGTGTCAGTGCCTCTGTGTCTAAGTGTCTGTGAGTCACAGTGTCTCAGTGTCGCTGTGTCTCTGTGTCTTAGTGTCTCAGTGTCTCAGGGTCTCAGTGTCTCTGTGTCTCTGTGCCTCAATGCCTCCGTGTTCTCAGTGTCTCTGTGTCTCAGTGTCTCTGTGTCTCAGTGTCTCTGTGTCTCAGTGTCTCAGTGTCTCTGTGTCTGA
Source organism: Prionace glauca (assembly GCA_037974335.1). Classification (NCBI taxonomy): domain Eukaryota; kingdom Metazoa; phylum Chordata; class Chondrichthyes; order Carcharhiniformes; family Carcharhinidae; genus Prionace; species Prionace glauca. Next base: position 274,822 of record JBBMRE010000131.1, read on the forward strand.
ATGTCTCAGTGTGTCTCTATCTCTGTGCTTCAGTGCCTCAGTGTCTCAGAGTCTCAGTGTCTCAGTGTGTCTGTGTCTCAGTGTCTCAGCGTCCCTGTGCCTCAGTGTCTCTGTGTCTCTGTGCATCAGTGTCTCAGTTTCTCTGTGTCTCTGTGTCTCAGTGTCTCTGTGTCACAGTGTCTCTGTGCCTCAGTGTCTCTGTGTCTCTGTGCCTCAGTGTTTCAGTGCCTCAGTGTCTCAGAGTCTCAGTGTCACAGTCTGTCTGTGTTTCAGTGTCTCAGTGTCTCTGTGTCTCAGTGGCTCTGTGCCTCAGTGTCTCTGTGCCTCTGTGTCTCAAATTCTCAGTGTCTCTGTTCTCAGTGTCTCTGTGTCTCAGCGTCTCTGTGTCTCAGTGTCTCTGTGTCTCAGTGTCTCAAAGTCTTTGTATTCAGTGCCTCAGAGTTTCAGTGTCTCTTTGCCTCCGTGTTCCCAGTGTCTCTGTGTCTTTGTGTGTCTGTGTCTCAGTGTCTCAAAGTCTTTGTGTCTCAATGTATCTGTGTCTCAGTGTCTCAGTGTCCCTGTGTCCCTGTGTCTCTGTGTCTCTGTGTCTCTGTGTCTCAGAGTCTTAGTGTCTCTGTGTCTCAGTGTCTCTGTGTCAGTGTCTCAGAGTCTCAGTGTCTCAGTTTCTCTGTGTCTCTGTGTCTCAATGTCTCAGTGTCTCTCTATCTCTCTGCTTCTGTGCCTCAGTGTCTCAGTGTGTCTGTGTCTCAGTGTCTCAGCGTCCCTGTGCCTCAGTGTCTCTGTGTCTCTGTGCATCAGTGTCTCAGTTTTTCTGTGTCTCTGTGTCTCAGTGTCTCTGTGTCACATTGTCTCTGTGTCTCTGTGCCTCAGTGTCTCAGTGCCTCAGTGTTTCAGTGTCTCAGAGTCACATTATCTCTGTGCGTCAGTGCCTCAGTGTCTCAGTATCTCAGAGTCTCAGTGTCTCAGTGTGTCTGTGTTTCAGTGCCTCAGTGTCTCTGTGCCTCAGTGTCTCTGTGTCTCAGTGTATCATTGTCTCAGAGACTCAGTGTCTCATTGTCTCTGTATCTGAGTGTCTCTGTGCCTCAGTGCCTCAGTGTCACAGTGTCTCAGTGTCTCAGTGTCTCTGTGTCTCAGTGTCTCAGAGTTTCAGAGTCTCAATGTCTCAGAGACTCAGTGTCTCAGTATCCCAGTGTACCTGTGCCTCAGTGTTTCAGTGTCTCAGTGTCTCAGTGCCTAAGTGCCTCAGAGTCTCAGTGTCTCAGTGCCTCAGTGTCTCAGTGTTCCTGTGTCTCTGTGTCTCAGAGTCTCAGAGTCTCAGTGTCTCAGTGTCTCAGTGCCTCAGTGCCTCAGAGTCTCAGTGTCTCTGTGCCTCAGTGTCTCTGTGTCCCTGTGTCTCAAAGTCTTTGTATTCAGTGCCGCAGAGTCTCAGTCTCAGTCTCAGTGTCTCAGTGTCTCTCTGTCTCAGTGTATCAGTGTCTCAGAGACACAGTGTCTCTGTGCCTCAGTGTCTCAGTGTCTCTGTGTCTCAAAGTCTTTGTATTCAGTGCCTCAGAGTCTCAGTGTCTCATTGCCTCAGTGTCTCAGTGTCCCTGTGTCTCAGAGTCTCAGTGTCTCTGTGTCTCTGTGTCTCAGTGTCTCTGTGTCTCAGTGTCTCTGTGTCTCAGTGTCTCAGTGTCTCTGTGTCTGAATGTCTCAGTGTGTCTCTATCTCTGTGCTTCAGTGCCTCAGTGTCTCAGAGTCTCAGTGTCTCAGTGTGTCTGTGTCTCAGTGTCTCAGCGTCCCTGTGCCTCAGTGTCTCTGTGTCTCTGTGCATCAGTGTCTCAGTTTCTCTGTGTCTCTGTGTCTCAGTGTCACAGTGTCTCTGTGTCTCTGTGCCTCAGTGTCTCTGTGTCTCTGTGCCTCAGTGTTTCAGTGCCTCAGTGTCTCAGTGTCTCAGAGTCTCAGTGTCACAGTGTGTCTGTGTTTCAGTGTCTCAGTGTCTCTGTGTCTCAGTGGCTCTGTGCCTCAGTGTCTCTGTGCCTCAGTGTCTATGCGTCTCAATGTCTCAGTTCTCTCTATCTCTGTGCCTCAGTGTCTCAGAGTCTCAGTGTGTCTGTGTCTCAGTGTCTCAGTGTCTCTGTGTCTCAGAGTCCCTGTGTCTCTGTGCCTCAATGTCACAGTGTGTCAGTGTCTCTGTGTCTCAAAGTTTTGTGTCTCTGTGTCTCAGAATCTCAGAGTCTCAAAGACTCTGTGTCCCAGAGTCTCAGTGTCTCAGTGTCTCAGTGTCTCCGTGTCTCTGTGTCTAAGTGTGTCAGTGCCTCTGTGTCTAAGTGTCTGTGAGTCACAGTGTCTCAGTGTCTCAGTGTCTCTGTGTCTCTGTGTCTCTGTGTCTTAGTGTCTCAGTGTCTCAGGGTCTCAGTGTCTCTGTGTCTCTGTGTCTCTGTGCCTCAATGCCTCCGTGTTCTCAGTGTCTCTGTGTCTCAGTGTCTCTGTGTCTCAGTGTCTCCGTGTCTCAGTGTCTCAGTGTCTCTGTGTCTGAATGTCTCAGTGTGCCTCTATCTCTGTGCTTCAGTGCCTCAGTGTCTCAGAGTCTCAGTGTCTCAGTGTGTCTGTGTCTCAGTGTCTCAGCGTCCCTGTGCCTCAGTGTCTCTGTGTCTCTGTGCATCAGTGTCTCAGTTTCTCTGTGTCTCTGTGTCTCAGTGTCACAGTGTCTCTGTGTCTCTGTGCCTCAGTGTCTCTGTGTCTCTGTGCCTCAGTGTTTCAGTGCCTCAGTGTCTCAGTGTCTCAGAGTCTCAGTGTCACAGTGTGTCTGTGTTTCAGTGTCTCAGTGTCTCTGTGTCTCAGTGGCTCTGTGCCTCAGTGTCTCTGTGCCTCAGTGTCTATGCGTCTCAATGTCTCAGTTCTCTCTATCTCTGTGCCTCAGTGTCTCAGAGTCTCAGTGTGTCTGTGTCTCAGTGTCTCAGTGTCTCTGTGTCTCAGAGTCCCTGTGTCTCTGTGCCTCAATGTCACAGTGTGTCAGTGTCTCTGTGTCTCAAAGTTTTGTGTCTCTGTGTCTCAGAATCTCAGAGTCTCAAAGACTCTGTGTCCCAGAGTCTCAGTGTCTCAGTGTCTCAGTGTCTCCGTGTCTCTGTGTCTAAGTGTGTCAGTGCCTCTGTGTCTAATTGTCTGTGAGTCACAGTGTCTCAGTGTCTCAGTGTCTCTGTGTCTCTGTGTCTCTGTGTCTTAGTGTCTCAGTGTCTCAGGGTCTCAGTGTCTCTGTGTCTCTGTGTCTCTGTGCCTCAATGCCTCCGTGTTCTCAGTGTCTCTGTGTCTCAGTGTCTCTGTGTCTCAGTGTCTCTGTGTCTCAGTGTCTCAGTGTCTCTGTGTCTGAATGTCTCAGTGTGCCTCTATCTCTGTGCTTCAGTGCCTCAGTGTCTCAGAGTCTCAGTGTCTCAGTGTGTCTGTGTCTCAGTGTCTCAGCGTCCCTGTGCCTCAGTGTCTCTGTGTCTCTGTGCATCAGTGTCTCAGTTTCTCTGTGTCTCTGTGTCTCAGTGTCTCTGTGTCACAGTGTCTCTGTGTCTCTGTGCCTCAGTGTCTCTGTGCCTCAGTGTTTCAGTGCCTCAGTGTCTCAGAGTCTCAGTGTCACAATGTGTCTGTGTTTCAGTGTCTCAGTGTCTCTGTGTCTCAGTGGCTCTGTGCCTCAGTGTCTCTGTGCCTCTGTGTCTCAAATTCTCAGTGTCTCTGTTCTCAGTGTCTCTGTGTCTCAGTGTCTCAGTGTCTCTGTGTCTCAGTGTCTCAAAGACTTTGTATTCAGTGCCTCAGAGTTTCAGTGTCTCTTTGCCTCCGTGTTCCCAGTGTCTCTGTGTCTTTGTGTGTCTGTGTCTCAGTGTCTCAAAGTCTTTGTGTCTCAATGTATCTGTGTCTCAGTGTCTCAGTGTCCCTGTGTCCCTGTGTCTCTGTGTCTCTGTTTCTCAGTGTCTCTGTGTCAGTGTCTCAGAGTCTCAGTGTCTCAGTTTCTCTGTGTCTCTGTGTCTCAATGTCTCAGTGTCTCTCTATCTCTCTGCTTCAGTGCCTCAGTGTCTCAGTGTGTCTGTGTCTCAGTGTCTCAGCGTCCCTGTGCCTCAGTGTCTCTGTGTCTCTGTGCATCAGTGTCTCAGTTTTTCTGTGTCTCTGTGTCTCAGTGTCTCTGTGTCACAGTGTCTCTGTGTCTCCATGCCTCAGTGTCTCTGTGCCTCTGTGCCTCAGTGTTTCAGTGCCTCAGTGTTTCAGTGTCTCAGAGTCACATTGTCTCTGTGCGTCAGTGCCTCAGTGTCTCAGTATCTCAGAGTCTCAGTGTCTCAGTGTGTCTGTGTTTCAGTTCCTCAGTGTCTCTGTGCCTCAGTGTCTCTGTGTCTCAGTGTATCAGTGTCTCAGAGACTCAGTGTCTCATTGTCTCTGTGTCTGAGTGTCTCTGTGCCTCAGTGCCTCAGTGTCACAGTGTCTCAGTGTCTCCGTGTCTCAGTGTCTCAGAGTTTCAGAGTCTCAATGTCTCAGAGACTCAGTGTCTCAGTATCCCAGTGTACCTGTGCCTCAGTGTTTCAGTGTCTCAGTGTCTCAGTGCCTAAGTGCCTCAGACTCTCAGTGTCTCTGTGCCTCAGTGTCTCAGTGTCCCTGTGTCTCTGTGTCTCAGAGTCTCAGAGTCTCAGTGTCTCAGTGTCTCAGTGCCTCAGTGCCTCAGAGTCTCAGTGTCTCTGTGCCTCAGTGTCTCAGTGTCCCTGTGTCTCTGTGTCTCAAAGTCTTTGTATTCAGTGCCTCAGAGTCTCAGTGTCTCATTGCCTCAGTGTCTCAGTGTCCCTGTGTCGCTGTGTCTCAGAGTCTCAGTGTCTCTGTGTCTCAGTGTCTCTATGTCTCAGTGTCTCTGTGTCTCAGTGTCTCTGTGTCTGAATGTCTCAGTGTGTCTCTATCTCTGTGCTTCAGTGCCTCAGTGTCTCAGAGTCTCAGTGTCTCAGTGTGTCTGTGTCTCAGTGTCTCAGCGTCCCTGTGCCTCAGTGTCTCTGTGTCTCTGTGCATCAGTGTCTCAGTTTCTCTGTGTCTCTGTGTCTCAGTGTCTCTGTGTCACAGTGTCTCTGTGTCTCTGTGCCTCAGTGTCTCTGTGTCTCTGTGCCTCAGTGTTTCAGTGCCTCAGTGTCTCAGTGTCTCAGAGTCTCAGTGTCACAGTGTGTCTGTGTTTCAGTGTCTCAGTGTCTCTGTGTCTCAGAGGCTCTGTGCCTCAGTGTCTCTGTGCCTCAGTGTCTATGCGTCTCAATGTCTCAGTTCTCTCTATCTCTGTGCCTCAGTGTCTCAGAGTCTCAGTGTGTCTGTGTCTCAGTGTCTCTGTGTCTCAGAGTCCCTGTGTCTCTGTGCCTCAATGTCACAGTGTGTCAGTGTCTCTGTGTCTCAAAGTTTTGTGTCTCTGTGTCTCAGAATCTCAGAGTCTCAAAGACTCTGTGTCCCAGAGTCTCAGTGTCTCAGTGTCTCCGTGTCTCTGTGTCTAAGTGTGTCAGTGCCTCTGTGTCTAAGTGTCTGTGAGTCACAGTGTCTCAATGCCTCAGTGTCTCTGTGTCTCTGTGCATCAGTGTCTCAGTTTTTCTGTGTCTCTGTGTCTCAGTGTCTCATTGTCACAGTGTCTCTGTGTCTCTGTGCCTCAGTGTCTCTATGCCTCTGTGCCTTAGTGTTTCAGTGCCTCAGTGTTTCAGTGTCTCAGAGTCACATTGTCTCTGTGCGTCAGTGCCTCAGTGTCTCAGTATCTCAGAGTCTCAGTGTCTCAGTGTGTCTGTGTTTCAGTGTCTCAGTGTCTCTGTGACTCAGTGTCTCTGTGTCTCAGTGTCTCAGAGACTCAGTGTCTCATTGTCTCTGTGTCTGAGTGTCTCTGTGCCTCAGTGCCTCAGTGTCACAGTGTCTCAGTGTCTCAGTGTCTCTGTGTCTCAGTGTCTCAGAGTTTCAGAGTCTCAATGTCTCAGAGACTCAGTGTCTCAGTGTCCCAGTGTACCTGTGCCTCAGTGTTTCAGTGTCTCAGTGTCTCAGTGTCTCTGTGCCTCAGTGTCTCAGTGTCCCTGTGTCTCTGTGTCTCAGAGTCTCAGAGTCTCAGAGTCTCAGTGTCTCAGTGTCTCAGTGCCTCAGTGCCTCAGAGTCTCAGTGTCTCTGTGCCTCAGTGTCTCAGTGTCCCTGTGTCTCTGTGTCTCAAAGTCTTTGTATTCAGTGCCTCAGAGTCTCAGTCTCAGTCTCAGTGTCTCAGTGTCTCTCTGTCTCAGTGCATCAGTGTCTCAGAGACACAGTGTCTCTGTGCCTCAGTGTCTCAGTGTCTCTGTGTCACTGTGTCTCAAAGTCTTTGTATTCAGTGCCTCAGAGTCTCAGTGTCTCATTGCCTCAGTGTCTCAGTGTCCCTGTGTCGCTGTGTCTCAGAGTCTCAGTGTCTCTGTGTCTCAGTGTCTCTGTGTCTCAGTGTCTCTGTGTCACAGTGTCTCAGTGTCTCTGTGTCTGAATGTCTCAGTGTGTCTCTATCTCTGTGCTTCAGTGCCTCAGTGTCTCAGAGTCTCAGTGTCTCAGTGTGTCTGTGTCTCAGTGTCTCAGCGTCCCTGTGCCTCAGTGTCTCTGTGTCTCTGTGCATCAGTGTCTCAGTTTCTCTGTGTCTCTGCGTCTCAGTGTCTCTGTGTCACAGTGTCTCTGTGTCTCTGTGCCTCAGTGTCTCTGTGTCTCTGTGCCTCAGTGTTTCAGTGCCTCAGTGTCTCAGTGTCTCAGAGTCTCAGTGTCACAGTGTGTCTGTGTTTCAGTGTCTCAGTGTCTCTGTGTCTCAGTGGCTCTGTGCCTCAGTGTCTCTGTGCCTCAGTGTCTATGCGTCTCAATGTCTCAGTTCTCTCTATCTCTGTGCCTCAGTGTCTCAGAGTCTCCGTGTGTCTGTGTCTCAGTGTCTCAGTGTCTCTGTGTCTCTGTGCCTCAATGTCACAGTGTGTCAGTGTCTCTGTGTCTCAAAGTTTTGTGTCTCTGTGTCTCAGAATCTCAGAGTCTCAAAGACTCTGTGTCCCAGAGTCTCAGTGTCTCAGTGTCTCAGTGTCTCCGTGTCTCTGTGTCTAAGTGTGTCAGTGCCTCTGTGTCTAAGTGTCTGTGAGTCACAGTGTCTCAGTGTCGCTGTGTCTCTGTGTCTTAGTGTCTCAGTGTCTCAGGGTCTCAGTGTCTCTGTGTCTCTGTGTCTCTGTGCCTCAATGCCTCCGTGTTCTCAGTGTCTCTGTGTCTCAGTGTCTCTGTGTCTCAGTGTCTCTGTGTCTCAGTGTCTCAGTGTCTCTGTGTCTGAATGTCTCAGTGTGTCTCTATCTCTGTGCTTCAGTGCCTCAGTGTCTCAGAGTCTCAGTGTCTCAGTGTGTCTGTGTCTCAGTGTCTCAGCGTCCCTGTGCCTCAGTGTCTCTGTGTCTCTGTGCATCAGTGTCTCAGTTTCTCTGTGTCTCTGTGTCTCAGTGTCTCTGTGTCACAGTGTCTCTGTGCCTCAGTGTCTCTGTGTCTCTGTGCCTCAGTGTTTCAGTGCCTCAGTGTCTCAGAGTCTCAGTGTCACAGTCTGTCTGTGTTTCAGTGTCTCAGTGTCTCTGTGTCTCAGTGGCTCTGTGCCTCAGTGTCTCTGTGCCTCTGTGTCTCAAATTCTCAGTGTCTCTGTTCTCAGTGTCTCTGTGTCTCAGCGTCTCTGTGTCTCAGTGTCTCTGTGTCTCAGTGTCTCAAAGTCTTTGTATTCAGTGCCTCAGAGTTTCAGTGTCTCTTTGCCTCCGTGTTCCCAGTGTCTCTGTGTCTTTGTGTGTCTGTGTCTCAGTGTCTCAAAGTCTTTGTGTCTCAATGTATCTGTGTCTCAGTGTCTCAGTGTCCCTGTGTCCCTGTGTCTCTGTGTCTCTGTGTCTCTGTGTCTCAGAGTCTTAGTGTCTCTGTGTCTCAGTGTCTCTGTGTCAGTGTCTCAGAGTCTCAGTGTCTCAGTTTCTCTGTGTCTCTGTGTCTCAATGTCTCAGTGTCTCTCTATCTCTCTGCTTCTGTGCCTCAGTATCTCAGTGTGTCTGTGTCTCAGTGTCTCAGCGTCCCTGTGCCTCAGTGTCTCTGTGTCTCTGTGCATCAGTGTCTCAGTTTTTCTGTGTCTCTGTGTCTCAGTGTCTCTGTGTCACATTGTCTCTGTGTCTCTGTGCCTCAGTGTCTCAGTGCCTCAGTGTTTCAGTGTCTCAGAGTCACATTGTCTCTGTGCGTCAGTGCCTCAGTGTCTCAGTATCTCAGAGTCTCAGTGTCTCAGTGTGTCTGTGTTTCAGTGCCTCAGTGTCTCTGTGCCTCAGTGTCTCTGTGTCTCAGTGTATCATTGTCTCAGAGACTCAGTGTCTCATTGTCTCTGTATCTGAGTGTCTCTGTGCCTCAGTGCCTCAGTGTCACAGTGTCTCAGTGTCTCAGTGTCTCTGTGTCTCAGTGTCTCAGAGTTTCAGAGTCTCAATGTCTCAGAGACTCAGTGTCTCAGTATCCCAGTGTACCTGTGCCTCAGTGTTTCAGTGTCTCAGTGTCTAAGTGTGTCAGTGCCTCTGTGTCTAAGTGTCTGTGAGTCACAGTGTCTCAATGCCTCAGTGTCTCTGTGTCTCTGTGCATCAGTGTCTCAGTTTTTCTGTGTCTCTGTGTCTCAGTGTCTCATTGTCACAGTGTCTCTGTGTCTCTGTGCCTCAGTGTCTCTATGCCTCTGTGCCTTAGTGTTTCAGTGCCTCAGTGTTTCAGTGTCTCAGAGTCACATTGTCTCTGTGCGTCAGTGCCTCAGTGTCTCAGTATCTCAGAGTCTCAGTGTCTCAGTGTGTCTGTGTTTCAGTGTCTCAGTGTCTCTGTGCCTCAGTGTCTCTGTGTCTCAGTGTCTCAGAGACTCAGTGTCTCATTGTCTCTGTGTCTGAGTGTCTCTGTGCCTCAGTGCCTCAGTGTCACAGTGTCTCAGTGTCTCAGTGTCTCTGTGTCTCAGTGTCTCAGAGTTTCAGAGTCTCAATGTCTCAGAGACTCAGTGTCTCAGTGTCCCAGTGTACCTGTGCCTCAGTGTTTCAGTGTCTCAGTGTCTCAGTGTCTCTGTGCCTCAGTGTCTCAGTGTCCCTGTGTCTCTGTGTCTCAGAGTCTCAGAGTCTCAGAGTCTCAGTGTCTCAGTGTCTCAGTGCCTCAGTGCCTCAGAGTCTCAGTGTCTCTGTGCCTCAGTGTCTCAGTGTCCCTGTGTCTCTGTGTCTCAAAGTCTTTGTATTCAGTGCCTCAGAGTCTCAGTCTCAGTCTCAGTGTCTCAGTGTCTCTCTGTCTCAGTGCATCAGTGTCTCAGAGACACAGTGTCTCTGTGCCTCAGTGTCTCAGTGTCTCTGTGTCACTGTGTCTCAAAGTCTTTGTATTCAGTGCCTCAGAGTCTCAGTGTCTCATTGCCTCAGTGTCTCAGTGTCCCTGTGTCGCTGTGTCTCAGAGTCTCAGTGTCTCTGTGTCTCAGTGTCTCTGTGTCTCAGTGTCTCAGTTTTTCTGTGTCTCTGTGTCTCAGTGTCTCTGTGTCACATTGTCTCTGTGTCTCTGTGCCTCAGTGTCTCAGTGCCTCAGTGTTTCAGTGTCTCAGAGTCACATTGTCTCTGTGCGTCAGTGCCTCAGTGTCTCAGTATCTCAGAGTCTCAGTGTCTCAGTGTGTCTGTGTTTCAGTGCCTCAGTGTCTCTGTGCCTCAGTGTCTCTGTGTCTCAGTGTATCATTGTCTCAGAGACTCAGTGTCTCATTGTCTCTGTATCTGAGTGTCTCTGTGCCTCAGTGCCTCAGTGTCACAGTGTCTCAGTGTCTCAGTGTCTCTGTGTCTCAGTGTCTCAGAGTTTCAGAGTCTCAATGTCTCAGAGACTCAGTGTCTCAGTATCCCAGTGTACCTGTGCCTCAGTGTTTCAGTGTCTCAGTGTCTCAGTGCCTAAGTGCCTCAGAGTCTCAGTGTCTCAGTGCCTCAGTGTCTCAGTGTTCCTGTGTCTCTGTGTCTCAGAGTCTCAGAGTCTCAGTGTCTCAGTGTCTCAGTGCCTCAGTGCCTCAGAGTCTCAGTGTCTCTGTGCCTCAGTGTCTCAGTGTCCCTGTGTCTCAAAGTCTTTGTATTCAGTGCCGCAGAGTCTCAGTCTCAGTCTCAGTGTCTCAGTGTCTCTCTGTCTCAGTGTATCAGTGTCTCAGAGACACAGTGTCTCTGTGCCTCAGTGTCTCAGTGTCTCTGTGTCTCAAAGTCTTTGTATTCAGTGCCTCAGAGTCTCAGTGTCTCATTGCCTCAGTGTCTCTGTGTCTCTGTGTCTCAGTGTCTCTGTGTCTCAGTGTCTCTGTGTCTCAGTGTCTCAGTGTCTCTGTGTCTGAATGTCTCAGTGTGTCTCTATCTCTGTGCTTCAGTGCCTCAGTGTCTCAGAGTCTCAGTGTCTCAGTGTGTCTGTGTCTCAGTGTCTCAGCGTCCCTGTGCCTCAGTGTCTCTGTGTCTCTGTGCATCAGTGTCTCAGTTTCTCTGTGTCTCTGTGTCTCTGTGTCTTAGTGTCTCAGTGTCTCAGGGTCTCAGTGTCTCTGTGTCTCTGTGTCTCTGTGCCTCAATGCCTCCGTGTTCTCAGTGTCTCTGTGTCTCAGTGTCTCTGTGTCTCAGTGTCTCCGTGTCTCAGTGTCTCAGTGTCTCTGTGTCTGAATGTCTCAGTGTGCCTCTATCTCTGTGCTTCAGTGCCTCAGTGTCTCAGAGTCTCAGTGTCTCAGTGTGTCTGTGTCTCAGTGTCTCAGCGTCCCTGGGCCTCAGTGTCTCTGTGTCTCTGTGCATCAGTGTCTCAGTTTCTCTGTGTCTCTGTGTCTCAGTGTCACAGTGTCTCTGTGTCTCTGTGCCTCAGTGTCTCTGTGTCTCTGTGCCTCAGTGTTTCAGTGCCTCAGTGTCTCAGTGTCTCAGAGTCTCAGTGTCACAGTGTGTCTGTGTTTCAGTGTCTCAGTGTCTCTGTGTCTCAGTGGCTCTGTGCCTCAGTGTCTCTGTGCCTCAGTGTCTATGCGTCTCAATGTCTCAGTTCTCTCTATCTCTGTGCCTCAGTGTCTCAGAGTCTCAGTGTGTCTGTGTCTCAGTGTCTCAGTGTCTCTGTGTCTCAGAGTCCCTGTGTCTCTGTGCCTCAATGTCACAGTGTGTCAGTGTCTCTGTGTCTCAAAGTTTTGTGTCTCTGTGTCTCAGAATCTCAGAGTCTCAAAGACTCTGTGTCCCAGAGTCTCAGTGTCTCAGTGTCTCAGTGTCTCCGTGTCTCTGTGTCTAAGTGTGTCAGTGCCTCTGTGTCTAATTGTCTGTGAGTCACAGTGTCTCAGTGTCTCAGTGTCTCTGTGTCTCTGTGTCTCTGTGTCTTAGTGTCTCAGTGTCTCAGGGTCTCAGTGTCTCTGTGTCTCTGTGTCTCTGTGCCTCAATGCCTCCGTGTTCTCAGTGTCTCTGTGTCTCAGTGTCTCTGTGTCTCAGTGTCTCTGTGTCTCAGTGTCTCAGTGTCTCTGTGTCTGAATGTCTCAGTGTGCCTCTATCTCTGTGCTTCAGTGCCTCAGTGTCTCAGAGTCTCAGTGTCTCAGTGTGTCTGTGTCTCAGTGTCTCAGCGTCCCTGTGCCTCAGTGTCTCTGTGTCTCTGTGCATCAGTGTCTCAGTTTCTCTGTGTCTCTGTGTCTCAGTGTCTCTGTGTCACAGTGTCTCTGTGTCTCTGTGCCTCAGTGTCTCTGTGCCTCAGTGTTTCAGTGCCTCAGTGTCTCAGAGTCTCAGTGTCACAATGTGTCTGTGTTTCAGTGTCTCAGTATCTCTGTGTCTCAGTGGCTCTGTGCCTCAGTGTCTCTGTGCCTCTGTGTCTCAAATTCTCAGTGTCTCTGTTCTCAGTGTCTCTGTGTCTCAGTGTCTCAGTGTCTCTGTGTCTCAGTGTCTCAAAGACTTTGTATTCAGTGCCTCAGAGTTTCAGTGTCTCTTTGCCTCCGTGTTCCCAGTGTCTCTGTGTCTTTGTGTGTCTGTGTCTCAGTGTCTCAAAGTCTTTGTGTCTCAATGTATCTGTGTCTCAGTGTCTCAGTGTCCCTGTGTCCCTGTGTCTCTGTGTCTCTGTGTCTTAGAGTCTTAGTGTCTCTGTTTCTCAGTGTCTCTGTGTCAGTGTCTCAGAGTCTCAGTGTCTCAGTTTCTCTGTGTCTCTGTGTCTCAATGTCTCAGTGTCTCTCTATCTCTCTGCTTCAGTGCCTCAGTGTCTCAGTGTGTCTGTGTCTCAGTGTCTCAGCGTCCCTGTGCCTCAGTGTCTCTGTGTCTCTGTGCATCAGTGTCTCAGTTTTTCTGTGTCTCTGTGTCTCAGTGTCTCTGTGTCACAGTGTCTCTGTGTCTCTGTGCCTCAGTGTCTCTGTGCCTCTCTGCCTCAGTGTTTCAGTGCCTCAGTGTTTCAGTGTCTCAGAGTCACATTGTCTCTGTGCGTCAGTGCCTCAGTGTCTCAGTATCTCAGAGTCTCAGTGTCTCAGTGTGTCTGTGTTTCAGTTCCTCAGTGTCTCTGTGCCTCAGTGTCTCTGTGTCTCAGTGTATCAGTGTCTCAGAGACTCAGTGTCTCATTGTCTCTGTGTCTGAGTGTCTCTGTGCCTCAGTGCCTCAGTGTCACAGTGTCTCAGTGTCTCCGTGTCTCAGTGTCTCAGAATTTCAGAGTCTCAATGTCTCAGAGACTCAGTGTCTCAGTATCCCAGTGTACCTGTGCCTCAGTGTTTCAGTGTCTCAGTGTCTCAGTGCCTAAGTGCCTCAGACTCTCAGTGTCTCTGTGCCTCAGTGTCTCAGTGTCCCTGTGTCTCTGTGTCTCAGAGTCTCAGAGTCTCAGTGTCTCAGTGTCTCAGTGCCTCAGTGCCTCAGAGTCTCAGTGTCTCTGTGCCTCAGTGTCTCAGTGTCCCTGTGTCTCTGTGTCTCAAAGTCTTTGTATTCAGTGCCTCAGAGTCTCAGTGTCTCATTGCCTCAGTGTCTCAGTGTCCCTGTGTCGCTGTGTCTCTGTGTCTCAGTGTCTCAGAGACTCAGTGTCTCATTGTCTCTGTGTCTGAGTGTCTCTGTGCCTCAGTGCCTCAGTGTCACAGTGTCTCAGTGTCTCAGTGTCTCTGTGTCTCAGTGTCTCAGAGTTTCAGAGTCTCAATGTCTCAGAGACTCAGTGTCTCAGTGTCCCAGTGTACCTGTGCCTCAGTGTTTCAGTGTCTCAGTGTCTCAGTGTCTCTGTGCCTCAGTGTCTCAGTGTCCCTGTGTCTCTGTGTCTCAGAGTCTCAGAGTCTCAGAGTCTCAGTGTCTCAGTGTCTCAGTGCCTCAGTGCCTCAGAGTCTCAGTGTCTCTGTGCCTCAGTGTCTCAGTGTCCCTGTGTCTCTGTGTCTCAAAGTCTTTGTATTCAGTGCCTCAGAGTCTCAGTCTCAGTCTCAGTGTCTCAGTGTCTCTCTGTCTCAGTGCATCAGTGTCTCAGAGACACAGTGTCTCTGTGCCTCAGTGTCTCAGTGTCTCTGTGTCACTGTGTCTCAAAGTCTTTGTATTCAGTGCCTCAGAGTCTCAGTGTCTCATTGCCTCAGTGTCTCAGTGTCCCTGTGTCGCTGTGTCTCAGAGTCTCAGTGTCTCTGTGTCTCAGTGTCTCTGTGTCTCAGTGTCTCTGTGTCACAGTGTCTCAGTGTCTCTGTGTCTGAATGTCTCAGTGTGTCTCTATCTCTGTGCTTCAGTGCCTCAGTGTCTCAGAGTCTCAGTGTCTCAGTGTGTCTGTGTCTCAGTGTCTCAGCGTCCCTGTGCCTCAGTGTCTCTGTGTCTCTGTGCATCAGTGTCTCAGTTTTTCTGTGTCTCTGCGTCTCAGTGTCTCTGTGTCACAGTGTCTCTGTGTCTCTGTGCCTCAGTGTCTCTGTGTCTCTGTGCCTCAGTGTTTCAGTGCCTCAGTGTCTCAGTGTCTCAGAGTCTCAGTGTCACAGTGTGTCTGTGTTTCAGTGTCTCAGTGTCTCTGTGTCTCAGTGGCTCTGTGCCTCAGTGTCTCTGTGCCTCAGTGTCTATGCGTCTCAATGTCTCAGTTCTCTCTATCTCTGTGCCTCAGTGTCTCAGAGTCTCAGTGTGTCTGTGTCTCAGTGTCTCAGTGTCTCTGTGTCTCTGTGTCTCAGTGTCTCAATGTCTTTGTATTCAGTGCCTCAGAGTCTCAATGTCTCAGTGTCTCTGTGCCTCAGTCTCTCAGTGTCTCAGTGTCTCTGTGTCTCAGTGTCTCAGAGTCTCAGGGTATCTGCATCTCAGAGTATCTTTGTCTCTGTGTGTCAGTGTCTCTGCGTTTCGCTGTCTCTGTGTCTCAGTGCCTCAGTGTCTCTGTGTCTCTGCACCTCAGTGTCTCAGTGTCTCAGATTCTCGTGTCTCAGATTCTCGTGTCTCAGAGTCTCAGTGTCTCTGAGTCTCAGTGTCTCTGTGTCTCAGTGTCTCTGTGCCTCAGTGTCTCAGTGTCTCTGTGCCTCAGTGTCTCAGTTCTCTCTATCTCTGTGCCTCAGTGTCTCAGTCTCAGTGTGTCTGTGTCTCAGTGTCTCTGTGTCTCAGAGTCTCAGACTTTCAGTGTCTCTGTCTCAGTGAATCTGTGTCTCAGTGTCTCAGTGTTTAAGAGTCTCAGTATCTCAGTGTCTCCGTGTCTCAGTGTCTCAGAGACTCTGTGTCTCCTTGTCTCTGTGTCTGAGTGTCTCTGTGCCTCAGTGACACAGTGTCTCTGTGTCGCTGTATCTCATTGTCTCTGTGTATCAGTGTCTCAGAGGCTCAGTGTCTCTGTTTCTCTGTGTCTGAGTGTCTCTGTGCCTAAGTGTCACAGTGTTTCAGATTATCAGTGTCTCAGAGTCTCAGTGACTATGTGCCTGTGTGTCTCAGAGTCTCAGTGTCTCTGTGTCTCAGAGTTTCATTGCCTCAGTGTCTCAGAGTCTCAGTGTCTCTGAGTTTCAGTGTCTCTGTGTCTCAGTGTCTCTGTGTCTATGTGTCTCAGGGTATCAGTGTATCAGTGTCTCAGAGACTCAGTGTCTCAGTGTCTCTTTGTTTCAGTGACTCAGTGTCTTTGTGTCTCAGTGTCTCAGAGTTTCAGTGTCTCTGTGTCTCAAAGTTTTGTGTCTCAGTGTCTCTGTGTCTCAGAATCTCAAAGAATCTGTGTCCCAGTGTCTCAGTGTCTCGGAGTCTCAGTGTCTCAGTGTCTCTGTGTCTCTGTGTCTAAGTGTGTCAGTGTCTCTGTGTCTAAGTGTCTGTGAGTCACAGTGTCTCAGTGTCTCCGTGTCTCAGAGTCTCAGTGTCTCAGGGTCTCAGTGTCTTTGTGTCTCAGTGTCTCTGTGCCTCAATGCCTCCGTGTTCTCAGTGTCTCTGTGTCTTTGTGTGTCTGTGTTTCAGTGTCTCAAAGTCTTTGTGTCTCAGTGTCTCTGTGTCTCAGTGTCTCAGAGTCTCAGTGAATCTGTGTCTCCGTGTCTGAGTCTCTCTGTGCCTCAGTGTCACAGTGTCTCTGTGTCTCAGTGCCTCAGTGTCTCTGTGTCTCAGTGTTTCTCTGTCTCAGTGTCTCAAAGTCTTTGTGTCTCAGTTTCTCAGAGTCTCAGTGTCCCTGTGACTCTGTGTTTCAGTGTCTCAGAATCTCAGTTTCTCTGTGTTTCAGTGGCTCAGTGTCTCAGTGTCTCTGTGTTTTGGTGTCTCTGTGCCTGAGTGTCTCAGTGTCTCAGAATCTCAGCGTCTCAGCGTCTCCGAGTCTCAGTGTCTCAGAGTCTCACTGTCTCATTGTGTCATTGTCTCTGTGTCTCAGTGTATCAGCATCTCAGAGACTCAGTGTCTCTTTGTCTCTGAGTCTAAGTGTCTCTGTGTCTCAGTGTCACAGTGTCTCAGTGTCCAAGTGTACCTGTGCCTCAGTGTCTCACAGTCTCAGTGTCTCTGTGTCTCAGTGTCTCAAAGTCTTTGTATTCAGTGTCTCAGAGTCTCAGTGTCTCAGTGTGTCTGTGTTTCAGTGTCTCAGTGTCTCTGCGCCTCATTGTCTCTGTGTCTCTGTGCCTCATTGTCTCAGGGTCTCAGAGTCTCAGCGTCTCTGAGTCTCAGTGTCTCAGTGTATCAGTGTCTCTGTGTCTCAGTATCAGTGTCTCAGACACTCAGTGTCTCCTTGTCTCTGTGTCTGAGTGTCTCTGTGCCTCAGTGTCACAGTGTCTCCTTGTCTCTGTGTCTGAGTGTCTCTGAGCCTCAGTGTCACAGTGTATCTGTGTCTCTCTGTCTCAGTGTCTCTATGTCTCAGTGACTCTGTGTCTCAGTGTCTCAGTGTCTCAGTGTCTCAGTGTCTCTGTGCCTCTGTGTCTTTGAGTCTCAGTGTGTCAGTGCCTCTGTCCCTCAGTGTCTCAGAGTCTCAGTGCCTCTATGTCTCAGTGTCTCTGTGTCTCAGTGCCTCAAAGTCTTTGTATTCAGTGCCGCAGAGTCTCAGTGTCTCAGTGCCTCGGTGTCTCAGTGTTCCTGTGTCTCTGTTTCTCAGAGTCTCAGTGTCTCAGTGTCGCAGTTCCTCAGTGTCTCAGTGTTCCTGTGTCTCTGTGTCTCAGAGTCTCAGTGTCTCAGTGTCTCTGTGTCTCAGTGTGTCAGTGTCTCGGTGCCTCAGAGTCTCAGTGTCTCAGAGTCTCAGTGTCTCTGTGTCTCAATGTCTCTGTGTCTCAGTGTCTCTGTGCCGCAGTGTCTCTGTGCCTCACTGTCTCAGTGTTTCTGTGCCTCAGTGTCGCAGTGTCTCAGTTCTCTCTATCTCTGTGCCTCAGTGACTCAGAGTCTCAGTGTGTCTGTGTCTCAGAGTCTCAGACTTTCAGTGTCTCTGTCTCAGTGACTCTGTGTCTCAGTGTCTCAGTGTCTAAGAGTCTCAGTATCTCAGTGTCTCTGTGTCTCAGTGTGTCAGTGTCTCGGTGTCTCAGAGTCTCAGAGTCTCAGAGTATCTGTGTCTCAGTGTCTCTGTGTCTCAGTGTCTCTATGCCTCAGTGTCTCAGTGTCTCTGTGCCTCAGTGTCGCAGTGTCTCAGTTCTCTCTATCTCTGTGCCTCAGTGTCTCAGCGTCTCAGTGTGTCTGTGTCTCAGTGTCTCTGTGTCTCAGAGTCTCAGACTTTCAGTGTCTCTGTCTCAGTGACTCTCTGTCTCAGTGTCTCAGTGTCTCTGTGTCTCAGTGTCTCTGTGTCTCAGTGTCTCTGTGTCTCAGAGTCTCAGTGTCTCTGTGTCTCAGTGTCTCACAGTCTCAGTGTCTCTGTGTCTCTGTGTCTCAGTGTCTCTGTGTCTCAGATTCTCAGTGTCTCTGTGTCTCTGTGTCTCAGTGTGTCAGTGTCTCGGTGTCTCAGAGTCTCAGTGTCTCAGAGTCTCAGTGTCTCTGTTTCTCAGTGTCTCTGTGTCTCTGTGTCTCAGAGTCTCAGAGTCTCAGTGTCTCTGTGTCTCAGAGTCTCAGTGTCTCTGTGTCTCAGTGTCTCTGAGTCTCAGTGTCTCTGTGTCTCAGAGTCTCAGTGTCTCTGTGTCTCAGTGTCTCACAGTTTCAGTGTCGCTGTGTCTCAGTGTCTCTGTGTCTCAGTGTCTCTGAGTCTCAGAGTCTCAGTGTCTCTGTGTCTCAGTGTCTCACAGTCTCAGTGTCTCTGTGTCTCAGTGTCTCTGTGTCTCAGAGTCTCAGTGTCTCAGTGTCTCTGTGTCTCTGTGTCTCACAGTCTCAGTGTCTCTGTGTCTCAGTGTCTCAGTGTCTCACAGTCTCAGTTTCTCTGTGTCTCAGTGTCTCACAGTCTCAGTTTCTCTGTGTCTCAGTGCCTCTGTGTCTCAGAGTCTCAGTGCCTCTGTGTCTCAGTGTATCTGTGTCTCAGTGTCTCACAGTCTCAGTGTCTCACAGTCTCAGTGTCTCTGTGTCTCTGTGTCTCAATGCTCAGTGTCTCTCTATCTCTGTGCTTCAGTGCCTCAGTGTCTCAGAGTCTCAGTGTCTCAGTGTGTCTGTGTCACATTGTCTCAGCGTCCCTGTGCCTCAGTGTCTCTGTGTCTCTGTGCCTCAGTGTTTCAGTGCCACAGTGTCTCAGTGTCTCAGAGTCACATTGTCTCTGTGCCTCAGTGCCTCAGTGTCTCAGTGTCTCAGAGTCTCTTTGTCTCAGTGTATCTGTGTCTCAGTGTGTCTGTGTTTCAGTGTCTCAGCGTCTCTGTGGCTCAGTGTCTCTGTGCCTCAGTGTTTCAGTGCCTCAGTGTCTCAGTGTCTCTGTGTCTCAGTGTATCAGCACCTCAGAGACTCAGTGTCCCTTTGTCTCTGAGTCTGAGTGTCTCTGTGCCTCAGTTTCACAGTGTCTCAGTGTCCGAGTGTACCTGTGCCTCAGTGTCTCAGAGTCTCAGTGCCTCTGTGTCTCAGTATCTCAAAGTCTTTGTATTCAGTGTCTTCGAGTCTCAGAGTCTCAGTGTCTCTGTGCCTCAGTGTCTCAAGGTCTCTGTGCCTCAGTGTCTCAGAGTCTCAGGGTATCTGCATCTCAGAGTCTCAGTGTCTCTGTGCCTCAGTGTCTCAGTGACTCTGTGTCTCTGCACCTCAGTGTCTCAGTGTCTCAGATTCTCAGTGTCTCAGAGTCTCAGTGTCTCTGTGCCTCAGTGTCTCAGTGTGTCTTTGTCTCAGTGTCGCAGTGTCTTTGTGTCTCAGTGTCTCTGTGCCTCAGTGTTTCATTGCCTCAGTGTCTCAGAGACTCAGTGTCTCAGTGTCTCTGTGCCTCAGTGTCACAGTGTCTCTTTGTCTCAGTGTCTCAGTGTCTCAGGGTCTCAGAGTATCAGTGTCTCTGTGTCTCAAAGTTTTGTGTCTCAGTGTCTCTGTGTCTCAGTATCTCAGAGTCTCAATGTCTCTGTGTTCCAGTGTCTCTGTGTCCCAGTGTCTCTGTGTCTCAGTGTGTCAGTGTCTCTGTGTCTAAGTGTCTGTGAGTCACAGTGTCTCAGTGTCTCAGTGTCTCAGTGTCTCTGTGCCTCACTGTCTCAGTGTCTCAGGGTCGCAGTGTCTCTGTGTCTCTGTGCCTCTGTGTCTCAAATTCTCAGTGTCTCTGTTCTCAGTGTCTCTGTGTCTCAGTGTCTCAGTGTCTCTTTGTCTCCGTGTTCCCAGTGTCTCTGTGTCTTTGTGTGTCTGTGTCTCAGTGTCTCAGTGTCTCTGTGCCTCTGTGTCTCAAATTCTCAGTGTCTCTGTTCTCAGTGTCTCTGTGTCTCAGTGTCTCAGTGTCTCTGTGTCTCGGTGTCTCTGTGTCTCAGTGTCTCAAAGTCTTTGTATTCAGTGCCTCAGAGTTTCAGTGTCTCTTTGCCTCCGTGTTCCCAGTGTCTCTGTGTCTTTGTGTGTCTGTGTCTCAGTGTCTCAAAGTCTTTGTGTCTCAATGTATCTGTGTCTCAGTGTCTCAGTGTCCCTGTGTCCCTGTGTCTCTGTGTCTCAGTGTCTCAGTGTCTCTGTGTCAGTGTCTCAGAGTCTCAGTGTCTCAGTTTCTCTGTGTCTCTGTGTCTCAATGTCTCAGTGTCTCTCTATCTCTCTGCTTCAGTGCCTCAGTGTCTCAGTGTGTCAGTGTCTCAGAGTCTCAGTGTCTCAGTGTCCCTGTGTCCCTGTGTCTCTGTGTCTCTGTGTCTCAGAGTCTTAGTGTCTCTGTGTCTCAGTGTCTGTGTCAGTGTCTCAGAGTCTCAGTGTCTCAGATTCTCTGTGTCTCTGTGTCTCAATGTCTCAGTGTCTCTCTATCTCTCTGCTTCAGTGCCTCAGTGTCTCAGTGTGTCTGTGTCTCAGTGTCTCAGCGTCCCTGTGCCTCAGTGTCTCTGTGTCTCTGTGCATCAGTGTCTCAGTTTTTCTGTGTCTCTGTGTCTCAGTGTCTCATTGTCACAGTGTCTCTGTGTCTCTGTGCCTCAGTGTCTCTATGCCTCTGTGCCTTAGTGTTTCAGTGCCTCAGTGTTTCAGTGTCTCAGAGTCACATTGTCTCTGTGCGTCAGTGCCTCAGTGTCTCAGTATCTCAGAGTCTCAGTGTCTCAGTGTGTCTGTGTTTCAGTGTCTCAGTGTCTCTGTGCCTCAGTGTCTCTGTGTCTCAGTGTCTCAGAGACTCAGTGTCTCATTGTCTCTGTGTCTGAGTGTCTCTGTGCCTCAGTGCCTCAGTGTCACAGTGTCTCAGTGTCTCAGTGTCTCTGTGTCTCAGTGTCTCAGAGTTTCAGAGTCTCAATGTCTCAGAGACTCAGTGTCTCAGTGTCCCAGTGTACCTGTGCCTCAGTGTTTCAGTGTCTCAGTGTCTCAGTGTCTCTGTGCCTCAGTGTCTCAGTGTCCCTGTGTCTCTGTGTCTCAGAGTCTCAGAGTCTCAGAGTCTCAGTGTCTCAGTGTCTCAGTGCCTCAGTGCCTCAGAGTCTCAGTGTCTCTGTGCCTCAGTGTCTCAGTGTCCCTGTGTCTCTGTGTCTCAAAGTCTTTGTATTCAGTGCCTCAGAGTCTCAGTCTCAGTCTCAGTGTCTCAGTGTCTCTCTGTCTCAGTGCATCAGTGTCTCAGAGACACAGTGTCTCTGTGCCTCAGTGTCTCAGTGTCTCTGTGTCACTGTGTCTCAAAGTCTTTGTATTCAGTGCCTCAGAGTCTCAGTGTCTCATTGCCTCAGTGTCTCAGTGTCCCTGTGTCGCTGTGTCTCAGAGTCTCAGTGTCTCTGTGTCTCAGTGTCTCTGTGTCTCAGTGTCTCTGTGTCACAGTGTCTCAGTGTCTCTGTGTCTGAATGTCTCAGTGTGTCTCTATCTCTGTGCTTCAGTGCCTCAGTGTCTCAGAGTCTCAGTGTCTCAGTGTGTCTGTGTCTCAGTGTCTCAGCGTCCCTGTGCCTCAGTGTCTCTGTGTCTCTGTGCATCAGTGTCTCAGTTTCTCTGTGTCTCTGCGTCTCAGTGTCTCTGTGTCACAGTGTCTCTGTGTCTCTGTGCCTCAGTGTCTCTGTGTCTCTGTGCCTCAGTGTTTCAGTGCCTCAGTGTCTCAGTGTCTCAGAGTCTCAGTGTCACAGTGTGTCTGTGTTTCAGTGTCTCAGTGTCTCTGTGTCTCAGTGGCTCTGTGCCTCAGTGTCTCTGTGCCTCAGTGTCTATGCGTCTCAATGTCTCAGTTCTCTCTATCTCTGTGCCTCAGTGTCTCAGAGTCTCAGTGTGTCTTTGTCTCAGTGTCTCAGTGTCTCTGTGTCTCTGTGCCTCAATGTCACAGTGTGTCAGTGTCTCTGTGTCTCAAAGTTTTGTGTCTCTGTGTCTCAGAATCTCAGAGTCTCAAAGACTCTGTGTCCCAGAGTCTCAGTGTCTCAGTGTCTCAGTGTCTCCGTGTCTATGTGTCTAAGTGTGTCAGTGCCTCTGTGTCTAAGTGTCTGTGAGTCACAGTGTCTCAGTGTCGCTGTGTCTCTGTGTCTTAGTGTCTCAGTGTCTCAGGGTCTCAGTGTCTCTGTGTCTCTGTGTCTCTGTGCCTCAATGCCTCCGTGTTCTCAGTGTCTCAGTGTCTCTGTGTCTCAGTGTCTCTGTGTCTCAGTGTCTCAGTGTCTCTGTGTCTGAATGTCTCAGTGTGTCTCTATCTCTGTGCTTCAGTGCCTCAGTGTCTCAGAGTCTCAGTGTCTCAGTGTGTCTGTGTCTCAGTGTCTCAGCGTCCCTGTGCCTCAGTGTCTCTGTGTCTCTGTGCATCAGTGTCTCAGTTTCTCTGTGTCTCTGTGTCTCAGTGTCTCTGTGTCACAGTGTCTCTGTGCCTCAGTGTCTCTGTGTCTCTGTGCCTCAGTGTTTCAGTGCCTCAGTGTCTCAGAGTCTCAGTGTCACAGTCTGTCTGTGTTTCAGTGTCTCAGTGTCTCTGTGTCTCAGTGGCTCTGTGCCTCAGTGTCTCTGTGCCTCTGTGTCTCAAATTCTCAGTGTCTCTGTTCTCAGTGTCTCTGTGTCTCAGCGTCTCTGTGTCTCAGTGTCTCTGTGTCTCAGTGTCTCAAAGTCTTTGTATTCAGTGCCTCAGAGTTTCAGTGTCTCTTTGCCTCCGTGTTCCCAGTGTCTCTGTGTCTTTGTGTGTCTGTGTCTCAGTGTCTCAAAGTCTTTGTGTCTCAATGTATCTGTGTCTCAGTGTCTCAGTGTCCCTGTGTCCCTGTGTCTCTGTGTCTCTGTGTCTCTGTGTCTCAGAGTCTTAGTGTCTCTGTGTCTCAGTGTCTCTGTCTCAGTGTCTCAGAGTCTCAGTGTCTCAGTTTGTCTGTGTCTCTGTGTCTCAATGTCTCAGTGTCTCTCTATCTCTCTGCTTCTGTGCCTCAGTGTCTCAGTGTGTCTGTGTCTCAGTGTCTCAGCGTCCCTGTGCCTCAGTGTCTCTGTGTCTCTGTGCATCAGTGTCTCAGTTTTTCTGTGTCTCTGTGTCTCAGTGTCTCTGTGTCACATTGTCTCTGTGTCTCTGTGCCTCAGTGTCTCAGTGCCTCAGTGTTTCAGTGTCTCAGAGTCACATTGTCTCTGTGCGTCAGTGCCTCAGTGTCTCAGTATCTCAGAGTCTCAGTGTCTCAGTGTGTCTGTGTTTCAGTGCCTCAGTGTCTCTGTGCCTCAGTGTCTCTGTGTCTCAGTGTATCATTGTCTCAGAGACTCAGTGTCTCATTGTCTCTGTATCTGAGTGTCTCTGTGCCTCAGTGCCTCAGTGTCACAGTGTCTCAGTGTCTCAGTGTCTCTGTGTCTCAGTGTCTCAGAGTTTCAGAGTCTCAATGTCTCAGAGACTCAGTGTCTCAGTATCCCAGTGTACCTGTGCCTCAGTGTTTCAGTGTCTCAGTGTCTCAGTGCCTAAGTGCCTCAGAGTCTCAGTGTCTCAGTGCCTCAGTGTCTCAGTGTTCCTGTGTCTCTGTGTCTCAGAGTCTCAGAGTCTCAGTGTCTCAGTGTCTCAGTGCCTCAGTGCCTCAGAGTCTCAGTGTCTCTGTGCCTCAGTGTCTCAGTGTCCCTGTGTCTCAAAGTCTTTGTATTCAGTGCCGCAGAGTCTCAGTCTCAGTCTCAGTGTCTCAGTGTCTCTCTGTCTCAGTGTATCAGTGTCTCAGAGACACAGTGTCTCTGTGCCTCAGTGTCTCAGTGTCTCTGTGTCTCAAAGTCTTTGTATTCAGTGCCTCAGAGTCTCAGTGTCTCATTGCCTCAGTGTCTCAGTGTCCCTGTGTCTCAGAGTCTCAGTGTCTCTGTGTCTCTGTGTCTCAGTGTCTCTGTGTCTCAGTGTCTCTGTGTCTCAGTGTCTCAGTGTCTCTGTGTCTGAATGTCTCAGTGTGTCTCTATCTCTGTGCTTCAGTGCCTCAGTGTCTCAGAGTCTCAGTGTCTCAGTGTGTCTGTGTCTCAGTGTCTCAGCGTCCCTGTGCCTCAGTGTCTCTGTGTCTCTGTGCATCAGTGTCTCAGTTTCTCTGTGTCTCTGTGTCTCAGTGTCACAGTGTCTCTGTGTCTCTGTGCCTCAGTGTCTCTGTGTCTCTGTGCCTCAGTGTTTCAGTGCCTCAGTGTCTCAGTGTCTCAGAGTCTCAGTGTCACAGTGTGTCTGTGTTTCAGTGTCTCAGTGTCTCTGTGTCTCAGTGGCTCTGTGCCTCAGTGTCTCTGTGCCTCAGTGTCTATGCGTCTCAATGTCTCAGTTCTCTCTATCTCTGTGCCTCAGTGTCTCAGAGTCTCAGTGTGTCTGTGTCTCAGTGTCTCAGTGTCTCTGTGTCTCAGAGTCCCTGTGTCTCTGTGCCTCAATGTCACAGTGTGTCAGTGTCTCTGTGTCTCAAAGTTTTGTGTCTCTGTGTCTCAGAATCTCAGAGTCTCAAAGACTCTGTGTCCCAGAGTCTCAGTGTCTCAGTGTCTCCGTGTCTCTGTGTCTAAGTGTGCCAGTGCCTCTGTGTCTAAGTGTCTGTGAGTCACAGTGTCTCAGTGTCTCTGTGTCTCTGTGTCTCTGTGTCTTAGTGTCTCAGTGTCTCAGGGTCTCAGTGTCTCTGTGTCTCTGTGCCTCAATGCCTCCGTGTTCTCAGTGTCTCTGTGTCTCAGTGTCTCTGTGTCTCAGTGTCTCCGTGTCTCAGTGTCTCAGTGTCTCTGTGTCTGAATGTCTCAGTGTGCCTCTATCTCTGTGCTTCAGTGCCTCAGTGTCTCAGAGTCTCAGTGTCTCAGTGTGTCTGTGTCTCAGTGTCTCAGCGTCCCTGTGCCTCAGTGTCTCTGTGTCTCTGTGCATCAGTGTCTCAGTTTCTCTGTGTCTCTGTGTCTCAGTGTCACAGTGTCTCTGTGTCTCTGTGCCTCAGTGTCTCTGTGTCTCTGTGCCTCAGTGTTTCAGTGCCTCAGTGTCTCAGTGTCTCAGAGTCTCAGTGTCACAGTGTGTCTGTGTTTCAGTGTCTCAGTGTCTCTGTGTCTCAGTGGCTCTGTGCCTCAGTGTCTCTGTGCCTCAGTGTCTATGCGTCTCAATGTCTCAGTTCTCTCTATCTCTGTGCCTCAGTGTCTCAGAGTCTCAGTGTGTCTGTGTCTCAGTGTCTCAGTGTCTCTGTGTCTCAGAGTCCCTGTGTCTCTGTGCCTCAATGTCACAGTGTGTCAGTGTCTCTGTGTCTCAAAGTTTTGTGTCTCTGTGTCTCAGAATCTCAGAGTCTCAAAGACTCTGTGTCCCAGAGTCTCAGTGTCTCAGTGTCTCCGTGTCTCTGTGTCTAAGTGTGTCAGTGCCTCTGTGTCTAATTGTCTGTGAGTCACAGTGTCTCAGTGTCTCTGTGTCTCTGTGTCTCTGTGTCTTAGTGTCTCAGTGTCTCAGGGTCTCAGTGTCTCTGTGTCTCTGTGTCTCTGTGCCTCAATGCCTCCGTGTTCTCAGTGTCTCTGTGCCTCAGTGTCTCTGTGTCTCAGTGTCTCTGTGTCTCAGTGTCTCAGTGTCTCTGTGTCTGAATGTCTCAGTGTGCCTCTATCTCTGTGCTTCAGTGCCTCAGTGTCTCAGAGTCTCAGTGTCTCAGTGTGTCTGTGTCTCAGTGTCTCAGCGTCCCTGTGCCTCAGTGTCTCTGTGTCTCTGTGCATCAGTGTCTCAGTTTCTCTGTGTCTCTGTGTCTCAGTGTCTCTGCGTCACAGTGTCTCTGTGTCTCTGTGCCTCAGTGTCTCTGTGCCTCAGTGTTTCAGTGCCTCAGTGTCTCAGAGTCTCAGTGTCACAATGTGTCTGTGTTTCAGTGTCTCAGTGTCTCTGTGTCTCAGTGGCTCTGTGCCTCAGTGTCTCTGTGCCTCTGTGTCTCAAATTCTCAGTGTCTCTGTTCTCAGTGTCTCTGTGTCTCAGTGTCTCAGTGTCTCTGTGTCTCAGTGTCTCAAAGACTTTGTATTCAGTGCCTCAGAGTTTCAGTGTCTCTTTGCCTCCGTGTTCCCAGTGTCTCTGTGTCTTTGTGTGTCTGTGTCTCAGTGTCTCAGTGTCCCTGTGTCCCTGTGTCTCTGTGTCTCTGTGTCTTAGAGTCTTAGTGTCTCTGTTTCTCAGTGTCTCTGTGTCAGTGTCTCAGAGTCTCAGTGTCTCAGTTTCTCTGTGTCTCTGTGTCTCAATGTCTCAGTGTCTCTCTATCTCTCTGCTTCAGTGCCTCAGTGTCTCAGTGTGTCTGTGTCTCAGTGTCTCAGCGTCCCTGTGCCTCAGTGTCTCTGTGTCTCTGTGCATCAGTGTCTCAGTTTTTCTGTGTCTCTGTGTCTCAGTGTCTCTGTGTCACAGTGTCTCTGTGTCTCTGTGCCTCAGTGTCTCTGTGCCTCTGTGCCTCAGTGTTTCAGTGCCTCAGTGTTTCAGTGTCTCAGAGTCACATTGTCTCTGTGCGTCAGTGCCTCAGTGTCTCAGTATCTCAGAGTCTCAGTGTCTCAGTGTGTCTGTGTTTCAGTTCCTCAGTGTCTCTGTGCCTCAGTGTCTCTGTGTCTCAGTGTATCAGTGTCTCAGAGACTCAGTGTCTCATTGTCTCTGTGTCTGAGTGTCTCTGTGCCTCAGTGCCTCAGTGTCACAGTGTCTCAGTGTCTCCGTGTCTCAGTGTCTCAGAGTTTCAGAGTCTCAATGTCTCAGAGACTCAGTGTCTCAGTATCCCAGTGTACCTGTGCCTCAGTGTTTCAGTGTCTCAGTGTCTCAGTGCCTAAGTGCCTCAGACTCTCAGTGTCTCTGTGCCTCAGTGTCTCAGTGTCCCTGTGTCTCTGTGTCTCAGAGTCTCAGAGTCTCAGTGTCTCAGTGTCTCAGTGTCTCAGTGCCTCAGTGCCTCAGAGTCTCAGTGTCTCTGTGCCTCAGTGTCTCAGTGTCCCTGTGTCTCTGTGTCTCAAAGTCTTTGTATTCAGTGCCTCAGAGTCTCAGTGTCTCATTGCCTCAGTGTCTCAGTGTCCCTGTGTCGCTGTGTCTCAGAGTCTCAGTGTCTCTGTGTCTCAGTGTCTCTGTGTCTCAGTGTCTCTGTGTCTCAGTGTCTCAGTGTCTGAATGTCTCAGTGTGTCTCTATCTCTGTGCTTCAGTGCCTCAGTGTCTCAGAGTCTCAGTGTCTCAGTGTGTCTGTGTCTCAGTGTCTCAGCGTCCCTGTGCCTCAGTGTCTCTGTGTCTCTGTGCATCAGTGTCTCAGTTTCTCTGTGTCTCTGTGTCTCAGTGTCTCTGTGTCACAGTGTCTCTGTGTCTCTGTGCCTCAGTGTCTCTGTGTCTCTGTGCCTCAGTGTTTCAGTGCCTCAGTGTCTCAGTGTCTCAGAGTCTCAGTGTCACAGTGTGTCTGTGTTTCAGTGTCTCAGTGTCTCTGTGTCTCAGTGGCTCTGTGCCTCAGTGTCTCTGTGCCTCAGTGTCTATGCGTCTCAATGTCTCAGTTCTCTCTATCTCTGTGCCTCAGTGTCTCAGAGTCTCAGTGTGTCTGTGTCTCAGTGTCTCAGTGTCTCTGTGTCTCAGAGTCCCTGTGTCTCTGTGCCTCAATGTCACAGTGTGTCAGTGTCTCTGTGTCTCAAAGTTTTGTGTCTCTGTGTCTCAGAATCTCAGAGTCTCAAAGACTCTGTGTCCCAGAGTCTCAGTGTCTCAGTGTCTCAGTGCCTCCGTGTCTCTGTGTCTAAGTGTGTCAGTGCCTCTGTGTCTAAGTGTCTGTGAGTCACAGTGTCTCAGTGCCTCAGTGTCTCTGTGTCTCTGTGCATCAGTGTCTCAGTTTTTCTGTGTCTCTGTGTCTCAGTGTCTCATTGTCACAGTGTCTCTGTGTCTCTGTGCCTCAGTGTCTCTATGCCTCTGTGCCTTAGTGTTTCAGTGCCTCAGTGTTTCAGTGTCTCAGAGTCACATTGTCTCTGTGCGTCAGTGCCTCAGTGTCTCAGTATCTCAGAGTCTCAGTGTCTCAGTGTGTCTGTGTTTCAGTGTCTCAGTGTCTCTGTGCCTCAGTGTCTCTGTGTCTCAGTGTCTCAGAGACTCAGTGTCTCATTGTCTCTGTGTCTGAGTGTCTCTGTGCCTCAGTGCCTCAGTGTCACAGTGTCTCAGTGTCTCAGTGTCTCTGTGTCTCAGTGTCTCAGAGTTTCAGAGTCTCAATGTCTCAGAGACTCAGTGTCTCAGTGTCCCAGTGTACCTGTGCCTCAGTGTTTCAGTGTCTCAGTGTCTCAGTGTCTCTGTGCCTCAGTGTCTCAGTGTCCCTGTGTCTCTGTGTCTCAGAGTCTCAGAGTCTCAGAGTCTCAGTGTCTCAGTGTCTCAGTGCCTCAGTGCCTCAGAGTCTCAGTGTCTCTGTGCCTCAGTGTCTCAGTGTCCCTGTGTCTCTGTGTCTCAAAGTCTTTGTATTCAGTGCCTCAGAGTCTCAGTCTCAGTCTCAGTGTCTCAGTGTCTCTCTGTCTCAGTGCATCAGTGTCTCAGAGACACAGTGTCTCTGTGCCTCAGTGTCTCAGTGTCTCTGTGTCACTGTGTCTCAAAGTCTTTGTATTCAGTGCCTCAGAGTCTCAGTGTCCCATTGCGTCAGTGTCTCAGTGTCCCTGTGTCGCTGTGTCTCAGAGTCTCAGTGTCTCTGTGTCTCAGTGTCTCTGTGTCTCAGTGTCTCTGTGTCACAGTGTCTCTGTGTCACAGTGTCTCAGTGTCTCTGTGTCTGAATGTCTCAGTGTGTCTCTATCTCTGTGCTTCAGTGCCTCAGTGTCTCAGAGTCTCAGTGTCTCAGTGTGTCTGTGTCTCAGTGTCTCAGCGTCCCTGTGCCTCAGTGTCTCTGTGTCTCTGTGCATCAGTGTCTCAGTTTCTCTGTGTCTCTGCGTCTCAGTGTCTCTGTGTCACAGTGTCTCTGTGTCTCTGTGCCTCAGTGTCTCTGTGTCTCTGTGCCTCAGTGTTTCAGTGCCTCAGTGTCTCAGTGTCTCAGAGTCTCAGTGTCACAGTGTGTCTGTGTTTCAGTGTCTCAGTGTCTCTGTGTCTCAGTGGCTCTGTGCCTCAGTGTCTCCGTGCCTCAGTGTCTATGCGTCTCAATGTCTCAGTTCTCTCTATCTCTGTGCCTCAGTGTCTCAGAGTCTCAGTGTGTCTGTGTCTCAGTGTCTCAGTGTCTCTGTGTCTCTGTGCCTCAATGTCACAGTGTGTCAGTGTCTCTGTGTCTCAAAGTTTTGTGTCTCTGTGTCTCAGAATCTCAGAGTCTCAAAGACTCTGTGTCCCAGAGTCTCAGTGTCTCAGTGTCTCAGTGTCTCCGTGTCTCTGTGTCTAAGTGTGTCAGTGCCTCTGTGTCTAAGTGTCTGTGAGTCACAGTGTCTCAGTGTCGCTGTGTCTCTGTGTCTTAGTGTCTCAGTGTCTCAGGGTCTCAGTGTCTCTGTGTCTCTGTGTCTCTGTGCCTCAATGCCTCCGTGTTCTCAGTGTCTCTGTGTCTCAGTGTCTCTGTGTCTCAGTGTCTCTGTGTCTCAGTGTCTCAGTGTCTCTGTGTCTGAATGTCTCAGTGTGTCTCTATCTCTGTGCTTCAGTGCCTCAGTGTCTCAGAGTCTCAGTGTCTCAGTGTGTCTGTGTCTCAGTGTCTCAGCGTCCCTGTGCCTCAGTGTCTCTGTGTCTCTGTGCATCAGTGTCTCAGTTTCTCTGTGTCTCTGTATCTCAGTGTCTCTGTGTCACAGTGTCTCTGTGCCTCAGTGTCTCTGTGTCTCTGTGCCTCAGTGTTTCAGTGCCTCAGTGTCTCAGAGTCTCAGTGTCACAGTCTGTCTGTGTTTCAGTGTCTCAGTGTCTCTGTGTCTCAGTGGCTCTGTGCCTCAGTGTCTCTGTGCCTCTGTGTCTCAAATTCTCAGTGTCTCTGTTCTCAGTGTCTCTGTGTCTCAGCGTCTCTGTGTCTCAGTGTCTCTGTGTCTCAGTGTCTCAAAGTCTTTGTATTCAGTGCCTCAGAGTTTCAGTGTCTCTTTGCCTCCGTGTTCCCAGTGTCTCTGTGTCTTTGTGTGTCTGTGTCTCAGTGTCTCAAAGTCTTTGTGTCTCAATGTATCTGTGTCTCAGTGTCTCAGTGTCCCTGTGTCCCTGTGTCTCTGTGTCTCTGTGTCTCTGTGTCTCAGAGTCTTAGTGTCTCTGTGTCTCAGTGTCTCTGTGTCAGTGTCTCAGAGTCTCAGTGTCTCAGTTTCTCTGTGTCTCTGTGTCTCAATGTCTCAGTGTCTCTCTATCTCTCTGCTTCTGTGCCTCAGTGTCTCAGTGTGTCTGTGTCTCAGTGTCTCAGCGTCCCTGTGCCTCAGTGTCTCTGTGTCTCTGTGCATCAGTGTCTCAGTTTTTCTGTGTCTCTGTGTCTCAGTGTCTCTGTGTCACATTGTCTCTGTGTCTCTGTGCCTCAGTGTCTCAGTGCCTCAGTGTTTCAGTGTCTCAGAGTCACATTGTCTCTGTGCGTCAGTGCCTCAGTGTCTCAGTATCTCAGAGTCTCAGTGTCTCAGTGTGTCTGTGTTTCAGTGCCTCAGTGTCTCTGTGCCTCAGTGTCTCTGTGTCTCAGTGTATCATTGTCTCAGAGACTCAGTGTCTCATTGTCTCTCTATCTGAGTGTCTCTGTGCCTCAGTGCCTCAGTGTCACAGTGTCTCAGTGTCTCAGTGTCTCTGTGTCTCAGTGTCTCAGAGTTTCAGAGTCTCAATGTCTCAGAGACTCAGTGTCTCAGTATCCCAGTGTACCTGTGCCTCAGTGTTTCAGTGTCTCAGTGTCTCAGTGCCTAAGTGCCTCAGAGTCTCAGTGTCTCAGTGCCTCAGTGTCTCAGTGTGCCTGTGTCTCTGTGTCTCAGAGTCTCAGAGTCTCAGTGTCTCAGTGTCTCAGTGCCTCAGTGCCTCAGAGTCTCAGTGTCTCTGTGCCTCAGTGTCTCAGTGTCCCTGTGTCTCAAAGTCTTTGTATTCAGTGCCGCAGAGTCTCAGTCTCAGTCTCAGTGTCTCAGTGTCTCTCTGTCTCAGTGTATCAGTGTCTCAGAGACACAGTGTCTCTGTGCCTCAGTGTCTCAGTGTCTCTGTGTCTCAAAGTCTTTGTATTCAGTGCCTCAGAGTCTCAGTGCCTCATTGCCTCAGTGTCTCAGTGTCCCTGTGACTCAGAGTCTCAGTGTCTCTGTGTCTCTGTGTCTCAGTGTCTCTGTGTCTCAGTGTCTCTGTGTCTCAGTGTCTCAGTGTCTCTGTGTCTGAATGTCTCAGTGTGTCTCTATCTCTGTGCTTCAGTGCCTCAGTGTCTCAGAGTCTCAGTGTCTCAGTGTGTCTGTGTCTCAGTGTCTCAGCGTCCCTGTGCCTCAGTGTCTCTGTGTCTCTGTGCATCAGTGTCTCAGTTTCTCTGTGTCTCTGTGTCTCAGTGTCACAGTGTCTCTGTGTCTCTGTGCCTCAGTGTCTCTGTGTCTCTGTGCCTCAGTGTTTCAGTGCCTCAGTGTCTCAGTGTCTCAGAGTCTCAGTGTCACAGTGTGTCTGTGTTTCAGTGTCTCAGTGTCTCTGTGTCTCAGTGGCTCTGTGCCTCAGTGTCTCTGTGCCTCAGTGTCTATGCGTCTCAATGTCTCAGTTCTCTCTATCTCTGTGCCTCAGTGTCTCAGAGTCTCAGTGTGTCTGTGTCTCAGTGTCTCAGTGTCTCTGTGCCTCAATGTCACAGTGTGTCAGTGTCTCTGTGTCTCAATGTTTTGTGTCTCTGTGTCTCAGAATCTCAGAGTCTCAAAGACTCTGTGTCCCAGAGTCTCAGTGTCTCAGTGTCTCAGTGTCTCCGTGTCTCTGTGTCTAAGTGTGTCAGTGCCTCTGTGTCTAAGTGTCTGTGAGTCACAGTGTCTCAGTGTCGCTGTGTCTCTGTGTCTTAGTGTCTCAGTGTCTCAGGGTCTCAGTGTCTCTGTGTCTCTGTGTCTCTGTGCCTCAATGCCTCCGTGTTCTCAGTGTCTCTGTGTCTCAGTGTCTCTGTGTCTCAGTGTCTCTGTGTCTCAGTGTCTCAGTGTCTCTGTGTCTGAATGTCTCAGTGTGTCTCTATCTCTGTGCTTCAGTGCCTCAGTGTCTCAGAGTCTCAGTGTCTCAGTGTGTCTGTGTCTCAGTGTCTCAGCGTCCCTGTGCCTCAGTGTCTCTGTGTCTCTGTGCATCAGTGTCTCAGTTTCTCTGTGTCTCTGTGTCTCAGTGTCTCTGTGTCACAGTGTCTCTGTGCCTCAGTGTCTCTGTGTCTCTGTGCCTCAGTGTTTCAGTGCCTCAGTGTCTCAGAGTCTCAGTGTCACAGTCTGTCTGTGTTTCAGTGTCTCAGTGTCTCTGTGTCTCAGTGGCTCTGTGCCTCAGTGTCTCTGTGCCTCTGTGTCTCAAATTCTCAGTGTCTCTGTTCTCAGTGTCTCTGTGTCTCAGCGTCTCTGTGTCTCAGTGTCTCTGTGTCTCAGTGTCTCAAAGTCTTTGTATTCAGTGCCTCAGAGTTTCAGTGTCTCTTTGCCTCCGTGTTCCCAGTGTCTCTGTGTCTTTGTGTGTCTGTGTCTCAGTGTCTCAAAGTCTTTGTGTCTCAATGTATCTGTGTCTCAGTGTCTCAGTGTCCCTGTGTCCCTGTGTCTCTGTGTCTCTGTGTCTCTGTGTCTCAGAGTCTTAGTGTCTCTGTGTCTCAGTGTCTCTGTGTCAGTGTCTCAGAGTCTCAGTGTCTCAGTTTCTCTGTGTCTCTGTGTCTCAATGTCTCAGTGTCTCTCTATCTCTCTGCTTCTGTGCCTCAGTATCTCAGTGTGTCTGTGTCTCAGTGTCTCAGCGTCCCTGTGCCTCAGTGTCTCTGTGTCTCTGTGCATCAGTGTCTCAGTTTTTCTGTGTCTCTGTGTCTCAGTGTCTCTGTGTCACATTGTCTCTGTGTCTCTGTGCCTCAGTGTCTCAGTGCCTCAGTGTTTCAGTGTCTCAGAGTCACATTGTCTCTGTGCGTCAGTGCCTCAGTGTCTCAGTATCTCAGAGTCTCAGTGTCTCAGTGTGTCTGTGTTTCAGTGCCTCAGTGTCTCTGTGCCTCAGTGTCTCTGTGTCTCAGTGTATCATTGTCTCAGAGACTCAGTGTCTCATTGTCTCTGTATCTGAGTATCTCTGTGCCTCAGTGCCTCAGTGTCACAGTGTCTCAGTGTCTCAGTGTCTCTGTGTCTCAGTGTCTCAGAGTTTCAGAGTCTCAATGTCTCAGAGACTCAGTGTCTCAGTATCCCAGTGTACCTGTGCCTCAGTGTTTCAGTGTCTCAGTGTCTAAGTGTGTCAGTGCCTCTGTGTCTAAGTGTCTGTGAGTCACAGTGTCTCAATGCCTCAGTGTCTCTGTGTCTCTGTGCATCAGTGTCTCAGTTTTTCTGTGTCTCTGTGTCTCAGTGTCTCATTGTCACAGTGTCTCTGTGTCTCTGTGCCTCAGTGTCTCTATGCCTCTGTGCCTTAGTGTTTCAGTGCCTCAGTGTTTCAGTGTCTCAGAGTCACATTGTCTCTGTGCGTCAGTGCCTCAGTGTCTCAGTATCTCAGAGTCTCAGTGTCTCAGTGTGTCTGTGTTTCAGTGTCTCAGTGTCTCTGTGCCTCAGTGTCTCTGTGTCTCAGTGTCTCAGAGACTCAGTGTCTCATTGTCTCTGTGTCTGAGTGTCTCTGTGCCTCAGTGCCTCAGTGTCACAGTGTCTCAGTGTCTCAGTGTCTCTGTGTCTCAGTGTCTCAGAGTTTCAGAGTCTCAATGTCTCAGAGACTCAGTGTCTCAGTGTCCCAGTGTACCTGTGCCTCAGTGTTTCAGTGTCTCAGTGTCTCAGTGTCTCTGTGCCTCAGTGTCTCAGTGTCCCTGTGTCTCTGTGTCTCAGAGTCTCAGAGTCTCAGAGTCTCAGTGTCTCAGTGTCTCAGTGCCTCAGTGCCTCAGAGTCTCAGTGTCTCTGTGCCTCAGTGTCTCAGTGTCCCTGTGTCTCTGTGTCTCAAAGTCTTTGTATTCAGTGCCTCAGAGTCTCAGTCTCAGTCTCAGTGTCTCAGTGTCTCTCTGTCTCAGTGCATCAGTGTCTCAGAGACACAGTGTCTCTGTGCCTCAGTGTCTCAGTGTCTCTGTGTCACTGTGTCTCAAAGTCTTTGTATTCAGTGCCTCAGAGTCTCAGTGTCCCATTGCGTCAGTGTCTCAGTGTCCCTGTGTCGCTGTGTCTCAGAGTCTCAGTGTCTCTGTGTCTCAGTGTCTCTGTGTCTCAGTGTCTCTGTGTCACAGTGTCTCTGTGTCACAGTGTCTCAGTGTCTCTGTGTCTGAATGTCTCAGTGTGTCTCTATCTCTGTGCTTCAGTGCCTCAGTGTCTCAGAGTCTCAGTGTCTCAGTGTGTCTGTGTCTCAGTGTCTCAGCGTCCCTGTGCCTCAGTGTCTCTGTGTCTCTGTGCATCAGTGTCTCAGTTTCTCTGTGTCTCTGCGTCTCAGTGTCTCTGTGTCACAGTGTCTCTGTGTCTCTGTGCCTCAGTGTCTCTGTGTCTCTGTGCCTCAGTGTTTCAGTGCCTCAGTGTCTCAGTGTCTCAGAGTCTCAGTGTCACAGTGTGTCTGTGTTTCAGTGTCTCAGTGTCTCTGTGTCTCAGTGGCTCTGTGCCTCAGTGTCTCCGTGCCTCAGTGTCTATGCGTCTCAATGTCTCAGTTCTCTCTATCTCTGTGCCTCAGTGTCTCAGAGTCTCAGTGTGTCTGTGTCTCAGTGTCTCAGTGTCTCTGTGTCTCTGTGCCTCAATGTCACAGTGTGTCAGTGTCTCTGTGTCTCAAAGTTTTGTGTCTCTGTGTCTCAGAATCTCAGAGTCTCAAAGACTCTGTGTCCCAGAGTCTCAGTGTCTCAGTGTCTCAGTGTCTCCGTGTCTCTGTGTCTAAGTGTGTCAGTGCCTCTGTGTCTAAGTGTCTGTGAGTCACAGTGTCTCAGTGTCGCTGTGTCTCTGTGTCTTAGTGTCTCAGTGTCTCAGGGTCTCAGTGTCTCTGTGTCTCTGTGTCTCTGTGCCTCAATGCCTCCGTGTTCTCAGTGTCTCTGTGTCTCAGTGTCTCTGTGTCTCAGTGTCTCTGTGTCTCAGTGTCTCAGTGTCTCTGTGTCTGAATGTCTCAGTGTGTCTCTATCTCTGTGCTTCAGTGCCTCAGTGTCTCAGAGTCTCAGTGTCTCAGTGTGTCTGTGTCTCAGTGTCTCAGCGTCCCTGTGCCTCAGTGTCTCTGTGTCTCTGTGCATCAGTGTCTCAGTTTCTCTGTGTCTCTGTATCTCAGTGTCTCTGTGTCACAGTGTCTCTGTGCCTCAGTGTCTCTGTGTCTCTGTGCCTCAGTGTTTCAGTGCCTCAGTGTCTCAGAGTCTCAGTGTCACAGTCTGTCTGTGTTTCAGTGTCTCAGTGTCTCTGTGTCTCAGTGGCTCTGTGCCTCAGTGTCTCTGTGCCTCTGTGTCTCAAATTCTCAGTGTCTCTGTTCTCAGTGTCTCTGTGTCTCAGCGTCTCTGTGTCTCAGTGTCTCTGTGTCTCAGTGTC
Organism: Prionace glauca; assembly: GCA_037974335.1. Lineage (NCBI taxonomy): Eukaryota > Metazoa > Chordata > Chondrichthyes > Carcharhiniformes > Carcharhinidae > Prionace > Prionace glauca. The sequence continues at coordinate 309,393 of JBBMRE010000131.1, forward strand.
TCAAAGTCTTTGTATTCAGTGCCTCAGAGTTTCAGTGTCTCTTTGCCTCCGTGTTCCCAGTGTCTCTGTGTCTTTGTGTGTCTGTGTCTCAGTGTCTCAAAGTCTTTGTGTCTCAATGTATCTGTGTCTCAGTGTCTCAGTGTCCCTGTGTCCCTGTGTCTCTGTGTCTCTGTGTCTCTGTGTCTCAGAGTCTTAGTGTCTCTGTGTCTCAGTGTCTCTGTGTCAGTGTCTCAGAGTCTCAGTGTCTCAGTTTCTCTGTGTCTCTGTGTCTCAATGTCTCAGTGTCTCTCTATCTCTCTGCTTCTGTGCCTCAGTGTCTCAGTGTGTCTGTGTCTCAGTGTCTCAGCGTCCCTGTGCCTCAGTGTCTCTGTGTCTCTGTGCATCAGTGTCTCAGTTTTTCTGTGTCTCTGTGTCTCAGTGTCTCTGTGTCACATTGTCTCTGTGCGTCAGTGCCTCAGTGTCTCAGTATCTCAGAGTCTCAGTGTCTCAGTGTGTCTGTGTTTCAGTGCCTCAGTGTCTCTGTGCCTCAGTGTCTCTGTGTCTCAGTGTATCATTGTCTCAGAGACTCAGTGTCTCATTGTCTCTCTATCTGAGTGTCTCTGTGCCTCAGTGCCTCAGTGTCACAGTGTCTCAGTGTCTCAGTGTCTCTGTGTCTCAGTGTCTCAGAGTTTCAGAGTCTCAATGTCTCAGAGACTCAGTGTCTCAGTATCCCAGTGTACCTGTGCCTCAGTGTTTCAGTGTCTCAGTGTCTCAGTGCCTAAGTGCCTCAGAGTCTCAGTGTCTCAGTGCCTCAGTGTCTCAGTGTGCCTGTGTCTCTGTGTCTCAGAGTCTCAGAGTCTCAGTGTCTCAGTGTCTCAGTGCCTCAGTGCCTCAGAGTCTCAGTGTCTCTGTGCCTCAGTGTCTCAGTGTCCCTGTGTCTCAAAGTCTTTGTATTCAGTGCCGCAGAGTCTCAGTCTCAGTCTCAGTGTCTCAGTGTCTCTCTGTCTCAGTGTATCAGTGTCTCAGAGACACAGTGTCTCTGTGCCTCAGTGTCTCAGTGTCTCTGTGTCTCAAAGTCTTTGTATTCAGTGCCTCAGAGACTCAGTGCCTCATTGCCTCAGTGTCTCAGTGTCCCTGTGTCTCAGAGTCTCAGTGTCTCTGTGTCTCTGTGTCTCAGTGTCTCTGTGTCTCAGTGTCTCTGTGTCTCAGTGTCTCAGTGTCTCTGTGTCTGAATGTCTCAGTGTGTCTCTATCTCTGTGCTTCAGTGCCTCAGTGTCTCAGAGTCTCAGTGTCTCAGTGTGTCTGTGTCTCAGTGTCTCAGCGTCCCTGTGCCTCAGTGTCTCTGTGTCTCTGTGCATCAGTGTCTCAGTTTCTCTGTGTCTCTGTGTCTCAGTGTCACAGTGTCTCTGTGTCTCTGTGCCTCAGTGTCTCTGTGTCTCTGTGCCTCAGTGTTTCAGTGCCTCAGTGTCTCAGTGTCTCAGAGTCTCAGTGTCACAGTGTGTCTGTGTTTCAGTGTCTCAGTGTCTCTGTGTCTCAGTGGCTCTGTGCCTCAGTGTCTCTGTGCCTCAGTGTCTATGCGTCTCAATGTCTCAGTTCTCTCTATCTCTGTGCCTCAGTGTCTCAGAGTCTCAGTGTGTCTGTGTCTCAGTGTCTCAGTGTCTCTGTGCCTCAATGTCACAGTGTGTCAGTGTCTCTGTGTCTCAATGTTTTGTGTCTCTGTGTCTCAGAATCTCAGAGTCTCAAAGACTCTGTGTCCCAGAGTCTCAGTGTCTCAGTGTCTCAGTGTCTCCGTGTCTCTGTGTCTAAGTGTGTCAGTGCCTCTGTGTCTAAGTGTCTGTGAGTCACAGTGTCTCAGTGTCGCTGTGTCTCTGTGTCTTAGTGTCTCAGTGTCTCAGGGTCTCAGTGTCTCTGTGTCTCTGTGTCTCTGTGCCTCAATGCCTCCGTGTTCTCAGTGTCTCTGTGTCTCAGTGTCTCTGTGTCTCAGTGTCTCTGTGTCTCAGTGTCTCAGTGTCTCTGTGTCTGAATGTCTCAGTGTGTCTCTATCTCTGTGCTTCAGTGCCTCAGTGTCTCAGAGTCTCAGTGTCTCAGTGTGTCTGTGTCTCAGTGTCTCAGCGTCCCTGTGCCTCAGTGTCTCTGTGTCTCTGTGCATCAGTGTCTCAGTTTCTCTGTGTCTCTGTGTCTCAGTGTCTCTGTGTCACAGTGTCTCTGTGCCTCAGTGTCTCTGTGTCTCTGTGCCTCAGTGTTTCAGTGCCTCAGTGTCTCAGAGTCTCAGTGTCACAGTCTGTCTGTGTTTCAGTGTCTCAGTGTCTCTGTGTCTCAGTGGCTCTGTGCCTCAGTGTCTCTGTGCCTCTGTGTCTCAAATTCTCAGTGTCTCTGTTCTCAGTGTCTCTGTGTCTCAGCGTCTCTGTGTCTCAGTGTCTCTGTGTCTCAGTGTCTCAAAGTCTTTGTATTCAGTGCCTCAGAGTTTCAGTGTCTCTTTGCCTCCGTGTTCCCAGTGTCTCTGTGTCTTTGTGTGTCTGTGTCTCAGTGTCTCAAAGTCTTTGTGTCTCAATGTATCTGTGTCTCAGTGTCTCAGTGTCCCTGTGTCCCTGTGTCTCTGTGTCTCTGTGTCTCTGTGTCTCAGAGTCTTAGTGTCTCTGTGTCTCAGTGTCTCAGTGTCTCTGTGTCAGTGTCTCAGAGTCTCAGTGTCTCAGTTTCTCTGTGTCTCTGTGTCTCAATGTCTCAGTGTCTCTCTATCTCTCTGCTTCTGTGCCTCAGTGTCTCAGTGTGTCTGTGTCTCAGTGTCTCAGCGTCCCTTTGCCTCAGTGTCTCTGTGTCTCTGTGCATCAGTGTCTCAGTTTTTCTGTGTCTCTGTGTCTCAGTGTCTCTGTGTCACATTGTCTCTGTGTCTCTGTGCCTCAGTGTCTCAGTGCCTCAGTGTTTCAGTGTCTCAGAGTCACATTGTCTCTGTGCGTCAGTGCCTCAGTGTCTCAGTATCTCAGAGTCTCAGTGTCTCAGTGTGTCTGTGTTTCAGTGCCTCAGTGTCTCTGTGCCTCAGTGTCTCTGTGTCTCAGTGTATCATTGTCTCAGAGACTCAGTGTCTCATTGTCTCTGTATCTGAGTGTCTCTGTGCCTCAGTGCCTCAGTGTCACAGTGTCTCAGTGTCTCAGTGTCTCTGTGTCTCAGTGTCTCAGAGTTTCAGAGTCTCAATGTCTCAGAGACTCAGTGTCTCAGTATCCCAGTGTACCTGTGCCTCAGTGTTTCAGTGTCTCAGTGTCTCAGTGCCTAAGTGCCTCAGAGTCTCAGTGTCTCAGTGCCTCAGTGTCTCAGTGTTCCTGTGTCACTGTGTCTCAGAGTCTCAGAGTCTCAGTGTCTCAGTGTCTCAGTGCCTCAGTGCCTCAGAGTCTCAGTGTCTCTGTGCCTCAGTGTCTCAGTGTCCCTGTGTCTCAAAGTCTTTGTATTCAGTGCCGCAGAGTCTCAGTCTCAGTCTCAGTGTCTCAGTGTCTCTCTGTCTCAGTGTATCAGTGTCTCAGAGACACAGTGTCTCTGTGCCTCAGTGTCTCAGTGTCTCTGTGTCTCAAAGTCTTTGTATTCAGTGCCTCAGAGTCTCAGTGTCTCATTGCCTCAGTGTCTCAGTGTCCCTGTGTCTCAGAGTCTCAGTGTCTCTGTGTCTCTGTGTCTCAGTGTCTCTGTGTCTCAGTGTCTCTGTGTCTCAGTGTCTCAGTGTCTCTGTGTCTGAATGTCTCAGTGTGTCTCTATCTCTGTGCTTCAGTGCCTCAGTGTCTCAGAGTCTCAGTGTCTCAGTGTGTCTGTGTCTCAGTGTCTCAGCGTCCCTGTGCCTCAGTGTCTCTGTGTCTCTGTGCATCAGTGTCTCAGTTTTTCTGTGTCTCTGTGTCTCAGTGTCTCTGTGTCACAGTGTCTCTGTGTCTCTGTGCCTCAGTGTCTCTGTGCCTCTGTGCCTCAGTGTTTCAGTGCCTCAGTGTTTCAGTGTCTCAGAGTCACATTGTCTCTGTGCGTCAGTGCCTCAGTGTCTCAGTATCTCAGAGTCTCAGTGTCTCAGTGTGTCTGTGTTTCAGTTCCTCAGTGTCTCTGTGCCTCAGTGTCTCTGTGTCTCAGTGTATCAGTGTCTCAGAGACTCAGTGTCTCATTGTCTCTGTGTCTGAGTGTCTCTGTGCCTCAGTGCCTCAGTGTCACAGTGTCTCAGTGTCTCCGTGTCTCAGTGTCTCAGAGTTTCAGAGTCTCAATGTCTCAGAGACTCAGTGTCTCAGTATCCCAGTGTACCTGTGCCTCAGTGTTTCAGTGTCTCAGTGTCTCAGTGCCTAAGTGCCTCAGACTCTCAGTGTCTCTGTGCCTCAGTGTCTCAGTGTCCCTGTGTCTCTGTGTCTCAGAGTCTCAGTGTCTCAGTGTCTCAGTGTCTCAGTGCCTCAGTGCCTCAGAGTCTCAGTGTCTCTGTGCCTCAGTGTCTCAGTGTCCCTGTGTCTCTGTGTCTCAAAGTCTTTGTATTCAGTGCCTCAGAGTCTCAGTGTCTCATTGCCTCAGTGTCTCAGTGTCCCTGTGTCGCTGTGTCTCAGAGTCTCAGTGTCTCTGTGTCTCAGTGTCTCTGTGTCTCAGTGTCTCAGTGTCTCAGTGTCTCAGTGTCTCTGTGTCTGAATGTCTCAGTGTGTCTCTATCTCTGTGCTTCAGTGCCTCAGTGTCTCAGAGTCTCAGTGTCTCAGTGTGTCTGTGTCTCAGTGTCTCAGCGTCCCTGTGCCTCAGTGTCTCTGTGTCTCTGTGCATCAGTGTCTCAGTTTCTCTGTGTCTCTGTGTCTCAGTGTCTCTGTGTCACAGTGTCTCTGTGTCTCTGTGCCTCAGTGTCTCTGTGTCTCTGTGCCTCAGTGTTTCAGTGCCTCAGTGTCTCAGTGTCTCAGAGTCTCAGTGTCACAGTGTGTCTGTGTTTCAGTGTCTCAGTGTCTCTGTGTCTCAGTGGCTCTGTGCCTCAGTGTCTCTGTGCCTCAGTGTCTATGCGTCTCAATGTCTCAGTTCTCTCTATCTCTGTGCCTCAGTGTCTCAGAGTCTCAGTGTGTCTGTGTCTCAGTGTCTCAGTGTCTCTGTGTCTCAGAGTCCCTGTGTCTCTGTGCCTCAATGTCACAGTGTGTCAGTGTCTCTGTGTCTCAAAGTTTTGTGTCTCTGTGTCTCAGAATCTCAGAGTCTCAAAGACTCTGTGTCCCAGAGTCTCAGTGTCTCAGTGTCTCAGTGTCTCCGTGTCTCTGTGTCTATGTGTGTCAGTGCCTCTGTGTCTAAGTGTCTGTGAGTCACAGTGTCTCAGTGCCTCAGTGTCTCTGTGTCTCTGTGCATCAGTGTCTCAGTTTTTCTGTGTCTCTGTGTCTCAGTGTCTCATTGTCACAGTGTCTCTGTGTCTCTGTGCCTCAGTGTCTCTATGCCTCTGTGCCTTAGTGTTTCAGTGCCTCAGTGTTTCAGTGTCTCAGAGTCACATTGTCTCTGTGCGTCAGTGCCTCAGTGTCTCAGTATCTCAGAGTCTCAGTGTCTCAGTGTGTCTGTGTTTCAGTGTCTCAGTGTCTCTGTGCCTCAGTGTCTCTGTGTCTCAGTGTCTCAGAGACTCAGTGTCTCATTGTCTCTGTGTCTGAGTGTCTCTGTGCCTCAGTGCCTCAGTGTCACAGTGTCTCAGTGTCTCAGTGTCTCTGTGTCTCAGTGTCTCAGAGTTTCAGAGTCTCAATGTCTCAGAGACTCAGTGTCTCAGTGTCCCAGTGTACCTGTGCCTCAGTGTTTCAGTGTCTCAGTGTCTCAGTGTCTCTGTGCCTCAGTGTCTCAGTGTCCCTGTGTCTCTGTGTCTCAGAGTCTCAGAGTCTCAGAGTCTCAGTGTCTCAGTGTCTCAGTGCCTCAGTGCCTCAGAGTCTCAGTGTCTCTGTGCCTCAGTGTCTCAGTGTCCCTGTGTCTCTGTGTCTCAAAGTCTTTGTATTCAGTGCCTCAGAGTCTCAGTCTCAGTCTCAGTGTCTCAGTGTCTCTCTGTCTCAGTGCATCAGTGTCTCAGAGACACAGTGTCTCTGTGCCTCAGTGTCTCAGTGTCTCTGTGTCACTGTGTCTCAAAGTCTTTGTATTCAGTGCCTCAGAGTCTCAGTGTCCCATTGCCTCAGTGTCTCAGTGTCCCTGTGTCGCTGTGTCTCAGAGTCTCAGTGTCTCAGTGTGTCTGTGTCTCAGTGTCTCAGCGTCCCTGTGCCTCAGTGTCTCTGTGTCTCTGTGCATCAGTGTCTCAGTTTCTCTGTGTCTCTGCGTCTCAGTGTCTCTGTGTCACAGTGTCTCTGTGTCTCTGTGCCTCAGTGTCTCAGTGTCTCAGAGTCTCAGTGTCACAGTGTGTCTGTGTTTCAGTGTCTCAGTGTCTCTGTGTCTCAGTGGCTCTGTGCCTCAGTGTCTCTGTGCCTCAGTGTCTATGCGTCTCAATGTCCCAGTTCTCTCTATCTCTGTGCCTCAGTGTCTCAGAGTCTCAGTGTGTCTGTGTCTCAGTGTCTCAGTGTCTCTGTGTCTCTGTGCCTCAATGTCACAGTGTGTCAGTGTCTCTGTGTCTCAAAGTTTTGTGTCTCTGTGTCTCAGAATCTCAGAGTCTCAAAGACTCTGTGTCCCAGAGTCTCAGTGTCTCAGTGTCTCAGTGTCTCCGTGTCTCTGTGTCTAAGTGTGTCAGTGCCTCTGTGTCTAAGTGTCTGTGAGTCACAGTGTCTCAGTGTCGCTGTGTCTCTGTGTCTTAGTGTCTCAGTGTCTCAGGGTCTCAGTGTCTCTGTGTCTCTGTGTCTCTGTGCCTCAATGCCTCCGTGTTCTCAGTGTCTCTGTGTCTCAGTGTCTCTGTGTCTCAGTGTCTCTGTGTCTGAATGTCTCAGTGTGTCTCTATCTCTGTGCTTCAGTGCCTCAGTGTCTCAGAGTCTCAGTGTCTCAGTGTGTCTGTGTCTCAGTGTCTCAGCGTCCCTGTGCCTCAGTGTCTCTGTGTCTCTGTGCATCAGTGTCTCAGTTTCTCTGTGTCTCTGTATCTCAGTGTCTCTGTGTCACAGTGTCTCTGTGCCTCAGTGTCTCTGTGTCTCTGTGCCTCAGTGTTTCAGTGCCTCAGTGTCTCAGAGTCTCAGTGTCACAGTCTGTCTGTGTTTCAGTGTCTCAGTGTCTCTGTGTCTCAGTGGCTCTGTGCCTCAGTGTCTCTGTGCCTCTGTGTCTCAAATTCTCAGTGTCTCTGTTCTCAGTGTCTCTGTGTCTCAGCGTCTCTGTGTCTCAGTGTCTCTGTGTCTCAGTGTCTCAAAGTCTTTGTATTCAGTGCCTCAGAGTTTCAGTGTCTCTTTGCCTCCGTGTTCCCAGTGTCTCTGTGTCTTTGTGTGTCTGTGTCTCAGTGTCTCAAAGTCTTTGTGTCTCAATGTATCTGTGTCTCAGTGTCTCAGTGTCCCTGTGTCCCTGTGTCTCTGTGTCTCTGTGTCTCTGTGTCTCAGAGTCTTAGTGTCTCTGTGTCTCAGTGTCTCTGTGTCAGTGTCTCAGAGTCTCAGTGTCTCAGTTTCTCTGTGTCTCTGTGTCTCAATGTCTCAGTGTCTCTCTATCTCTCTGCTTCTGTGCCTCAGTGTCTCAGTGTGTCTGTGTCTCAGTGTCTCAGCGTCCCTGTGCCTCAGTGTCTCTGTGTCTCTGTGCATCAGTGTCTCAGTTTTTCTGTGTCTCTGTGTCTCAGTGTCTCTGTGTCACATTGTCTCTGTGTCTCTGTGCCTCAGTGTCTCAGTGCCTCAGTGTTTCAGTGTCTCAGAGTCACATTGTCTCTGTGCGTCAGTGCCTCAGTGTCTCAGTATCTCAGAGTCTCAGTGTCTCAGTGTGTCTGTGTTTCAGTGCCTCAGTGTCTCTGTGCCTCAGTGTCTCTGTGTCTCAGTGTATCATTGTCTCAGAGACTCAGTGTCTCATTGTCTCTGTATCTGAGTGTCTCTGTGCCTCAGTGCCTCAGTGTCACAGTGTCTCAGTGTCTCAGTGTCTCTGTGTCTCAGTGTCTCAGAGTTTCAGAGTCTCAATGTCTCAGAGACTCAGTGTCTCAGTATCCCAGTGTACCTGTGCCTCAGTGTTTCAGTGTCTCAGTGTCTCAGTGCCTAAGTGCCTCAGAGTCTCAGTGTCTCAGTGCCTCAGTGTCTCAGTGTGCCTGTGTCTCTGTGTCTCAGAGTCTCAGAGTCTCAGTGTCTCAGTGTCTCAGTGCCTCAGTGCCTCAGAGTCTCAGTGTCTCTGTGCCTCAGTGTCTCAGTGTCCCTGTGTCTCAAAGTCTTTGTATTCAGTGCCGCAGAGTCTCAGTCTCAGTCTCAGTGTCTCAGTGTCTCTCTGTCTCAGTGTATCAGTGTCTCAGAGACACAGTGTCTCTGTGCCTCAGTGTCTCAGTGTCTCTGTGTCTCAAAGTCTTTGTATTCAGTGCCTCAGAGTCTCAGTGCCTCATTGCCTCAGTGTCTCAGTGTCCCTGTGTCTCAGAGTCTCAGTGTCTCTGTGTCTCTGTGTCTCAGTGTCTCTGTGTCTCAGTGTCTCTGTGTCTCAGTGTCTCTGTGTCTGAATGTCTCAGTGTGTCTCTATCTCTGTGCTTCAGTGCCTCAGTGTCTCAGAGTCTCAGTGTCTCAGTGTGTCTGTGTCTCAGTGTCTCAGCGTCCCTGTGCCTCAGTGTCTCTGTGTCTCTGTGCATCAGTGTCTCAGTTACTCTGTGTCTCTGTGTCTCAGTGTCACAGTGTCTCTGTGTCTCTGTGCCTCAGTGTCTCTGTGTCTCTGTGCCTCAGTGTTTCAGTGCCTCAGTGTCTCAGTGTCTCAGAGTCTCAGTGTCACAGTGTGTCTGTGTTTCAGTGTCTCAGTGTCTCTGTGTCTCAGTGGCTCTGTGCCTCAGTGTCTCTGTGCCTCAGTGTCTATGCGTCTCAATGTCTCAGTTCTCTCTATCTCTGTGCCTCAGTGTCTCAGAGTCTCAGTGTGTCTGTGTCTCAGTGTCTCAGTGTCTCTGTGTCTCAGAGTCCCTGTGTCTCTGTGCCTCAATGTCACATTGTGTCAGTGTCTCTGTGTCTCAAAGTTTTGTGTCTCTGTGTCTCAGAATCTCAGAGTCTCAAAGACTCTGTGTCCCAGAGTCTCAGTGTCTCAGTGTCTCAGTGTCTCAGTGTCTCCGTGTATCTGTGTCTAAGTGTGTCAGTGCCTCTGTGTCTAAGTGTCTGTGAGTCACAGTGTCTCAGTGTCTCAGTGTCTCTGTGTCTCTGTGTCTTAGTGTCTCAGTGTCTCAGGGTCTCAGTGTCTCTGTGTCTCTGTGTCTCTGTGCCTCAATGCCTCCGTGTTCTCAGTGTCTCTGTGTCTCAGTGTCTCTGTGTCTCAGTGTCTCTGTGTCTCAGTGTCTCAGTGTCTCTGTGTCTGAATGTCTCAGTGTGCCTCTATCTCTGTGCTTCAGTGCCTCAGTGTCTCAGAGTCTCAGTGTCTCAGTGTGTCTGTGTCTCAGTGTCTCAGCGTCCCTGTGCCTCAGTGTCTCTGTGTCTCTGTGCATCAGTGTCTCAGTTTCTCTGTGTCTCTGTGTCTCAGTGTCACAGTGTCTCTGTGTCTCTGTGCCTCAGTGTCTCTGTGTCTCTGTGCCTCAGTGTTTCAGTGCCTCAGTGTCTCAGTGTCTCAGAGTCTCAGTGTCACAGTGTGTCTGTGTTTCAGTGTCTCAGTGTCTCTGTGTCTCAGTGGCTCTGTGCCTCAGTGTCTCTGTGCCTCAGTGGCTATGCGTCTCAATGTCTCAGTTCTCTCTATCTCTGTGCCTCAGTGTCTCAGAGTCTCAGTGTGTCTGTGTCTCAGTGTCTCAGTGTCTCTGTGTCTCAGAGTCCCTGTGTCTCTGTGCCTCAATGTCACAGTGTGTCAGTGTCTCTGTGTCTCAAAGTTTTGTGTCTCTGTGTCTCAGAATCTCAGAGTCTCAAAGACTCTGTGTCCCAGAGTCTCAGTGTCTCAGTGTCTCAGTGTCTCCGTGTCTCTGTGTCTAAGTGTGTCAGTGCCTCTGTGTCTAATTGTCTGTGAGTCACAGTGTCTCAGTGTCTCAGTGTCTCAGTGTCTCCGTGTCTCTGTGTCTCTGTGTCTTAGTGTCTCAGTGTCTCAGGGTCTCAGTGTCTCTGTGTCTCTGTGTCTCTGTGCCTCAATGCCTCCGTGTTCTCAGTGTCTCTGTGTCTCAGTGTCTCTGTGTCTCAGTGTCTCTGTGTCTCAGTGTCTCAGTGTCTCTGTGTCTGAATGTCTCAGTGTGCCTCTATCTCTGTGCTTCAGTGCCTCAGTGTCTCAGAGTCTCAGTGTCTCAGTGTGTCTGTGTCTCAGTGTCTCAGCGTCCCTGTGCCTCAGTGTCTCTGTGTCTCTGTGCATCAGTATCTCAGTTTCTCTGTGTCTCTGTGTCTCAGTGTCTCTGTGTCACAGTGTCTCTGTGTCTCTGTGCCTCAGTGTCTCTGTGTCTCTGTGCCTCAGTGTTTCAGTGCCTCAGTGTCTCAGAGTCTCAGTGTCACAATGTGTCTGTGTTTCAGTGTCTCAGTGTCTCTGTGTCTCAGTGGCTCTGTGCCTCAGTGTCTCTGTGCCTCTGTGTCTCAAATTCTCAGTGTCTCTGTTCTCAGTGTCTCTGTGTCTCAGTGTCTCAGTGTCTCTGTGTCTCAGTGTCTCAGAGACTTTGTATTCAGTGCCTCAGAGTTTCAGTGTCTCTTTGCCTCCGTGTTCCCAGTGTCTCTGTGTCTTTGTGTGTCTGTGTCTCAGTGTCTCAAAGTCTTTGTGTCTCAATGTATCTGTGTCTCAGTGTCTCAGTGTCCCTGTGTCCCTGTGTCTCTGTGTCTCTGTGTCTTAGAGTCTTAGTGTCTCTGTTTCTCAGTGTCTCTGTGTCAGTGTCTCAGAGTCTCAGTGTCTCAGTTTCTCTGTGTCTCTGTGTCTCAATGTCTCAGTGTCTCTCTATCTCTCTGCTTCAGTGCCTCAGTGTCTCAGTGTGTCTGTGTCTCAGTGTCTCAGCGTCCCTGTGCCTCAGTGTCTCTGTGTCTCTGTGCATCAGTGTCTCAGTTTTTCTGTGTCTCTGTGTCTCAGTGTCTCTGTGTCACAGTGTCTCTGTGTCTCTGTGCCTCAGTGTCTCTGTGCCTCTGTGCCTCAGTGTTTCAGTGCCTCAGTGTTTCAGTGTCTCAGAGTCACATTGTCTCTGTGCGTCAGTGTCTCAGTATCTCAGAGTCTCAGTGTCTCAGTGTGTCTGTGTTTCAGTTCCTCAGTGTCTCTGTGCCTCAGTGTCTCTGTGTCTCAGTGTATCAGTGTCTCAGAGACTCAGTGTCTCATTGTCTCTGTGTCTGAGTGTCTCTGTGCCTCAGTGCCTCAGTGTCACAGTGTCTCAGTGTCTCCGTGTCTCAGTGTCTCAGAGTTTCAGAGTCTCAATGTCTCAGAGACTCAGTGTCTCAGTATCCCAGTGTACCTGTGCCTCAGTGTTTCAGTGTCTCGGTGTCTCAGTGCCTAAGTGCCTCAGACTCTCAGTGTCTCTGTGCCTCAGTGTCTCAGTGTCCCTGTGTCTCTGTGTCTCAGAGTCTCAGAGTCTCAGTGTCTCAGTGTCTCAGTGTCTCAGTGCCTCAGTGCCTCAGAGTCTCAGTGTCTCTGTGCCTCAGTGTCTCAGTGTCCCTGTGTCTCTGTGTCTCAAAGTCTTTGTATTCAGTGCCTCAGAGTCTCAGTGTCTCATTGCCTCAGTGTCTCAGTGTCCCTGTGTCGCTGTGTCTCAGAGTCTCAGTGTCTCTGTGTCTCAGTGTCTCTGTGTCTCAGTGTCTCTGTGTCTCAGTGTCTCAGTGTCTCTGTGTCTGAATGTCTCAGTGTGTCTCTATCTCTGTGCTTCAGTGCCTCAGTGTCTCAGAGTCTCAGTGTCTCAGTGTGTCTGTGTCTCAGTGTCTCAGCGTCCCTGTGCCTCAGTGTCTCTGTGTCTCTGTGCATCAGTGTCTCAGTTTCTCTGTGTCTCTGTGTCTCAGTGTCTCTGTGTCACAGTGTCTCTGTGTCTCTGTGCCTCAGTGTCTCTGTGTCTCTGTGCCTCAGTGTTTCAGTGCCTCAGTGTCTCAGTGTCTCAGAGTCTCAGTGTCACAGTGTGTCTGTGTTTCAGTGTCTCAGTGTCTCTGTGTCTCAGTGGCTCTGTGCCTCAGTGTCTCTGTGCCTCAGTGTCTATGCGTCTCAATGTCTCAGTTCTCTCTATCTCTGTGCCTCAGTGTCTCAGAGTCTCAGTGTGTCTGTGTCTCAGTGTCTCTGTGTCTCAGAGTCCCTGTGTCTCTGTGCCTCAATGTCACAGTGTGTCAGTGTCTCTGTGTCTCAAAGTTTTGTGTCTCTGTGTCTCAGAATCTCAGAGTCTCTAAGACTCTGTGTCCCAGAGTCTCAGTGTCTCAGTGTCTCAGTGTCTCCGTGTCTCTGTGTCTAAGTGTGTCAGTGCCTCTGTGTCTAAGTGTCTGTGAGTCACAGTGTCTCAGTGTCTCTGTGTCTCTGTGTCTTCGTGTCTCAGTGTCTCAGGGTCTCAGTGTCTCTGTGTCTCCGTGTCTCTGTGCCTCAATGCCTCCGTGTTCTCAGTGTCTCTGTGTCTCAGTGTCTCTGTGTCTCAGTGTCTCTGTGTCTCAGTGTCTCAGTGTCTCTGTGTCTGAATGTCTCAGTGTGTCTATCTCTGTGCTTCAGTGCCTCAGTGTCTCAGAGTCTCAGTGTCTCAGTGTGTCTGTGTCTCAGTGTCTCAGCGTCCCTGTGCCTCAATGTCTCTGTGTCTCTGTGCATCAGTGTCTCAGTTTCTCTGTGTCTCTGTGTCTCAGTGTCTCTGTGTCACAGTGTCTCTGTGTCTCTGTGCCTCAGAGTCTCTGTGTCTCTGTGCCTCAGTGTTTCAGTGCCTCAGTGTCTCAGAGTCTCAGTGTCACAATGTGTTTGTGTTTCAGTGTCTCAGTGTCTCTGTGTCTCAGTGGCTCTGTGCCTCAGTGTCTCTGTGCCTCTGTGTCTCAAATTCTCAGTGTCTCTGTTCTCAGTGTCTCTGTGTCTCAGTGTCTCTGTGTCTCAGTGTCTCTGTGTCTCAGTGTCTCTGTGTCTCAGTGTCTCTGTGTCTCAGTGTCTCAAAGTCTTTGTATTCAGTGCCTCAGAGTTTCAGTGTCTCTTTGCCTCCGTGTTCCCAGTGTCTCTGTGTCTTTGTGTGTCTGTGTCTCAGTGTCTCAAAGTCTTTGTGTCTCAATGTATCTGTGTCTCAGTGTCTCAGTGTCCCTGTGTCCCTGTGTCTCTGTGTCTCTGTGTCTCAGAGTCTTAGTGTCTCTGTGTCTCAGTGTCTCTGTGTCAGTGTCTCAGAGTCTCAGTGTCTCAGATTCTCTGTGTCTCTGTGTCTCAATGTCTCAGTGTCTCTCTATCTCTCTGCTTCAGTGCCTCAGTGTGTCTGTGTCTCAGTGTCTCAGCGTCCCTGTGCCTCAGTGTCTCTGTGTCTCTGTGCATCAGTGTCTCAGTTTTTCTGTGTCTCTGTGTCTCAGTGTCTCATTGTCACAGTGTCTCTGTGTCTCTGTGCCTCAGTGTCTCTATGCCTCTGTGCCTTAGTGTTTCAGTGCCTCAGTGTTTCAGTGTCTCAGAGTCACATTGTCTCTGTGCGTCAGTGCCTCAGTGTCTCAGTATCTCAGAGTCTCAGTGTCTCAGTGTGTCTGTGTTTCAGTGTCTCAGTGTCTCTGTGCCTCAGTGTCTCTGTGTCTCAGTGTCTCAGAGACTCAGTGTCTCATTGTCTCTGTGTCTGAGTGTCTCTGTGCCTCAGTGCCTCAGTGTCACAGTGTCTCAGTGTCTCAGTGTCTCAGTGTCTCTGTGTCTCAGTGTCTCAGAGTTTCAGAGTCTCAATGTCTCAGAGACTCAGTGTCTCAGTGTCCCAGTGTACCTGTGCCTCAGTGTTTCAGTGTCTCAGTGTCTCAGTGCCTAAGTGCCTCAGAGTCTCAGTGTCTCTGTGCCTCAGTGTCTCAGTGTCCCTGTGTCTCTGTGTCTCAGAGTCTCAGAGTCTCAGAGTCTCAGTGTCTCAGTGTCTCAGTGCCTCAGTGCCTCAGAGTCTCAGTGTCTCTGTGCCTCAGTGTCTCAGTGTCCCTGTGTCTCTGTGTCTCAAAGTCTTTGTATTCAGTGCCTCAGAGTCTCAGTGTCTCATTGCCTCAGTGTCTCAGTGTCCCTGTGTCGCTGTGTCTCAGAGTCTCAGTGTCTCTGTGTCACAGTGTCTCAGTGTCTGTGTCTGAATGTCTCAGTGTGTCTCTATCTCTGTGCTTCAGTGCCTCAGTGTCTCAGAGTCTCAGTGTCTCAGTGTGTCTGTGTCTCAGTGTCTCAGCGTCCCTGTGCCTCAGTGTCTCTGTGTCTCTGTGCATCAGTGTCTCAGTTTCTCTGTGTCTCTGTGTCTCAGTGTCTCTGTGTCTCTGTGCCTCAGTGTCTCTGTGTCTCTGTGCCTCAGTGTTTCAGTGCCTCAGTGTCTCAGTGTCTCAGAGTCTCAGTGTCACAGTGTGTCTGTGTTTCAGTGTCTCAGTGTCTCTGTGTCTCAGTGGCTCTGTGCCTCAGTGTCTCTGTGCCTCAGTGTCTATGCGTCTCAATGTCTCAGTTCTCTCTATCTCTGTGCCTCAGTGTCTCAGAGTCTCAGTGTGTCTGTGTCTCAGTGTCTCAGTGTCTCTGTGTCTCAGAGTCCCTGTGTCTCTGTGCCTCAATGTCACAGTGTGTCAGTGTCTCTGTGTCTCAAAGTTTTGTGTCTCTGTGTCTCAGAATCTCAGAGTCTCAAAGACTCTGTGTCCCAGAGTCTCAGTGTCTCAGTGTCTCAGTGTCTCCGTGTCTCTGCGTCTAAGTGTGTCAGTGCCTCTGTGTCTAAGTGTCTGTGAGTCACAGTGTCTCAGTGTCTCTGTGTCTCTGTGTCTCTGTGTCTTAGTGTCTCAGTGTCTCAGGGTCTCAGTGTCTCGGTGTCTCTGTGTCTCTGTGCCTCAATGCCTCCGTGTTCTCAGTGTCTCTGTGTCTCAGTGTCTCTGTGTCTCAGTGTCTCTGTGTCTCAGTGTCTCAGTGTCTCTGTGTCTGAATGTCTCAGTGTGTCTCTATCTCTGTGCTTCAGTGCCTCAGTGTCTCAGAGTCTCAGTGTCTCAGCGTCCCTGTGCCTCAGTGTCTCTGTGTCTCTGTGCATCAGTGTCTCAGTTTCTCTGTGTCTCTGTGTCTCAGTGTCTCTGTGTCACAGTGTCTCTGTGCCTCAGTGTCTCTGTGTCTCTGTGCCTCAGTGTTTCAGTGCCTCAGTGTCTCAGAGTCTCAGTGTCACAGTGTGTCTGTGTTTCAGTGTCTCAGTGTCTCTGTGTCTCAGTGGCTCTGTGCCTCAGTGTCTCTGTGCCTCTGTGTCTCAAATTCTCAGTGTCTCTGTTCTCAGTGTCTCTGTGTCTCAGCGTCTCTGTGTCTCAGTGTCTCTGTGTCTCAGTGTCTCAAAGTCTTTGTCTTCAGTGCCTCAGAGTTTCAGTGTCTCTTTGCCTCCGTGTTCCCAGTGTCTCTGTGTCTTCGTGTGTCTGTGTCTCAGTGTCTCAAAGTCTTTGTGTCTCAATGTATCTGTGTCTCAGTGTCTCAGTGTCCCTGTGTCCCTGTGTCTCTGTGTCTCTGTGTCTCAGAGTCTTAGTGTCTCTGTGTCTCAGTGTCTCTGTGTCAGTGTCTCAGAGTCTCAGTGTCTCAGTTTCTCTGTGTCTCTGTGTCTCAATGTCTCAGTGTCTCTCTATCTCTCTGCTTCAGTGCCTCAGTGTCTCAGTGTGTCTGTGTCTCAGTGTCTCAGCGTCCCTGTGCCTCAGTGTCTCTGTGTCTCTGTGCATCAGTGTCTCAGTTTTTCTGTGTCTCAGTGTCTCTGTGTCACAGTGTCTCTGTGTCTCTGTGCCTCAGTGTCTCTGTGCCTCTGTGCCTCAGTGTTTCAGTGCCTCAGTGTTTCAGTGTCTCAGAGTCACATTGTCTCTGTGCGTCAGTGCCTCAGTGTCTCAGTATCTCAGAGTCTCAGTGTCTCAGTGTGTCTGTGTTTCAGTGCCTCAGTGCTCTGTGACTCAGTGTCTCTGTGTCTCAGTGTATCATTGTCTCAGAGACTCAGTGTCTCATTGTCTCTGTGTCTGAGTGTCTCTGTGCCTCAGTGCCTCAGTGTCACAGTGTCTCAGTGTCTCAGTGTCTCTGTGTCTCAGTGTCTCAGAGTTTCAGAGTCTCAATGTCTCAGAGACTCAGTGTCTCAGTATCCCAGTGTACCTGTGCCTCAGTGTTTCAGTGTCTCAGTGCCTAAGTGCCTCAGAGTCTCAGTGTCTCAGTGCCTCAGTGTCTCAGTGTTCCTGTGTCTCTGTGTCTCAGAGTCTCAGAGTCTCAGTGTCTCAGTGTCTCAGTGCCTCAGTGCCTCAGAGTCTCAGTGTCTCTGTGCCTCAGTGTCTCAGTGTCCCTGTGTCTCAAAGTCTTTGTACTCAGTGCCGCAGAGTCTCAGTCTCAGTCTCAGTGTCTCAGTGTCTCTCTGTCTCAGTGTATCAGTGTCTCAGAGACACAGTGTCTCTGTGCCTCAGTGTCTCAGTGTCTCTGTGTCTCAAAGTCTTTGTATTCAGTGCCTCAGAGTCTCAGTGTCTCATTGCCTCAGTGTCTCAGTGTCCCTGTGTCTCAGAGTCTCAGTGTCTCTGTGTCTCAGTGTCTCTGTGTCTCAGTGTCTCTGTGTCTCAGTGTCTCAGTGTCTCTGTGTCTGAATGTCTCAGTGTGTCTCTATCTCTGTGCTTCAGTGCCTCAGTGTCTCAGAGTCTCAGTGTCTCAGTGTGTCTGTGTCTCAGTGTCTCAGCGTCCCTGTGCCTCAGTGTCTCTGTGTCTCTGTGCATCAGTGTCTCAGTTTCTCTGTGTCTCAATCTCTCTGTGTCACAGTGTCTCTATGTCTCTGTGCCTCAGTGTCTCTGTGTCTCTGTGCCTCAGTGTTTCAGTGCCTCAGTGTCTCAGTGTCTCAGAGTCTCAGTGTCACAGTGTGTCTGTGTTTCAGTGTCTCAGTGTCTCTGTGTCTCAGTGGCTCTGTGCCTCAGTGTCTCTGTGCCTCAGTGTCTATGCGTCTCAATGTCTCAGTTCTCTCTATCTCTGTGCCTCAGTGTCTCAGAGTCTCAGTGTGTCTGTGTCTCAGTGTCTCAGTGTCTCTGTGTCTCAGAGTCCCTGTGTCTCTGTGCCTCAATGTCACAGTGTGTCAGTGTCTCTGTGTCTCAAAGTTTTGTGTCTCTGTGTCTCAGAATCTCAGAGTCTCAAAGACTCTGTGTCCCAGAGTCTCAGTGTCTCAGTGTCTCAGTGTCTCCGTGTCTCTGTGTCTAAGTGTATCAGTGCCAATGTGTCTAAGTGTCTGTGAGTCACAGTGTCTCAGTGTCTCAGTGTCTCTGTGTCTCTGTGTCTCTGTGTCTTAGTGTCTCAGTGTCTCAGGGTCTCAGTGTCTCTGTGTCTCTGTGTCTCTGTGTCTCTGTGCCTCAATGCCTCCGTGTTCTCAGTGTCTCTGTGTCTCAGTGTCTCTGTGTCTCAGTGTCTCTGTGTCTCAGTGTCTCTGTGTCTCAGTGTCTCAGTGTCTCTGTGTCTGAATGTCTCAGTGTGTCTCTATCTCTGTGCTTCAGTGACTCAGTGTCTCAGAGTCTCAGTGTCTCAGTGTGTCTGTGTCTCAGTGTCTCAGCGTCCCTGTGCCTCAGTGTCTCTGTGTCTCTGTGCATCAGTGTCTCAGTTTCTCTGTGTCTCTGTGTCTCAGTGTCTCTGTGTCACAGTGTCTCTGTGTCTCTGTGCTTCAGTGTCTCTGTGCCTCAGTGTTTCAGTGCCTCAGTGTCTCAGAGTCTCAGTGTCACAATGTGTCTGTGTTTCAGTGTCTCAGTGTCTCTGTGTCTCAGTGTCTCTGTGTCTCAGTGTCTCAAAGTCTTTGTATTCAGTGCCTCAGAGTTTCAGTGTCTCTTTGCTCCGTGTTCCAGTGTCTCTGTGTCTTTGTGTGTCTGTGTCTCAGTGTCTCAAAGTCTTTGTGTCTCAATGTATCTGTGTCTCAGTGTCTCAGTGTCCCTGTGTCCCTGTGTCTCTGTGTCTCTGTGTCTCAGAGTCTTAGTGTCTCTGTTTCTCAGTGTCTCTGTGTCAGTGTCTCAGAGTCTCAGTGTCTCAGTTTCTCTGTGTCTCTGTGTCTCAATGTCTCTCTATCTCTCTGCTTCAGTGCCTCAGTGTCTCAGTGTGTCTGTGTCTCAGTGTCTCAGCGTCCCTGTGCCTCAGTGTCTCTGTGTCTCTGTGCATCTGTGTCTCTGTGTCTCAGTGTCTCAGTGTCTCTGTGTCTGAATGTCTCAGTGTGTCTCTATCTCTGTGCTTCAGTGCCTCAGTGTCTCAGAGTCTCAGTGTCTCAGTGTGTCTGTGTCTCAGTGTCTCAGCGTCCCTGTGCCTCAGTGTCTCTGTGTCTCTGTGCATCAGTGTCTCAGTTTCTCTGTGTCTCTGTGTCTCAGTGTCTCTGTGTCACAGTGTCTCTGTGTCTCTGTGCCTCAGTGTCTCTGTGTCTCTGTGCCTCAGTGTTTCAGTGCCTCAGTGTCTCAGTGTCTCAGAGTCTCAGTGTCACAGTGTGTCTGTGTTTCAGTGTCTCAGTGTCTCTGTGTCTCAGTGTCTCAGTTCCTCAGGGTCTCAGTGTCTCAGGGTCTCAGTCTCTCAGTCTCTCAGGGTCTCAGGGTCACAGGGTCTCTGGGTCTCAGATTCTCAGTCTCTCAGTCTCTCAGTCTCTCAGTTTCTCAGGGTCTCAGAGTCACAGTTTCTCAGTGACTCGGGGTCTCAGTGTCTCAGAGTCTCAGTGTCTCAGGGTTTCAGGGTCTTAGTCTCTCAGTCCCTCAGTCTCTCTGTCTCTCAGGGTCTCTGGGTCTCAGTCTCTCAGTCTCTCAGTGTCTTAGTGTCTCAGGGTCTCAGATTCTCAGTGTCTCAGGGTCTCAGTGTCTCAGCGTCTCAGGGTCTCAGTGTCACAGGGTCTCAGGGTCTTAGTCTCTAAGTCAATCAGTCTCTTAGTCTCTCAGTCTCTCAGTCTCTCATTCTCTCAGTCTCTCAGTGTCTCTGGGTCTCAGTCTCTCCGTCTCTCAGTCTCTCAGTGTCTCAGTGTCTGAGGCTCTCAGGGTCTCAGGGTCTCAGGCTCTCAGTCTCTCAGTCTCTCAGTCTGTCATTGTCTCAGGGTCTCAGTGTCTCAGTGTCCCAGTGTCTCAGTGTCTCAGGGACTCTGGGTCTCAGGGTATCAGTGTCTCTGGATCTCTGTGTCTCTGTGTCTTTGTGTCTCAGCGTCTCAGTT
The DNA here is from genome assembly GCA_037974335.1 of Prionace glauca. Taxonomy (NCBI): domain Eukaryota; kingdom Metazoa; phylum Chordata; class Chondrichthyes; order Carcharhiniformes; family Carcharhinidae; genus Prionace; species Prionace glauca. The sequence continues at coordinate 328,555 of JBBMRE010000131.1, forward strand.
TCTCAGTGTCTCAGGGTCTCAGTGTCTTAGTGTCACAGGGTCTCAGTTTCTCAGTGTCTCAGTGTCTCAGGGTCTCTGGGTTTCTGAGTCTCAATGTCTCAGTCTCTCAATCTCTCAGACTCTCAGTCTCTCAGTCTCTCAGTGTCTCAGTGTCTCAGTGTCACAGTGTGTTAGGGCCTCAGGGTCTCAGTGTCTCAGTGTCTCAGTGTCTCAGTCTCTCAGTGTCTCAGGATCTCAGGGTCTCAGGGTCTCAGGGTCTCAGTGTCTCAGTGTCTCAGTGTCTCAGTCTGTCAGTCTCTCAGTGTCTCAGTCTCTCCGTCTCCCAGTGCCTTAGTCTCTCTGTCTCTCAGTCTCTCAGTGTCTCAGGGTCTCAGTGTGTCAGGGTCTCAGTGTCTCAGTGTCTCAGTGTCTCAGGGTCTCAGTGTCTCAGTGCCTCAGGTTCTCAGTGTCTCAGGTTCTCAGGGTCTCAGTGTCTCAGGATCTCAGTGCCTCAGTGGCTCAGTGTCTGTGTCTCGGGGTATCAGGGTCTGAGTGTCTCAGGGTCTCAGGGTTTCAGGGTCTTAGTCTCTCAATCCCTCTGTCTCTCTGTCTCTCAGGGTCTCTGGGTCTCTGGGTCTCAGTCTCTCAGTCTCTCAGTGTCTCAGTGTTTCTGTGTTTCAGTGTCTAAGTGTCTCAGGGTCTCAGGTTCTCAGTGTCTCAGTGCCTCAGTGTCTCAGTGTCTCAGGGTCTCAGTGTCTCAGTGTCTCAGTCTCTCAGTCGCTCAGACTCTCAGTCTCTCAGTCTCTCAATCTCACAGTCTCTCAGTGTATCAGTCTCTCAGTCTCTTCGTGTCTCAGGGTCTCAGAGTCTCAGTGTCTCAGGGTCTCAGTGTCTCAGTGTCTCAGTCTCTCAGTCTCTCAGTCTCTCAGTCGCTCAGTCTCTCAGTCTCTCAATCTCACAGTCTCTCAGTGTAACAGTCTCTCAGTCTCTCAGTGTAACAGTCTCTCAGTCTCTTAGTGTCTCAGTGTCTCAGGGTCTCTGGGTCTCTGGGTCTCTGGGTCTCAGTCTCTCAGTCTCTAAGTCTCTCATTCTCTCAGTCTCTCAGTGTCTCTGGGTCTCAGTCTCTCTGTCTCTCAGTCTCTCAGTGTCTCAGTGTCTGAGGCTCTCAGGGTCTCTGGGTCTCAGGCTCTCAGTCTCTCAGTCTCTCAGGGTCTCAGGGTCTCAGTGTCTCAGTGTCTCAGGGTCTCAGGGTCTCAGTGTCTGAGGGTCTCAGTTTCTCAGTGTCTCTGTGACTCAGGGTCTCAGTGGATCAGAGTCTCAGGGTCTCAGTGTCTCAGGGTCTCTGGGTCTCAGTGTCTCAATCTCTCAGTCTCTCAGTGCCTCAGGGTCTCAGGGTCTCAGTGTCTCAGTCTCTCAGTGTCTCAGGGTCTCAGTGTCTCAGGGTCTCAGTGCCTCAGTCTCTCAGTCTCTCAGTGTCTCAGGGTCTCAGTGACTCAGGGTCTCAGTGTCTCAGGTTCTCAGGGTCTCAGTCTCTCAGTCTCTCAGTGTGTGAGGCTCTCAGGGTCTCAGGGTCTCAGGGTCTCAGTGTCTCAGGGTCTCAGGGTCTCAGTGTCTCAGTGTCTGAGGGTCTCAGTTTCTCAGTGTCTCAGTGTCTCAGGGTCTCTGGGTCTCTGGGTCTCAGTCTCTCAGTCTCTAAGTCTCTCATTCTCTCAGTCTCTCAGTGTCTCTGGGTCTCAGTCTCTCCGTCTCTCAGTCTCTCAGTGTCTCAGTGTCTGAGGCTCTCAGCGTCTCTGGGTCTCAGGCTCTCAGTCTCTCAGTCTCTCAGGGTCTCATGGTCTCAGTGTCTCAGTGTCTCAGGGTCTCAGGGTCTCAGTGTCTGAGGGTCTCAGTTTCTCAGTGTCTCTGTGACTCAGGGTCTCAGTGTATCAGAGTCTCAGGGTCTCAGTGTCTCAGGGTCTCTGGGTCTCAGTGTCTCAATCTCTCAGTCTCTCAGTGCCTCAGGGTCTCAGGGTCTCAGTGTCTCAGTCTCTCAGTGTCTCAGGGTCTCAGTGTCTCAGGGTCTCAGTGCGTCAGTCTCTCAGTCTCTCAGTGTCTCAGTGTCTCAGGGTCTCAGTGTCTCAGGGTCTCAGTGTCTCAGGTTCTCAGGGTCTCAGTCTCTCAGTCTCTCAGTGTGTGAGGCTCTCAGGGTCTCAGGGTCTCAGGGTCTCAGGGTCTCAGTGTCTCAGGGTCTCAGTGCCTCAGTCTCTCAGTCTCTCAGTGTATCAGCGTCTCAGTGACTTAGGGTCTCAGTGTCTCAGGGTCTCTGGGATCCAGTGTCTCAATCTCTCAGTCTCTCAGTCTCTCAGTGCCTCAGGGTCTCAGTGTCTCAGTGTCTCAGTACCTCAGTGTCTCAGTGTCTCAGGGTCCCAGTGTCTCAGTCTCTCAGGGTCTCAGTGTCTCAGAGTCTCAGTCTCTCAGTGTCTCAGTCTCTCAGTCTTTCAGTGTCTCAGTGTCTCAATCTCTCAGTCTTTCAGTGTCTCAGTGTCTCAGTTCCTCAGGGTCTCAGTGTCTCAGTGTCTCAGGGTCTCAGTCTCTCAGTCTCTCAGGGTCTCAGGGTCACAGGGTCTCTGGGTCTCAGATTCTCAGTCTCTCAGTCTCTCAGTCGCTCAGTTTCTCAGGGTCTCAGTGTCTCAGAGTCTCAGTGTCTCAGTGTGTCTGTGTTTCAGTTCCTCAGTGTCTCTGTGCCTCAGTGTCTCTGTGTCTCAGTGTATCAGTGTCTCAGAGACTCAGTGTCTCATTGTCTCTGTGTCTGAGTGTCTCTGTGCCTCAGTGCCTCAGTGTCACAGTGTCTCAGTGTCTCTGTGTCTCAGTGTCTCAGAGTTTCAGAGTCTCAATGTCTCAGAGACTCAGTGTCTCAGTATCCCAGTGTACCTGTGCCTCAGTGTTTCAGTGTCTCAGTGTCTCAGTGCCTCAGACTCTCAGTGTCTCTGTGCCTCAGTGTCTCAGTGTCTCAGTCTCCCTGTGTCTCTGTGTCTCAGAGTCTCAGAGTCTCAGTGTCTCAGTGTCTCAGTGTCTCAGTGCCTCAGTGCCTCAGAGTCTCAGTGTCTCTGTGCCTCAGTGTCTCAGTGTCCCTGTGTCTCTGTGTCTCAAAGTCTTTGTATTCAGTGCCTCAGAGTCTCAGTGTCTCATTGCCTCAGTGTCGCAGTGTCCCTGTGTCGCTGTGTCTCAGAGTCTCAGTGTCTCAGTGTCTCTGTGTCTCAGTGTCTCTGTGTCTCAGTGTCTCTGTGTCTCAGTGTCTCAGTGTCTCTGTGTCTGAATGTCTCAGTGTGTCTCTATCTCTGTGCTTCAGTGCCTCAGTGTCTCAGAGTCTCAGTGTCTCAGTGTGTCTGTGTCTCAGTGTCTCAGCGTCCCTGTGCCTCAGTGTCTCTGTGTCTCTGTGCATCAGTGTCTCAGTTTCTCTGTATCTCTGTGTCTCAGTGTCTCTGTGTCACAGTGTCTCTGTGTCTCTGTGCCTCAGTGTCTCTGTGTCTCTGTGCCTCAGTGTTTCAGTGCCTCAGTGTCTCAGTGTCTCAGAGTCTCAGTGTCACAGTGTGTCTGTGTTTCAGTGTCTCAGTGTCTCTGTGTCTCAGTGTCTCAGTTCCTCAGGGTCTCAGTGTCTCAGTGTCTCAGGGTCTCAGTCTCTCAGTCTCTCAGGGTCTCAGGGTCACAGGGTCTCTGGGTCTCAGATTCTCAGTCTCTCAGTCTCTCAGTTTCTCAGGGTCTCAGAGTCACAGTTTCTCAGTGACTCGGGGTCTCAGTGTCTCAGAGTCTCAGTGTCTCAGGGTTTCAGGGTCTTAGTCTCTCAGTCCCTCAGTCTCTCTGTCTCTCAGGGTCTCTGGGTCTCAGTCTCTCAGTCTCTCAGTGTCTTAGTGTCTCAGGGTCTCAGATTCTCAGTGTCTCAGTGTCTCAGGGTCTCAGTGTCTCAGCGTCTCAGGGTCTCAGTGTCACAGGGTCTCAGGGTCTTAGTCTCTAAGTCAATCAGTCTCTTAGTCTCTCAGTCTCTCAGTCTCTCATTCTCTCAGTCTCTCAGTGTCTCTGGGTCTCAGTCTCTCCGTCTCTCAGTCTCTCAGTGTCTCAGTGTCTGAGGCTCTCAGGGTCTCAGGGTCTCAGGCTCTCAGTCTCTCAGTCTCTCAGTCTGTCATTGTCTCAGGGTCTCAGTGTCTCAGTGTCCCAGTGTCTCAGTGTCTCAGGGACTCTGGGTCTCAGGGTATCAGTGTCTCTGGATCTCTGTGTCTCTGTGTCTTTGTGTCTCAGCGTCTCAGTTTCTCAGTGTCTCAGGGTCTCAGTGTCTTAGTGTCACAGGGTCTCAGTTTCTCAGTGTCTCAGTGTCTCAGGGTCTCTGGGTCTCTGGGTTTCTGAGTCTCAGTGTCTCAGTCTCTCAATCTCTCAGACTCTCAGTCTCTCAGTCTCTCAGTGTCTCAGTGTCACAGTGTGTCAGGGCCTCAGGGTCTCAGTGTCTCAGTGTCTCAGTGTCTCAGTGTCTCAGTCTCTCAGTGTCTCAGGATCTCAGGGTCTCAGGGTCTCAGGGTCTCAGTGTCTCAGTGTCTCAGTGCCTCAGTCTCTCAGTCTCTCAGTGTATCAGCGTCTCAGTGACTTAGGGTCTCAGTGTCTCAGGGTCTCTGGGATCCAGTGTCTCAATCTCTCAGTCTCTCAGTCTCTCAGTGCCTCAGGGTCTCAGTGTCTCAGTGTCTCAGTACCTCAGTGTCTCAGTGTCTCAGGGTCCCAGTGTCTCAGTCTCTCAGGGTCTCAGTGTCTCAGAGTCTCAGTCTCTCAGTGTCTCAGTCTCTCAGTCTTTCAGTGTCTCAGTGTCTCAATCTCTCAGTCTTTCAGTGTCTCAGTGTCTCAGTTCCTCAGGGTCTCAGTGTCTCAGTGTCTCAGGGTCTCAGTCTCTCAGTCTCTCAGGGTCTCAGGGTCACAGGGTCTCTGGGTCTCAGATTCTCAGTCTCTCAGTCGCTCAGTTTCTCAGGGTCTCAGTGTCTCAGAGTCTCAGTGTCTCAGTGTGTCTGTGTTTCAGTTCCTCAGTGTCTCTGTGCCTCAGTGTCTCTGTGTCTCAGTGTATCAGTGTCTCAGAGACTCAGTGTCTCATTGTCTCTGTGTCTGAGTGTCTCTGTGCCTCAGTGCCTCAGTGTCACAGTGTCTCAGTGTCTCTGTGTCTCAGTGTCTCAGAGTTTCAGAGTCTCAATGTCTCAGAGACTCAGTGTCTCAGTATCCCAGTGTACCTGTGCCTCAGTGTTTCAGTGTCTCAGTGTCTCAGTGCCTCAGACTCTCAGTGTCTCTGTGCCTCAGTGTCTCAGTGTCTCAGTGTCCCTGTGTCTCTGTGTCTCAGAGTCTCAGAGTCTCAGTGTCTCAGTGTCTCAGTGTCTCAGTGTCTCAGTGCCTCAGTGCCTCAGAGTCTCAGTGTCTCTGTGCCTCAGTGTCTCAGTGTCCCTGTGTCTCTGTGTCTCAAAGTCTTTGTATTCAGTGCCTCAGAGTCTCAGTGTCTCATTGCCTCAGTGTCTCAGTGTCCCTGTGTCGCTGTGTCTCAGAGTCTCAGTGTCTCAGTGTCTCTGTGTCTCAGTGTCTCTGTGTCTCAGTGTCTCTGTGTCTCAGTGTCTCAGTGTCTCTGTGTCTGAATGTCTCAGTGTGTCTCTATCTCTGTGCTTCAGTGCCTCAGTGTCTCAGAGTCTCAGTGTCTCAGTGTGTCTGTGTCTCAGTGTCTCAGCGTCCCTGTGCCTCAGTGTCTCTGTGTCTCTGTGCATCAGTGTCTCAGTTTCTCTGTATCTCTGTGTCTCAGTGTCTCTGTGTCACAGTGTCTCTGTGTCTCTGTGCCTCAGTGTCTCTGTGTCTCTGTGCCTCAGTGTTTCAGTGCCTCAGTGTCTCAGTGTCTCAGAGTCTCAGTGTCACAGTGTGTCTGTGTTTCAGTGTCTCAGTGTCTCTGTGTCTCAGTGTCTCAGTTCCTCAGGGTCTCAGTGTCTCAGTGTCTCAGGGTCTCAGTCTCTCAGTCTCTCAGGGTCTCAGGGTCACAGGGTCTCTGGGTCTCAGATTCTCAGTCTCTCAGTTTCTCAGGGTCTCAGAGTCACAGTTTCTCAGTGACTCGGGGTCTCAGTGTCTCAGAGTCTCAGTGTCTCAGGGTTTCAGGGTCTTAGTCTCTCAGTCCCTCAGTCTCTCTGTCTCTCAGGGTCTCTGGGTCTCAGTCTCTCAGTCTCTCAGTGTCTTAGTGTCTCAGGGTCTCAGATTCTCAGTGTCTCAGTGTCTCAGGGTCTCAGTGTCTCAGCGTCTCAGGGTCTCAGTGTCACAGGGTCTCAGGGTCTTAGTCTCTAAGTCAATCAGTCTCTTAGTCTCTCAGTCTCTCAGTCTCTCAGTCTCTCATTCTCTCAGTCTCTCAGTGTCTCTGGGTCTCAGTCTCTCCGTCTCTCAGTCTCTCAGTGTCTCAGTGTCTGAGGCTCTCAGGGTCTCAGGGTCTCAGGCTCTCAGTCTCTCAGTCTCTCAGTCTGTCATTGTCTCAGGGTCTCAGTGTCTCAGTGTCCCAGTGTCTCAGTGTCTCAGGGACTCTGGGTCTCAGGGTATCAGTGTCTCTGGATCTCTGTGTCTCTGTGTCTTTGTGTCTCAGCGTCTCAGTTTCTCAGTGTCTCAGGGTCTCAGTGTCTTAGTGTCACAGGGTCTCAGTTTCTCAGTGTCTCAGTGTCTCAGGGTCTCTGGGTCTCTGGGTTTCTGAGTCTCAGTGTCTCAGTCTCTCAATCTCTCAGACTCTCAGTCTCTCAGTCTCTCAGTGTCTCAGTGTCACAGTGTGTCAGGGCCTCAGGGTCTCAGTGTCTCAGTGTCTCAGTGTCTCAGTGTCTCAGTCTCTCAGTGTCTCAGGATCTCAGGGTCTCAGGGTCTCAGGGTCTCAGTGTCTCAGTGTCTCAGTGTCTCAGTCTCTCAGTCTCTCAGTGTCTCAGTCTCTCCGTCTCCCAGTGCCTTAGTCTCTCTGTCTCTCAGTCTCTCAGTGTCTCAGGGTCTCAGTGTGTCAGGGTCTCAGTGTCTCAGTGTCTCAGGGTCTCAGTGTCTCAGTGCCTCAGGTTCTCAGTGTCTCAGGTTCTCAGGGTCTCAGTGTCTCAGGATCTCAGTGCCTCAGTGGCTCAGTGTCTGTGTCTCGGGGTATCAGGGTCTGAGTGTCTCAGGGTCTCAGGGTTTCAGGGTCTTAGTCTCTCAATCCCTCTGTCTCTCTGTCTCTCAGGGTCTCTGGGTCTCAGTCTCTCAGTCTCTCAGTGTCTCAGTGTTTCTGTGTTTCAGTGTCTAAGTGTCTCAGGGTCTCAGGTTCTCAGTGTCTCAGTGCCTCAGTGTCTCAGTGTCTCAGGGTCTCAGTGTCTCAGTGTCTCAGTCTCTCAGTCGCTCAGACTCTCAGTCTCTCAGTCTCTCAATCTCACAGTCTCTCAGTGTATCAGTCTCTCTGTCTCTTCGTGTCTCAGGGTCTCAGAGTCTCAGTGTCTCAGTGTCTCAGTGTCTCAGTGTCTCAGGGTCTCAGTGTCTCAGTGTCTCAGTCTCTCAGTCTCTCAGTCTCTCAGTCGCTCAGTCTCTCAGTCTCTCAATCTCACAGTCTCTCAGTGTAACAGTCTCTCAGTCTCTTAGTGTCTCAGTGTCTCAGGGTCTCTGGGTCTCTGGGTCTCTGGGTCTCAGTCTCTCAGTCTCTAAGTCTCTCATTCTCTCAGTCTCTCAGTGTCTCTGGGTCTCAGTCTCTCCGTCTCTCAGTCTCTCAGTGTCTCAGTGTCTGAGGCTCTCAGGGTCTCTGGGTCTCAGGCTCTCAGTCTCTCAGTCTCTCAGGGCCTCAGGGTCTCAGTGTCTCAGTGTCTCAGGGTCTCAGGGTCTCAGTGTCTGAGGGTCTCAGTTTCTCAGTGTCTCTGTGACTCAGGGTCTCAGTGTATCAGAGTCTCAGGGTCTCAGTGTCTCAGGGTCTCTGGGTCTCAGTGTCTCAATCTCTCAGTCTCTCAGTGCCTCAGGGTCTCAGGGTCTCAGTGTCTCAGTCTCTCAGTGTCTCAGTGTCTCAGGGTCTCAGTGTCTCAGGTTCTCAGGGTCTCAATCTCTCAGTCTCTCAGTGCCTCAGGGTCTCAGGGTCTCAGTGTCTCAGTGTCTCAGTGTCTCAGTGTCTCAGGGTCTCAGTGTCTCAGGGTCTCAGTGTCTCAGGTTCTCAGGGTCTCAGTCTCTCAGTCTCTCAGTGTGTGAGGCTCTCAGGGTCTCAGGGTCTCAGTGTCTCAGGGTCTCAGGGTCTCAGTGTCTCAGTGTCTGAGGGTCTCAGTTTCTCAGTGTCTCAGTGTCTCAGGGTCTCTGGGTCTCTGGGTCTCAGTCTCTCAGTCTCTAAGTCTCTCATTCTCTCAGTCTCTCAGTGTCTCTGGGTCTCAGTCTCTCCGTCTCTCAGTCTCTCAGTGTCTCAGTGTCTGAGGCTCTCAGGGTCTCTGGGTCTCAGGCTCTCAGTCTCTCAGTCTCTCAGGGTCTCAGGGTCTCAGTGTCTCAGTGTCTCAGGGTCTCAGTGTCTGAGGGTCTCAGTTTCTCAGTGTCTCTGTGACTCAGGGTCTCAGTGTATCAGAGTCTCAGGGTCTCAGTGTCTCAGGGTATCTGGGTCTCAGTGTCTCAATCTCTCAGTCTCTCAGTGTCTCAGGGTCTCAGTGTCTCAGGGTCTCAGTGCCTCAGTCTCTCAGTCTCTCAGTGTCTCAGTGTCTCAGGGTCTCAGTGTCTCAGGGTCTCAGTGTCTCAGGTTCTCAGGGTCTCAGTCTCTCAGTCTCTCAGTGTGTGAGGCTCTCAGGGTCTCAGGGTCTCAGGGTCTCAGTGTCTCAGGGTCTCAGTGCCTCAGTCTCTCAGTCTCTCAGTGTATCAGCGTCTCAGTGACTTAGGGTCTCAGTGTCTCAGGGTCTCTGGGATCCAGTGTCTCAATCTCTCAGTCTCTCAGTCTCTCAGTGCCTCAGGGTCTCAGTGTCTCAGTGTCTCAGTACCTCAGTGTCTCAGTGTCTCAGGGTCCAAGTGTCTCAGTCTCTCAGGGTCTCAGTGTCTCAAAGTCTCAGTCTCTCAGTGTCTCAGTCTCTCAGTCTTTCAGTGTCTCAGTGTCTCAATCTCTCAGTCTTTCAGTGTCTCAGTGTCTCAGTTCCTCAGGGTCTCAGTGTCTCAGTGTCTCAGGGTCTCAGTCTCTCAGTCTCTCAGGGTCTCAGGGTCACAGGGTCTCTGGGTCTCAGATTCTCAGTCTCTCAGTCGCTCAGTTTCTCAGGGTCTCAGTGTCTCAGAGTCTCAGTGTCTCAGTGTGTCTGTGTTTCAGTTCCTCAGTGTCTCTGTGCCTCAGTGTCTCTGTGTCTCAGTGTATCAGTGTCTCAGAGACTCAGTGTCTCATTGTCTCTGTGTCTGAGTGTCTCTGTGCCTCAGTGCCTCAGTGTCACAGTGTCTCAGTGTCTCAGTGTCTCTGTGTCTCAGTGTCTCAGAGTTTCAGAGTCTCAATGTCTCAGAGACTCAGTGTCTCAGTATCCCAGTGTACCTGTGCCTCAGTGTTTCAGTGTCTCAGTGTCTCAGTGCCTCAGACTCTCAGTGTCTCTGTGCCTCAGTGTCTCAGTGTCTCAGTGTCCCTGTGTCTCTGTGTCTCAGAGTCTCAGAGTCTCAGTGTCTCAGTGTCTCAGTGTCTCAGTGCCTCAGTGCCTCAGAGTCTCAGTGTCTCTGTGCCTCAGTGTCTCAGTGTCCCTGTGTCTCTGTGTCTCAAAGTCTTTGTATTCAGTGCCTCAGAGTCTCAGTGTCTCATTGCCTCAGTGTCTCAGTGTCCCTGTGTCGCTGTGTCTCAGAGTCTCAGTGTCTCAGTGTCTCTGTGTCTCAGTGTCTCTGTGTCTCAGTGTCTCTGTGTCTCAGTGTCTCAGTGTCTCTGTGTCTGAATGTCTCAGTGTGTCTCTATCTCTGTGCTTCAGTGCCTCAGTGTCTCAGAGTCTCAGTGTCTCAGTGTGTCTGTGTCTCAGTGTCTCAGCGTCCCTGTGCCTCAGTGTCTCTGTGTCTCTGTGCATCAGTGTCTCAGTTTCTCTGTATCTCTGTGTCTCAGTGTCTCTGTGTCACAGTGTCTCTGTGTCTCTGTGCCTCAGTGTCTCTGTGTCTCTGTGCCTCAGTGTTTCAGTGCCTCAGTGTCTCAGTGTCTCAGAGTCTCAGTGTCACAGTGTGTCTGTGTTTCAGTGTCTCAGTGTCTCTGTGTCTCAGTGTCTCAGTTCCTCAGGGTCTCAGTGTCTCAGTGTCTCAGGGTCTCAGTCTCTCAGTCTCTCAGGGTCTCAGGGTCACAGGGTCTCTGGGTCTCAGATTCTCAGTCTCTCAGTCTCTCAGTTTCTCAGGGTCTCAGAGTCACAGTTTCTCAGTGACTCGGGGTCTCAGTGTCTCAGAGTCTCAGTGTCTCAGGGTTTCAGGGTCTTAGTCTCTCAGTCCCTCAGTCTCTCTGTCTCTCAGGGTCTCTGGGTCTCAGTCTCTCAGTCTCTCAGTGTCTTAGTGTCTCAGGGTCTCAGATTCTCAGTGTCTCAGTGTCTCAGGGTCTCAGTGTCTCAGCGTCTCAGGGTCTCAGTGTCACAGGGTCTCAGGGTCTTAGTCTCTAAGTCAATCAGTCTCTTAGTCTCTCAGTCTCTCAGTCTCTCAGTCTCTCATTCTCTCAGTCTCTCAGTGTCTCTGGGTCTCAGTCTCTCCGTCTCTCAGTCTCTCAGTGTCTCAGTGTCTGAGGCTCTCAGGGTCTCAGGGTCTCAGGCTCTCAGTCTCTCAGTCTCTCAGTCTGTCATTGTCTCAGGGTCTCAGTGTCTCAGTGTCCCAGTGTCTCAGTGTCTCAGGGACTCTGGGTCTCAGGGTATCAGTGTCTCTGGATCTCTGTGTCTCTGTGTCTTTGTGTCTCAGCGTCTCAGTTTCTCAGTGTCTCAGGGTCTCAGTGTCTTAGTGTCACAGGGTCTCAGTTTCTCAGTGTCTCAGTGTCTCAGGGTCTCTGGGTCTCTGGGTTTCTGAGTCTCAGTGTCTCAGTCTCTCAATCTCTCAGACTCTCAGTCTCTCAGTCTCTCAGTGTCTCAGTGTCACAGTGTGTCAGGGCCTCAGGGTCTCAGTGTCTCAGTGTCTCAGTGTCTCAGTGTCTCAGTCTCTCAGTGTCTCAGGATCTCAGGGTCTCAGGGTCTCAGGGTCTCAGTGTCTCAGTGTCTCAGTGTCTCAGTCTCTCAGTCTCTCAGTGTCTCAGTCTCTCCGTCTCCCAGTGCCTTAGTCTCTCTGTCTCTCAGTCTCTCAGTGTCTCAGGGTCTCAGTGTGTCAGGGTCTCAGTGTCTCAGTGTCTCAGGGTCTCAGTGTCTCAGTGCCTCAGGTTCTCAGTGTCTCAGGTTCTCAGGGTCTCAGTGTCTCAGGATCTCAGTGCCTCAGTGGCTCAGTGTCTGTGTCTCGGGGTATCAGGGTCTGAGTGTCTCAGGGTCTCAGGGTTTCAGGGTCTTAGTCTCTCAATCCCTCTGTCTCTCTGTCTCTCAGGGTCTCTGGGTCTCAGTCTCTCAGTCTCTCAGTGTCTCAGTGTTTCTGTGTTTCAGTGTCTAAGTGTCTCAGGGTCTCAGGTTCTCAGTGTCTCAGTGCCTCAGTGTCTCAGTGTCTCAGGGTCTCAGTGTCTCAGTGTCTCAGTCTCTCAGTCGCTCAGACTCTCAGTCTCTCAGTCTCTCAATCTCACAGTCTCTCAGTGTATCAGTCTCTCTGTCTCTTCGTGTCTCAGGGTCTCAGAGTCTCAGTGTCTCAGTGTCTCAGTGTCTCAGTGTCTCAGGGTCTCAGTGTCTCAGTGTCTCAGTCTCTCAGTCTCTCAGTCTCTCAGTCGCTCAGTCTCTCAGTCTCTCAATCTCACAGTCTCTCAGTGTAACAGTCTCTCAGTCTCTTAGTGTCTCAGTGTCTCAGGGTCTCTGGGTCTCTGGGTCTCTGGGTCTCAGTCTCTCAGTCTCTAAGTCTCTCATTCTCTCAGTCTCTCAGTGTCTCTGGGTCTCAGTCTCTCCGTCTCTCAGTCTCTCAGTGTCTCAGTGTCTGAGGCTCTCAGGGTCTCTGGGTCTCAGGCTCTCAGTCTCTCAGTCTCTCAGGGCCTCAGGGTCTCAGTGTCTCAGTGTCTCAGGGTCTCAGGGTCTCAGTGTCTGAGGGTCTCAGTTTCTCAGTGTCTCTGTGACTCAGGGTCTCAGTGTATCAGAGTCTCAGGGTCTCAGTGTCTCAGGGTCTCTGGGTCTCAGTGTCTCAATCTCTCAGTCTCTCAGTGCCTCAGGGTCTCAGGGTCTCAGTGTCTCAGTCTCTCAGTGTCTCAGTGTCTCAGGGTCTCAGTGTCTCAGGTTCTCAGGGTCTCAATCTCTCAGTCTCTCAGTGCCTCAGGGTCTCAGGGTCTCAGTGTCTCAGTGTCTCAGTGTCTCAGTGTCTCAGGGTCTCAGTGTCTCAGGGTCTCAGTGTCTCAGGTTCTCAGGGTCTCAGTCTCTCAGTCTCTCAGTGTGTGAGGCTCTCAGGGTCTCAGGGTCTCAGTGTCTCAGGGTCTCAGGGTCTCAGTGTCTCAGTGTCTGAGGGTCTCAGTTTCTCAGTGTCTCAGTGTCTCAGGGTCTCTGGGTCTCTGGGTCTCAGTCTCTCAGTCTCTAAGTCTCTCATTCTCTCAGTCTCTCAGTGTCTCTGGGTCTCAGTCTCTCCGTCTCTCAGTCTCTCAGTGTCTCAGTGTCTGAGGCTCTCAGGGTCTCTGGGTCTCAGGCTCTCAGTCTCTCAGTCTCTCAGGGTCTCAGGGTCTCAGTGTCTCAGTGTCTCAGGGTCTCAGTGTCTGAGGGTCTCAGTTTCTCAGTGTCTCTGTGACTCAGGGTCTCAGTGTATCAGAGTCTCAGGGTCTCAGTGTCTCAGGGTATCTGGGTCTCAGTGTCTCAATCTCTCAGTCTCTCAGTGTCTCAGGGTCTCAGTGTCTCAGGGTCTCAGTGCCTCAGTCTCTCAGTCTCTCAGTGTCTCAGTGTCTCAGGGTCTCAGTGTCTCAGGGTCTCAGTGTCTCAGGTTCTCAGGGTCTCAGTCTCTCAGTCTCTCAGTGTGTGAGGCTCTCAGGGTCTCAGGGTCTCAGGGTCTCAGTGTCTCAGGGTCTCAGTGCCTCAGTCTCTCAGTCTCTCAGTGTATCAGCGTCTCAGTGACTTAGGGTCTCAGTGTCTCAGGGTCTCTGGGATCCAGTGTCTCAATCTCTCAGTCTCTCAGTCTCTCAGTGCCTCAGGGTCTCAGTGTCTCAGTGTCTCAGTACCTCAGTGTCTCAGTGTCTCAGGGTCCAAGTGTCTCAGTCTCTCAGGGTCTCAGTGTCTCAAAGTCTCAGTCTCTCAGTGTCTCAGTCTCTCAGTCTTTCAGTGTCTCAGTGTCTCAATCTCTCAGTCTTTCAGTGTCTCAGTGTCTCAGTTCCTCAGGGTCTCAGTGTCTCAGTGTCTCAGGGTCTCAGTCTCTCAGTCTCTCAGGGTCTCAGGGTCACAGGGTCTCTGGGTCTCAGATTCTCAGTCTCTCAGTCGCTCAGTTTCTCAGGGTCTCAGTGTCTCAGAGTCTCAGTGTCTCAGTGTGTCTGTGTTTCAGTTCCTCAGTGTCTCTGTGCCTCAGTGTCTCTGTGTCTCAGTGTATCAGTGTCTCAGAGACTCAGTGTCTCATTGTCTCTGTGTCTGAGTGTCTCTGTGCCTCAGTGCCTCAGTGTCACAGTGTCTCAGTGTCTCAGTGTCTCTGTGTCTCAGTGTCTCAGAGTTTCAGAGTCTCAATGTCTCAGAGACTCAGTGTCTCAGTATCCCAGTGTACCTGTGCCTCAGTGTTTCAGTGTCTCAGTGTCTCAGTGCCTCAGACTCTCAGTGTCTCTGTGCCTCAGTGTCTCAGTGTCTCAGTGTCCCTGTGTCTCTGTGTCTCAGAGTCTCAGAGTCTCAGTGTCTCAGTGTCTCAGTGTCTCAGTGCCTCAGTGCCTCAGAGTCTCAGTGTCTCTGTGCCTCAGTGTCTCAGTGTCCCTGTGTCTCTGTGTCTCAAAGTCTTTGTATTCAGTGCCTCAGAGTCTCAGTGTCTCATTGCCTCAGTGTCTCAGTGTCCCTGTGTCGCTGTGTCTCAGAGTCTCAGTGTCTCAGTGTCTCTGTGTCTCAGTGTCTCTGTGTCTCAGTGTCTCTGTGTCTCAGTGTCTCAGTGTCTCTGTGTCTGAATGTCTCAGTGTGTCTCTATCTCTGTGCTTCAGTGCCTCAGTGTCTCAGAGTCTCAGTGTCTCAGTGTGTCTGTGTCTCAGTGTCTCAGCGTCCCTGTGCCTCAGTGTCTCTGTGTCTCTGTGCATCAGTGTCTCAGTTTCTCTGTATCTCTGTGTCTCAGTGTCTCTGTGTCACAGTGTCTCTGTGTCTCTGTGCCTCAGTGTCTCTGTGTCTCTGTGCCTCAGTGTTTCAGTGCCTCAGTGTCTCAGTGTCTCAGAGTCTCAGTGTCACAGTGTGTCTGTGTTTCAGTGTCTCAGTGTCTCTGTGTCTCAGTGTCTCAGTTCCTCAGGGTCTCAGTGTCTCAGTGTCTCAGGGTCTCAGTCTCTCAGTCTCTCAGGGTCTCAGGGTCACAGGGTCTCTGGGTCTCAGATTCTCAGTCTCTCAGTCTCTCAGTTTCTCAGGGTCTCAGAGTCACAGTTTCTCAGTGACTCGGGGTCTCAGTGTCTCAGAGTCTCAGTGTCTCAGGGTTTCAGGGTCTTAGTCTCTCAGTCCCTCAGTCTCTCTGTCTCTCAGGGTCTCTGGGTCTCAGTCTCTCAGTCTCTCAGTGTCTTAGTGTCTCAGGGTCTCAGATTCTCAGTGTCTCAGTGTCTCAGGGTCTCAGTGTCTCAGCGTCTCAGGGTCTCAGTGTCACAGGGTCTCAGGGTCTTAGTCTCTAAGTCAATCAGTCTCTTAGTCTCTCAGTCTCTCAGTCTCTCAGTCTCTCATTCTCTCAGTCTCTCAGTGTCTCTGGGTCTCAGTCTCTCCGTCTCTCAGTCTCTCAGTGTCTCAGTGTCTGAGGCTCTCAGGGTCTCAGGGTCTCAGGCTCTCAGTCTCTCAGTCTCTCAGTCTGTCATTGTCTCAGGGTCTCAGTGTCTCAGTGTCCCAGTGTCTCAGTGTCTCAGGGACTCTGGGTCTCAGGGTATCAGTGTCTCTGGATCTCTGTGTCTCTGTGTCTTTGTGTCTCAGCGTCTCAGTTTCTCAGTGTCTCAGGGTCTCAGTGTCTTAGTGTCACAGGGTCTCAGTTTCTCAGTGTCTCAGTGTCTCAGGGTCTCTGGGTCTCTGGGTTTCTGAGTCTCAGTGTCTCAGTCTCTCAATCTCTCAGACTCTCAGTCTCTCAGTCTCTCAGTGTCTCAGTGTCACAGTGTGTCAGGGCCTCAGGGTCTCAGTGTCTCAGTGTCTCAGTGTCTCAGTGTCTCAGTCTCTCAGTGTCTCAGGATCTCAGGGTCTCAGGGTCTCAGGGTCTCAGTGTCTCAGTGTCTCAGTGTCTCAGTCTCTCAGTCTCTCAGTGTCTCAGTCTCTCCGTCTCCCAGTGCCTTAGTCTCTCTGTCTCTCAGTCTCTCAGTGTCTCAGGGTCTCAGTGTGTCAGGGTCTCAGTGTCTCAGTGTCTCAGGGTCTCAGTGTCTCAGTGCCTCAGGTTCTCAGTGTCTCAGGTTCTCAGGGTCTCAGTGTCTCAGGATCTCAGTGCCTCAGTGGCTCAGTGTCTGTGTCTCGGGGTATCAGGGTCTGAGTGTCTCAGGGTCTCAGGGTTTCAGGGTCTTAGTCTCTCAATCCCTCTGTCTCTCTGTCTCTCAGGGTCTCTGGGTCTCAGTCTCTCAGTCTCTCAGTGTCTCAGTGTTTCTGTGTTTCAGTGTCTAAGTGTCTCAGGGTCTCAGGTTCTCAGTGTCTCAGTGCCTCAGTGTCTCAGTGTCTCAGGGTCTCAGTGTCTCAGTGTCTCAGTCTCTCAGTCGCTCAGACTCTCAGTCTCTCAGTCTCTCAATCTCACAGTCTCTCAGTGTATCAGTCTCTCTGTCTCTTCGTGTCTCAGGGTCTCAGAGTCTCAGTGTCTCAGTGTCTCAGTGTCTCAGTGTCTCAGGGTCTCAGTGTCTCAGTGTCTCAGTCTCTCAGTCTCTCAGTCTCTCAGTCGCTCAGTCTCTCAGTCTCTCAATCTCACAGTCTCTCAGTGTAACAGTCTCTCAGTCTCTTAGTGTCTCAGTGTCTCAGGGTCTCTGGGTCTCTGGGTCTCAGTCTCTCAGTCTCTAAGTCTCTCATTCTCTCAGTCTCTCAGTGTCTCTGGGTCTCAGTCTCTCCGTCTCTCAGTCTCTCAGTGTCTCAGTGTCTGAGGCTCTCAGGGTCTCTGGGTCTCAGGCTCTCAGTCTCTCAGTCTCTCAGGGCCTCAGGGTCTCAGTGTCTCAGTGTCTCAGGGTCTCAGGGTCTCAGTGTCTGAGGGTCTCAGTTTCTCAGTGTCTCTGTGACTCAGGGTCTCAGTGTATCAGAGTCTCAGGGTCTCAGTGTCTCAGGGTCTCTGGGTCTCAGTGTCTCAATCTCTCAGTCTCTCAGTGCCTCAGGGTCTCAGGGTCTCAGTGTCTCAGTCTCTCAGTGTCTCAGTGTCTCAGGGTCTCAGTGTCTCAGGTTCTCAGGGTCTCAATCTCTCAGTCTCTCAGTGCCTCAGGGTCTCAGGGTCTCAGTGTCTCAGTGTCTCAGTGTCTCAGTGTCTCAGTGTCTCAGGGTCTCAGTGTCTCAGGGTCTCAGTGTCTCAGGTTCTCAGGGTCTCAGTCTCTCAGTCTCTCAGTGTGTGAGGCTCTCAGGGTCTCAGGGTCTCAGTGTCTCAGGGTCTCAGGGTCTCAGTGTCTCAGTGTCTGAGGGTCTCAGTTTCTCAGTGTCTCAGTGTCTCAGGGTCTCTGGGTCTCTGGGTCTCAGTCTCTCAGTCTCTAAGTCTCTCATTCTCTCAGTCTCTCAGTGTCTCTGGGTCTCAGTCTCTCCGTCTCTCAGTCTCTCAGTGTCTCAGTGTCTGAGGCTCTCAGGGTCTCTGGGTCTCAGGCTCTCAGTCTCTCAGTCTCTCAGGGTCTCAGGGTCTCAGTGTCTCAGTGTCTCAGGGTCTCAGTGTCTGAGGGTCTCAGTTTCTCAGTGTCTCTGTGACTCAGGGTCTCAGTGTATCAGAGTCTCAGGGTCTCAGTGTCTCAGGGTATCTGGGTCTCAGTGTCTCAATCTCTCAGTCTCTCAGTGCCTCAGGGTCTCAGGGTCTCAGTGTCTCAGTCTCTCAGTGTCTCAGGGTCTCAGTGTCTCAGGGTCTCAGTGCCTCAGTCTCTCAGTCTCTCAGTGTCTCAGTGTCTCAGGGTCTCAGTGTCTCAGGGTCTCAGTGTCTCAGGTTCTCAGGGTCTCAGTCTCTCAGTCTCTCAGTGTGTGAGGCTCTCAGGGTCTCAGGGTCTCAGTGTCTCAGGGTCTCAGTGCCTCAGTCTCTCAGTCTCTCAGTGTATCAGCGTCTCAGTGACTTAGGGTCTCAGTGTCTCAGGGTCTCTGGGATCCAGTGTCTCAATCTCTCAGTCTCTCAGTCTCTCAGTGCCTCAGGGTCTCAGTGTCTCAGTGTCTCAGTACCTCAGTGTCTCAGTGTCTCAGGGTCCCAGTGTCTCAGTCTCTCAGGGTCTCAGTGTCTCAAAGTCTCAGTCTCTCAGTGTCTCAGTCTCTCAGTCTTTCAGTGTCTCAGTGTCTCAATCTCTCAGTCTTTCAGTGTCTCAGTGTCTCAGTTCCTCAGGGTCTCAGTGTCTCAGTGTCTCAGGGTCTCAGTCTCTCAGTCTCTCAGGGTCTCAGGGTCACAGGGTCTCTGGGTCTCAGATTCTCAGTCTCTCAGTCTCTCAGTCGCTCAGTTTCTCAGGGTCTCAGTGTCTCAGAGTCTCAGTGTCTCAGTGTGTCTGTGTTTCAGTTCCTCAGTGTCTCTGTGCCTCAGTGTCTCTGTGTCTCAGTGTATCAGTGTCTCAGAGACTCAGTGTCTCATTGTCTCTGTGTCTGAGTGTCTCTGTGCCTCAGTGCCTCAGTGTCACAGTGTCTCAGTGTCTCAGTGTCTCTGTGTCTCAGTGTCTCAGAGTTTCAGAGTCTCAATGTCTCAGAGACTCAGTGTCTCAGTATCCCAGTGTACCGGTGCCTCAGTGTTTCAGTGTCTCAGTGTCTCAGTGCCTCAGACTCTCAGTGTCTCTGTGCCTCAGTGTCTCAGTGTCTCAGTGTCCCTGTGTCTCTGTGTCTCAGAGTCTCAGAGTCTCAGTGTCTCAGTGTCTCAGTGTCTCAGTGCCTCAGTGCCTCAGAGTCTCAGTGTCTCTGTGCCTCAGTGTCTCAGTGTCCCTGTGTCTCTGTGTCTCAAAGTCTTTGTATTCAGTGCCTCAGAGTCTCAGTGTCTCATTGCCTCAGTGTCTCAGTGTCCCTGTGTCGCTGTGTCTCAGAGTCTCAGTGTCTCAGTGTCTCTGTGTCTCAGTGTCTCTGTGTCTCAGTGTCTCTGTGTCTCAGTGTCTCAGTGTCTCTGTGTCTGAATGTCTCAGTGTGTCTCTATCTCTGTGCTTCAGTGCCTCAGTGTCTCAGAGTCTCAGTGTCTCAGTGTGTCTGTGTCTCAGTGTCTCAGCGTCCCTGTGCCTCAGTGTCTCTGTGTCTCTGTGCATCAGTGTCTCAGTTTCTCTGTATCTCTGTGTCTCAGTGTCTCTGTGTCACAGTGTCTCTGTGTCTCTGTGCCTCAGTGTCTCTGTGTCTCTGTGCCTCAGTGTTTCAGTGCCTCAGTGTCTCAGTGTCTCAGAGTCTCAGTGTCACAGTGTGTCTGTGTTTCAGTGTCTCAGTGTCTCTGTGTCTCAGTGTCTCAGTTCCTCAGGGTCTCAGTGTCTCAGTGTCTCAGGGTCTCAGTCTCTCAGTCTCTCAGGGTCTCAGGGTCACAGGGTCTCTGGGTCTCAGATTCTCAGTCTCTCAGTCTCTCAGTTTCTCAGGGTCTCAGAGTCACAGTTTCTCAGTGACTCGGGGTCTCAGTGTCTCAGAGTCTCAGTGTCTCAGGGTTTCAGGGTCTTAGTCTCTCAGTCCCTCAGTCTCTCTGTCTCTCAGGGTCTCTGGGTCTCAGTCTCTCAGTCTCTCAGTGTCTTAGTGTCTCAGGGTCTCAGATTCTCAGTGTCTCAGTGTCTCAGGGTCTCAGTGTCTCAGCGTCTCAGGGTCTCAGTGTCACAGGGTCTCAGGGTCTTAGTCTCTAAGTCAATCAGTCTCTTAGTCTCTCAGTCTCTCAGTCTCTCAGTCTCTCATTCTCTCAGTCTCTCAGTGTCTCTGGGTCTCAGGCTCTCAGTCTCTCAGTCTCTCAGTCTGTCATTGTCTCAGGGTCTCAGTGTCTCAGTGTCCCAGTGTCTCAGTGTCTCAGGGACTCTGGGTCTCAGGGTATCAGTGTCTCTGGATCTCTGTGTCTCTGTGTCTTTGTGTCTCAGCGTCTCAGTTTCTCAGTGTGTCAGGGTCTCAGTGTCTTAGTGTCACAGGGTCTCAGTTTCTCAGTGTCTCAGTGTCTCAGGGTCTCTGGGTCTCTGGGTTTCTGAGTCTCAGTGTCTCAGTCTCTCAATCTCTCAGACTCTCAGTCTCTCAGTCTCTCAGTGTCTCAGTGTCACAGTGTGTCAGGGCCTCAGGGTCTCAGTGTCTCAGGGTCTCAGTCTCTCAGTCTCTCAGTGTCTCAGGATCTCAGGGTCTCAGGGTCTCAGGGTCTCAGTGTCTCAGTGTCTCTGTCTCTCAGTCTCTCAGTGTCTCAGGGTCTCAGTGTGTCAGGGTCTCAGTGTCTCAGTGTCTCAGGGTCTCAGTGTCTCAGTGCCTCAAGTTCTCAGTGTCTCAGGTTCTCAGGGTCTCAGTGTCTCAGGATCTCAGTGCCTCAGTGGCTCAGTGTCTGTGTCTCGGGGTATCAGGGTCTGAGTGTCTCAGGGTCTCAGAGTTTCAGGGTCTTAGTCTCTCAATCCCTCTGTCTCTCTGTCTCTCAGGGTCTCTGGGTCTCTGGGTCTCAGTCTCTCAGTCTCTCAGTGTCTCAGTGTTTCTGTGTTTCAGTGTCTAAGTGTCTCAGGGTCTCAGGTTCTCAGTGTCTCAGTGCCTCAGTGTCTCAGTGTCTCAGGGTCTCAGTGTCTCAGTGTCTCAGTCTCTCAGTCGCTCAGACTCTCAGTCTCTCAGTCTCTCAATCTCACAGTCTCTCAGTGTATCAGTCTCTCAGTCTCTTCGTGTCTCAGGGTCTCAGAGTCTCAGTGTCTCAGTGTCTCAGTGTCTCAGTGTCTCAGTCTCTCAGGGTCTCAGTGTCTCAGTGTCTCAGTCTCTCAGTCTCTCAGTCTCTCAGTCGCTCAGTCTCTCAGTCTCTCAATCTCACAGTCTCTCAGTGTAACAGTCTCTCAGTCTCTTAGTGTCTCAGTGTCTCAGGGTCTCTGGGTCTCTGGGTCTCTGGGTCTCAGTCTCTCAGTCTCTAAGTCTCTCATTCTCTCAGTCTCTCAGTGTCTCTGGGTCTCAGTCTCTCCGTCTCTCAGTCTCTCAGTGTCTCAGTGTCTGAGGCTCTCAGGGTCTCTGGGTCTCAGGCTCTCAGTCTCTCAGTCTCTCAGGGTCTCAGGGTCTCAGTGTCTCAGTGTCTCAGGGTCTCAGGGTCTCAGTGTCTGAGGGTCTCAGTTTCTCAGTGTCTCTGTGACTCAGGGTCTCAGTGTATCAGAGTCTCAGGGTCTCAGTGTCTCAGGGTCTCTGGGTCTCAGTGTCTCAATCTCTCAGTCTCTCAGTGCCTCAGGGTCTCAGGGTCTCAGTGTCTCAGTCTCTCAGTGTCTCAGTGTCTCAGTGTCTCAGGGTCTCAGTGTCTCAGGGTCTCAGTGTCTCAGGTTCTCAGGGTCTCAATCTCTCAGTCTCTCAGTGCCTCAGGGTCTCAGGGTCTCAGTGTCTCAGTCTCTCAGTGTCTCAGTGTCTCAGTGTCTCAGGGTCTCAGTGTCTCAGGGTCTCAGTGTCTCAGGTTCTCAGGGTCTCAGTCTCTCAGTCTCTCAGTGTGTGAGGCTCTCAGGGTCTCAGGGTCTCAGTGTCTCAGGGTCTCAGGGTCTCAGTGTCTCAGTGTCTGAGGGTCTCAGTTTCTCAGTGTCTCAGTGTCTCAGGGTCTCTGGGTCTCTGGGTCTCAGTCTCTCAGTCTCTAAGTCTCTCATTCTCTCAGTCTCTCAGTGTCTCTGGGTCTCAGTCTCTCCGTCTCTCAGTCTCTCAGTGTCTCAGTGTCTGAGGCTCTCAGGGTCTCTGGGTCTCAGGCTCTCAGTCTCTCAGTCTCTCAGGGTCTCAGGGTCTCAGTGTCTCAGTGTCTCAGGGTCTCAGGGTCTCAGGGTCTCAGTGTCTGAGGGTCTCAGTTTCTCAGTGTCTCTGTGACTCAGGGTCTCAGTGTATCAGAGTCTCAGGGTCCCAGTGTCTCAGGGTCTCTGGGTCTCAGTGTCTAAATCTCTCAGTCTCTCAGTGCCTCAAGGTCTCAGGGTCTCAGTGTCTCAGTCTCTCAGTGTCTCAGGGTCTCAGTGTCTCAGGGTCTCAGTGCCTCAGTCTCTCAGTCTCTCAGTGTCTCAGTGTCTCAGGTTCTCAGTGTCTCAGGGTCTCAGTGTCTCAGGTTCTCAGGGTCTCAGTCTCTCAGTCTCTCAGTGTGTGAGGCTCTCAGGGTCTCAGGGTCTCAGGGTCTCAGGGTCTCAGTGTCTCAGGGTCTCAGTGCCTCAGTCTCTCAGTCTCTCAGTGTATCAGCGTCTCAGTGACTTAGGGTCTCAGTGTCTCAGGGTCTCTGGGATCCAGTGTCTCAATCTCTCAGTCTCTCAGTCTCTCAGTGCCTCAGGGTCTCAGTGTCTCAGTGTCTCAGTACCTCAGTGTCTCAGTGTCTCAGGGTCCCAGTGTCTCAGTCCCTCAGGGTCTCAGTGTCTCAAAGTCTCAGTCTCTCAGTGTCTCAGTCTCTCAGTCTTTCAGTGTCTCAGTGTCTCAATCTCTCAGTCTTTCAGTGTCTCAGTGTCTCAGTTCCTCAGGGTCTCAGTGTCTCAGTGTCTCAGGGTCTCAGTCTCTCAGTCTCTCAGGGTCTCAGGGTCACAGGGTCTCTGGGTCTCAGATTCTCAGTCTCTCAGTCTCTCAGTTGCTCAGTTTCTCAGGGTCTCAGTGTCTCAGAGTCTCAGTGTCTCAGTGTGTCTGTGTTTCAGTTCCTCAGTGTCTCTGTGCCTCAGTGTCTCTGTGTCTCAGTGTATCAGTGTCTCAGAGACTCAGTGTCTCATTGTCTCTGTGTCTGAGTGTCTCTGTGCCTCAGTGCCTCAGTGTCACAGAGTTTCAGAGTCTCAATGTCTCAGAGACTCAGTGTCTCTGTATCCCAGTGTACCTGTGCCTCAGTGTTTCAGTGTCTCAGTGCCTCAGACTCTCAGTGTCTCTGTGCCTCAGTGTCTCAGTGTCCCTGTGTCTCTGTGTCTCAGAGTCTCAGAGTCTCAGTGTCTCAGTGTCTCAGTGTCTCAGTGCCTCAGTGCCTCAGAGTCTCAGTGTCTCTGTGCCTCAGTGTCTCAGTGTCCCTGTGTCTCTGTGTCTCAAAGTCTTTGTATTCAGTGCCTCAGAGTCTCAGTGTCTCATTGCCTCAGTGTCTCAGTGTCCCTGTGTCGCTGTGTCTCAGAGTCTCAGTGTCTCAGTGTCTCTGTGTCTCAGTGTCTCTGTGTCTCAGTGTCTCTGTGTCTCAGTGTCTCAGTGTCTCTGTGTCTGAATGTCTCAGTGTGTCTCTATCTCTGTGCTTCAGTGCCTCAGTGTCTCAGAGTCTCAGTGTCTCAGTGTGTCTGTGTCTCAGTGTCTCAGCGTCCCTGTGCCTCAGTGTCTCTGTGTCTCTGTGCATCAGTGTCTCAGTTTCTCTGTATCTCTGTGTCTCAGTGTCTCTGTGTCACAGTGTCTCTGTGTCTCTGTGCCTCAGTGTCTCTGTGTCTCTGTGCCTCAGTGTTTCAGTGCCTCAGTGTCTCAGTGTCTCAGAGTCTCAGTGTCACAGTGTGTCTGTGTTTCAGTGTCTCAGTGTCTCTGTGTCTCAGTGTCTCAGTTCCTCAGGGTCTCAGTGTCTCAGTGTCTCAGGGTCTCAGTCTCTCAGTCTCTCAGGGTCTCAGGGTCACAGGGTCTCTGGGTCTCAGATTCTCAGTCTCTCAGTCTCTCAGTTTCTCAGGGTCTCAGAGTCACAGTTTCTTAGTGACTCGGGGTCTCAGTGTCTCAGAGTCTCAGTGTCTCAGGGTTTCAGGGTCTTAGTCTCTCAGTCCCTCAGTCTCTCTGTCTCTCAGGGTCTCTGGGTCTCATTCTCTCAGTCTCTCAGTGTCTTAGTGTCTCAGGGTCTCAGATTCTCAGTGTCTCAGTGTCTCAGGGTCTCAGTGTCTCAGCGTCTCAGGGTCTCAGTGTCACAGGGTCTCAGGGTCTTAGTCTCTAAGTCAATCAGTCTCTTAGTCTCTCAGTCTCTCAGTCTCTCAGTCTCTCATTCTCTCAGTCTCTCAGTGTCTCTGGGTCTCAGTCTCTCCGTCTCTCAGTCTCTCAGTGTCTCAGTGTCTGAGGCTCTCAGGGTCTCAGGCTCTCAGGCTCTCAGTCTCTCAGTCTCTCAGTCTGTCATTGTCTCAGGGTCTCAGTGTCTCAGTGTCCCAGTGTCTCAGTGTCTCAGGGACTCTGGGTCTCAGGGTATCAGTGTCTCTGGATCTCTGTGTCTCTGTGTCTTTGTGTCTCAGCGTCTCAGTTTCTCAGTGTCTCAGGGTCTCAGTGTCTTAGTGTCACAGGGTCTCAGTTTCTCAGTGTCTCAGTGTCTCAGGGTCTCTGGGTCTCTGGGTTTCTGAGTCTCAGTGTCTCAGTCTCTCAATCTCTCAGACTCTCAGTCTCTCAGTCTCTCAGTGTCTCAGTGTCACAGTGTGTCAGGGCCTCAGGGTCTCAGTGTCTCAGGGTCTCAGTCTCTCAGTCTCTCAGTGTCTCAGGATCTCAGGGTCTCAGGGTCTCAGGGTCTCAGTGTCTCAGTGTCTCTGTCTCTCAGTCTCTCAGTGTCTCAGGGTCTCAGTGTGTCAGGGTCTCAGTGTCTCAGTGTCTCAGGGTCTCAGTGTCTCAGTGCCTCAGGTTCTCAGTGTCTCAGGTTCTCAGGGTCTCAGTGTCTCAGGATCTCAGTGCCTCAGTGGCTCAGTGTCTGTGTCTCGGGGTATCAGGGTCTGAGTGTCTCAGGGTCTCAGAGTTTCAGGGTCTTAGTCTCTCAATCCCTCTGTCTCTCTGTCTCTCAGGGTCTCTGGGTCTCTGGGTCTCAGTCTCTCAGTCTCTCAGTGTCTCAGTGTTTCTGTGTTTCAGTGTCTAAGTGTCTCAGGGTCTCAGGTTCTCAGTGTCTCAGTGCCTCAGTGTCTCAGTGTCTCAGGGTCTCAGTGTCTCAGTGTCTCAGTCTCTCAGTCGCTCAGACTCTCAGTCTCTCAGTCTCTCAATCTCACAGTCTCTCAGTGTATCAGTCTCTCAGTCTCTTCGTGTCTCAGGGTCTCAGAGTCTCAGTGTCTCAGTGTCTCAGTGTCTCAGTGTCTCAGTCTCTCAGGGTCTCAGTGTCTCAGTGTCTCAGTCTCTCAGTCTCTCAGTCTCTCAGTCGCTCAGTCTCTCAGTCTCTCAATCTCACAGTCTCTCAGTGTAACAGTCTCTCAGTCTCTTAGTGTCTCAGTGTCTCAGGGTCTCTGGGTCTCTGGGTCTCTGGGTCTCAGTCTCTCAGTCTCTAAGTCTCTCATTCTCTCAGTCTCTCAGTGTCTCTGGGTCTCAGTCTCTCCGTCTCTCAGTCTCTCAGTGTCTCAGTGTCTGAGGCTCTCAGGGTCTCTGGGTCTCAGGCTCTCAGTCTCTCAGTCTCTCAGGGTCTCAGGGTCTCAGTGTCTCAGTGTCTCAGGGTCTCAGGGTCTCAGTGTCTGAGGGTCTCAGTTTCTCAGTGTCTCTGTGACTCAGGGTCTCAGTGTATCAGAGTCTCAGGGTCTCAGTGTCTCAGGGTCTCTGGGTCTCAGTGTCTCAATCTCTCAGTCTCTCAGTGCCTCAGGGTCTCAGGGTCTCAGTGTCTCAGTCTCTCAGTGTCTCAGTGTCTCAGTGTCTCAGGGTCTCAGTGTCTCAGGGTCTCAGTGTCTCAGGTTCTCAGGGTCTCAATCTCTCAGTCTCTCAGTGCCTCAGGGTCTCAGGGTCTCAGTGTCTCAGTCTCTCAGTGTCTCAGTGTCTCAGTGTCTCAGGGTCTCAGTGTCTCAGGGTCTCAGTGTCTCAGGTTCTCAGGGTCTCAGTCTCTCAGTCTCTCAGTGTGTGAGGCTCTCAGGGTCTCAGGGTCTCAGTGTCTCAGGGTCTCAGGGTCTCAGTGTCTCAGTGTCTGAGGGTCTCAGTTTCTCAGTGTCTCAGTGTCTCAGTCTCTCAGTGTCTCTGGGTCTCAGTCTCTCCGTCTCTCAGTCTCTCAGTGTCTCAGTGTCTGAGGCTCTCAGGGTCTCTGGGTCTCAGGCTCTCAGTCTCTCAGTCTCTCAGGGTCTCAGGGTCTCAGTGTCTCAGTGTCTCAGGGTCTCCGGGTCTCAGTGTCTGAGGGTCTCAGTTTCTCAGTGTCTCTGTGACTCAGGGTCTCAGTGTATCAGAGTCTCAGGGTCTCAGTGTCTCAGGGTCTCTGGGTCTCAGTGTCTCAATCTCTCAGTCTCTCAGTGCCTCAGGGTCTCAGGGTCTCAGTGTCTCAGTCTCTCAGTGTCTCAGTGTCTCAGTGTCTCAGGGTCTCAGTGTCTCAGGGTCTCAGTGTCTCAGGTTCTCAGGGTCTCAATCTCTCAGTCTCTCAGTGCCTCAGGGTCTCAGGGTCTCAGTGTCTCAGTCTCTCAGTGTCTCAGTGTCTCAGTGTCTCAGGGTCTCAGTGTCTCAGGGTCTCAGTGTCTCAGGTTCTCAGGGTCTCAGTCTCTCAGTCTCTCAGTGTGTGAGGCTCTCAGGGTCTCAGGGTCTCAGTGTCTCAGGGTCTCAGGGTCTCAGTGTCTCAGTGTCTGAGGGTCTCAGTTTCTCAGTGTCTCAGTGTCTCAGGGTCTCTGGGTCTCTGGGTCTCAGTCTCTCAGTCTCTAAGTCTCTCATTCTCTCAGTCTCTCAGTGTCTCTGGGTCTCAGTCTCTCCGTCTCTCAGTCTCTCAGTGTCTCAGTGTCTGAGGCTCTCAGGGTCTCTGGGTCTCAGGCTCTCAGTCTCTCAGTCTCTCAGGGTCTCAGGGTCTCAGTGTCTCAGTGTCTCAGGGTCTCAGGGTCTCAGGGTCTCAGTGTCTGAGGGTCTCAGTTTCTCAGTGTCTCTGTGACTCAGGGTCTCAGTGTATCAGAGTCTCAGGGTCTCAGTGTCTCAGGGTCTCTGGGTCTCAGTGTCTCAATCTCTCAGTCTCTCAGTGCCTCAGGGTCTCAGGGTCTCAGTGTCTCAGTCTCTCAGTGTCTCAGGGTCTCAGTGTCTCAGGGTCTCAGTGCCTCAGTCTCTCAGTCTCTCAGTGTCTCAGTGTCTCAGGGTCTCAGTGTCTCAGGGTCTCAGTGTCTCAGGTTCTCAGGGTCTCAGTCTCTCAGTCTCTCAGTGTGTGAGGCTCTCAGGGTCTCAGGGTCTCAGGGTCTCAGGGTCTCAGTGTCTCAGGGTCTCAGTGCCTCAGTCTCTCAGTCTCTCAGTGTATCAGCGTCTCAGTGACTTAGGGTCTCAGTGTCTCAGGGTCTCTGGGATCCAGTGTCTCAATCTCTCAGTCTCTCAGTCTCTCAGTGCCTCAGGGTCTCAGTGTCTCAGTGTCTCAGTACCTCAGTGTCTCAGTGTCTCAGGGTCCCAGTGTCTCAGTCTCTCAGGGTCTCAGTGTCTCAAAGTCTCAGTCTCTCAGTGTCTCAGTCTCTCAGTCTTTCAGTGTCTCAGTGTCTCAATCTCTCAGTCTTTCAGTGTCTCAGTGTCTCAGTTCCTCAGGGTCTCAG
Source organism: Prionace glauca (assembly GCA_037974335.1). Taxonomy (NCBI): domain Eukaryota; kingdom Metazoa; phylum Chordata; class Chondrichthyes; order Carcharhiniformes; family Carcharhinidae; genus Prionace; species Prionace glauca. The sequence goes on from JBBMRE010000131.1 coordinate 355,319, forward strand.
TCTCTCAGGGTCTCAGGGTCACAGGGTCTCTGGGTCTCAGATTCTCAGTCTCTCAGTCTCTCAGTCGCTCAGTTTCTCAGGGTCTCAGTGTCTCAGAGTCTCAGTGTCTCAGTGTGTCTGTGTTTCAGTTCCTCAGTGTCTCTGTGCCTCAGTGTCTCTGTGTCTCAGTGTATCAGTGTCTCAGAGACTCAGTGTCTCATTGTCTCTGTGTCTGAGTGTCTCTGTGCCTCAGTGCCTCAGTGTCACAGTGTCTCAGTGTCTCTGTGTCTCAGTGTCTCAGAGTTTCAGAGTCTCAATGTCTCAGAGACTCAGTGTCTCAGTATCCCAGTGTACCTGTGCCTCAGTGTTTCAGTGTCTCAGTGTCTCAGTGCCTCAGACTCTCAGTGTCTCTGTGCCTCAGTGTCTCAGTGTCCCTGTGTCTCTGTGTCTCAGAGTCTCAGAGTCTCAGTGTCTCAGTGTCTCAGTGTCTCAGTGCCTCAGTGCCTCAGAGTCTCAGTGTCTCTGTGCCTCAGTGTCTCAGTGTCCCTGTGTCTCTGTGTCTCAAAGTCTTTGTATTCAGTGCCTCAGAGTCTCAGTGTCTCATTGCCTCAGTGTCTCAGTGTCCCTGTGTCGCTGTGTCTCAGAGTCTCAGTGTCTCTGTGTCTCAGTGTCTCTGTGTCTCAGTGTCTCAGTGTCTCTGTGTCTGAATGTCTCAGTGTGTCTCTATCTCTGTGCTTCAGTGCCTCAGTGTCTCAGAGTCTCAGTGTCTCAGTGTGTCTGTGTCTCTGTGTCTCAGCGTCCCTGTGCCTCAGTGTCTCTGTGTCTCTGTGCATCAGTGTCTCAGTTTCTCTGTGTCTCTGTGTCTCAGTGTCTCTGTGTCACAGTGTCTCTGTGTCTCTGTGCCTCAGTGTCTCTGTGTCTCTGTGCCTCAGTGTTTCAGTGCCTCAGTGTCTCAGTGTCTCAGAGTCTCAGTGTCACAGTGTGTCTGTGCTTCAGTGTCTCAGTGTCTCTGTGTCTCAGTGTCTCAGTTCCTCAGGGTCTCAGTGTCTCAGTGTCTCAGGGTCTCAGTCTCTCAGTCTCAGAGTCACAGTTTCTCAGTGACTCGGGGTCTCAGTGTCTCAGAGTCTCAGTGTCTCAGGGTTTCAGGGTCTTAGTCTCTCAGTCCCTCAGTCTCTCTGTCTCTCAGGGTCTCTGGGTCTCAGTCTCTCAGTCTCTCAGTGTCTTAGTGTCTCAGGGTCTCAGATTCTCAGTGTCTCAGTGTCTCAGGGTCTCAGTGTCTCAGCGTCTCAGGGTCTCAGGGTCACAGGGTCTCAGGGTCTTAGTCTCTAAGTCAATCAGTCTCTCAGTCTCTTAGTCTCTCAGTCTCTCAGTCTCTCAGTCTCTCATTCTCTCAGTCTCTCAGTGTCTCTGGGTCTCAGTCTCTCCGTCTCTCAGTCTCTCAGTGTCTCAGTGTCTGAGGCTCTCAGGGTCTCAGGCTCTCAGGCTCTCAGTCTCTCAGTCTCTCAGTCTGTCATTGTCTCAGGGTCTCAGTGTCTCAGTGTCCCAGTGTCTCAGTGTCTCAGGGACTCTGGGTCTCAGGGTATCAGTGTCTCTGGATCTCTGTGTCTCTGTGTCTTTGTGTCTCAGCGTCTCAGTTTCTCAGTGTCTCAGGGTCTCAGTGTCTTAGTGTCACAGGGTCTCAGTTTCTCAGTGTCTCAGTGTCTCAGGGTCTCTGGGTCTCTGGGTTTCTGAGTCTCAGTGTCTCAGTCTCTCAATCTCTCAGACTCTCAGTCTCTCAGTCTCTCAGTGTCTCAGTGTCACAGTGTGTCAGGGCCTCAGGGTCTCAGTGTCTCAGTGTCTCAGTGTCTCAGTCTCTCAGTGTCTCAGGATCTCAGGGTCTCAGGGTCTCAGGGTCTCAGTGTCTCAGTGTCTCAGTGTCTCAGTCTGTCAGTCTCTCAGTGTCTCAGTCTCTCCGTCTCCCAGTGCCTTAGTCTCTCTGTCTCTCAGTCTCTCAGTGTCTCAGGGTCTCAGTGTGTCAGGGTCTCAGTGTCTCAGTGTCTCAGGGTCTCAGTGTCTCAGTGCCTCAGGTTCTCAGTGTCTCAGGTTCTCAGGGTCTCAGTGTCTCAGGATCTCAGTGCCTCAGTGGCTCAGTGTCTGTGTCTCAGGGTCTCAGGGTTTCAGGGTCTTAGTCTCTCAATCCCTCTGTCTCTCTGTCTCTCAGGGTCTCTGGGTGTCTGGGTCTCAGTCTCTCAGTCTCTCAGTGTCTCAGTGTTTCTGTGTTTCAGTGTCTAAGTGTCTCAGGGTCTCAGGTTCTCAGTGTCTCAGTGCCTCAGTGTCTCAGTGTCTCAGGGTCTCAGTGTCTCAGTGTCTCAGTCTCTCAGTCGCTCAGACTCTCAGTCTCTCAGTCTCTCAATCTCACAGTCTCTCAGTGTATCAGACTCTCAGTCTCTTCGTGTCTCAGGGTCTCAGAGTCTCAGTGTCTCAGTGTCTCAGTGTCTCAGTGTCTCAGTCTCTCAGGGTCTCAGTGTCTCAGTGTCTCAGTGTCTCAGTCTCTCAGTCTCTCAGTCGCTCAGTCTCTCAGTCTCTCAATCTCACAGTCTCTCAGTGTAACAGTCTCTCAGTCTCTTAGTGTCTCAGTGTCTCAGGGTCTCTGGGTCTCTGGGTCTCAGTCTCTCAGTCTCTAAGTCTCTCATTCTCTCAGTCTCTCAGTGTCTCTGGGTCTCAGTCTCTCCGTCTCTCAGTCTCTCAGTGTCTCAGTGTCTGAGGCTCTCAGGGTCTCTGGGTCTCAGGCTCTCAGTCTCTCAGTCTCTCAGGGTCTCAGGGTCTCAGTGTCTCAGTGTCTCAGGGTCTCCGGGTCTCAGTGTCTGAGGGTCTCAGTTTCTCAGTGTCTCTGTGACTCAGGGTCTCAGTGTATCAGAGTCTCAGGGTCTCAGTGTCTCAGGGTCTCTGGGTCTCAGTGTCTCAATCTCTCAGTCTCTCAGTGCCTCAGGGTCTCAGGGTCTCAGTGTCTCAGTCTCTCAGTGTCTCAGGGTCTCAGTGTCTCAGGGTCTCAGTGCCTCAGTCTCTCAGTCTCTCAGTGTCTCAGTGTCTCAGGGTCTCAGTGTCTCAGGGTCTCAGTGTCTCAGGTTCTCAGGGTCTCAGTCTCTCAGTCTCTCAGTGTGTGAGGCTCTCAGGGTCTCAGGGTCTCAGTGTCTCAGGGTCTCAGGGTCTCAGTGTCTCAGTGTCTGAGGGTCTCAGTTTCTCAGTGTCTCAGGGTCTCTGGGTCTCTGGGTCTCAGTCTCTCAGTCTCTAAGTCTCTCATTCTCTCAGTCTCTCAGTGTCGCTGGGTCTCAGTCTCTCCGTCTCTCAGTCTCTCAGTGTCTGAGGCTCTCAGGGTCTCTGGGTCTCAGGCTCTCAGTCTCTCAGTCTCTCAGGGTCTCAGGGTCTCAGTGTCTCAGTGTCTCAGGGTCTCAGGGTCTCAGTGTCTGAGGGTCTCAGTTTCTCAGTGTCTCTGTGACTCAGGGTCTCAGTGTATCAGAGTCTCAGGGTCTCAGTGTCTCAGGGTCTCTGGGTCTCAGTGTCTCAATCTCTCAGTCTCTCAGTGCCTCAGGGTCCCAGGGTCTCAGTGTCTCAGTCTCTCAGTGTCTCAGGGTCTCAGTGTCTCAGGGTCTCAGTGCCTCAGTCTCTCAGTCTCTCAGTGTCTCAGTGTCTCAGGGTCTCAGTGTCACAGGGTCTCTGGGTCTCAGATTCTCAGTCTCTCAGTCTCTCAGTCGCTCAGTTTCTCAGGGTCTCAGTGTCTCAGTTTCTCAGTGACTCGGGGTCTCAGTGTCTCAGAGTCTCAGTGTCTCAGGGTTTCAGGGTCTTAGTCTCTCAGTCCCTCAGTCTCTCTGTCTCTCAGGGTCTCTGGGTCTCAGTCTCTCTGTCTCTCAGTGTCTCAGTGTTTCTGTGTCTCAGTGTCTCAGGGTCTCTGGGTCTCAGATTCTCAGTCTCTCAGTCGCTCAGACTCTCAGTCTCTCAGTCTCTCATTCTCACAGTCTCTCAGTCTCTCAGTCTCTCAGTGTCTCAGGGTCTCAGTGTCTCAGTCTCTCAGTGTCTCAGTGTCTCAGGGTCTCAGTGTCTCAGCCTCTCAGTGTCTCAGGGTCTCAGTGTCTCAGTGTCTCAGTACCTCAGTGTCTCAGGGTCTCAGTGTCTCAGTCTCTCAGGGTCTCAGTGTCTCAGTGTCTCAGTCTCTCAGTCGCTCAGTCTCTCAGTCTCTCAATCTCACAGTCTCTCTGTTTATCAGTCTCTCAGTGTCTCAGTGTCTTAGTGTCTCAGGGTCTCAGATTCTCAGTGTCTCAGGGTCTCAGGGTCTCAGTGTCTCAGCGTCTCAGGGTCCCAGTGTCACAGGGTCTCAGGGTCTTAGTCTCTAAGTCTCTCAGTCTCTCAGTCTCTCATTCTCTCAGTCTCTCAGTGTCTCTGGGTCTCAGTCTCTCCGTCTCTCAGTCTCTCAGTGTCTCAGTGTTTGAGGCTCTCAGGGTCTCTGGGTCTCAGGCTCTCAGTCTCTCAGTCTCTCAGTCTGTCATTGTCTCAGGGTCTCAGTGCCTCAGTGTCCCAGTGTCTCAGTGTCTCAGGGACTCTGGGTCTCAGGGTATCAGTGTCTCTGGATCTCTGTGTCTCTGTGTCTTTGTGTCTCAGCGTCTCAGTTTCTCAGTGTCTCAGGGTCTCAGTGTCTTAGTGTCACAGGGTCTCAGTTTCTCAGTGTCTCAGTGTCTCAGGGTCTCTGGGTCTCTGGGTTTCTGAGTCTCAGTGTCTCAGTCTCTCAATCTCTCAGACTCTCAGTCTCTCAGTGTCTCAGTGTCACAGTGTGTCAGGGCCTCAGGGTCTCAGTGTCTCAGTGTCTCAGTCTCTCAGTGTCTCAGGATCTCAGGGTCTCAGGGTCCCAGTGTCTCAGTGTCTCAGTGTCTCAGTCTCTCAGTCTCTCAGTGTCTCAGTCTCTCCGTCTCCCAGTGCCTTAGTCTCTCTGTCTCTCAGTCTCTCAGTGTCTCAGGGTCTCAATGTGTCAGGGTCTCAGTGTCTCAGTGTCTCAGTGTCTCAGGGTCTCAGTGTCTCAGTGCCTCAGGTTCTCAGTGTCTCAGGTTCTCAGGGTCTCAGTGTCTCAGGATCTCAGTGCCTCAGTGGCTCAGAGTCTGTGTCTCGGGGTATCAGGGTCTGAGTGTCTCAGGGTCTCCGGGTTTCAGGGTCTTAGTCTCTCAATCCCTCTGTCTCTCTGTCTCTCAGGGTCTCTGGGTCTCTGGGTCTCAGTCTCTCAGTCTCTCAGTGTCTCAGTGTTTCTGTGTTTCAGTGTCTAAGTGTCTCAGGGTCTCAGGGTCTCAGTCTCTCAGTCTCTCAGTCGCTCAGACTCTCAGTCTCTCAGTCTCTCAATCTCACAGTCTCTCAGTGTATCAGTCTCTCAGTCTCTTAGTGTCTCAGGGTCTCAGAGTCTCAGTGTCTCAGTGTCTCAGTGTCTCAGTGTCTCAGTGTCTCAGTCTCTCAGGGTCTCAGTGTCTCAGTGTCTCAGTCTCTCAGTCTCTCAGTCGCTCAGTCTCTCAGTCTCTCAATCTCACAGGCTCTCAGTGTAACAGTCTCTCAGTCTCTTAGTGTCTCAGTGTCTCAGGGTCTCTGGGTCTCTGGGTCTCACACTCTCAGTCTCTCAGTCTCTCATTCTCTCAGTCTCTCAGTGTCTCTGGGTCTCAGTCTCTCCGTCTCTCAGTCTCTCAGTGTCTCAGTGTCTGAGGCTCTCAGAGTCTCTGGGTCTCAGGCTCTCAGTCTCTCAGACTCTCAGGGTCTCAGGGTCTCAGTGTCTCAGTGTCTCAGGGTCTCAGGGTCTCAGTGTCTGAGGGTCTCAGTTTCTCAGTGTCTCTGTGACTCAGGGTCTCAGTGTATCAGAGTCTCAGGGTCTCAGTGTCTCAGGGTCTCTGGGTCTCAGTGTCTCAATCTCTCAGTCTCTCAGTGCTTCAGGGTCTCAGGGTCTCAGTGTCTCAGTCTCTCAGTGTCTCAGGTTCTCAGTGTCTCAGGGTCTCAGTGCCTCAGTCTCTCAGTCTCTCAGTGTCTCAGTGTCTCAGTGTCTCAGGGTCTCAGTGTCTCAGGGTCTCAGTGTCTCAGGTTCTCAGGGTCTCAGTCTCTCAGTCTCTCAGTGCGTGAGGCTCTCAGGGTCTCAGGGTCTCAGGGTCTCAGTGTCTCAGGGTCTCAGGGTCTCAGTGTCTCAGTGTCTGAGGGTCTCAGTTTCTCAGTGTCTCTGTGTCTCAGGGTCTCAGTGTATCAGCGTCTCAGTGACTTAGGGTCTCAGTGTCTCAGGGTCTCTGGGTCTCAGTGTCTCAATCTCTCAGTCTCTCAGTGCCTCAGGGTCTCAGTGTCTCAGTCTCTCAGTGTCTGAGGGTCTCAGTGTCTCAGGGTCTCAGTGTCTCAGGGTCTCAGTGTCTCAGGGTCTCAGTGTCTCAGATTCTCAGGGTCTCAGTCTCTCAGTGTCTCAGTGTCTGAGGCTCTCAGGGTCTCAGGGTCTCAGTGTCTCAGGGTCTCAGGGTCTCAGTGTCTCAGTGTCTGAGGGTCTCAGTTTCTCAGTGTCTCAGGGTCTCTGGGTCTCAGTGTCTCAATCTCTCAGTCTCTCAGTGCCTCATGGTCTCAGGGTCTCAGTGTCTCAGTCTCTCAGTGTCTCAGGGTCTCAGTGTCTCAGGGTCTCAGTGTCTCAGGGTCACAGTGGCTCAGTGCCTCAGGGTCTCAGTGTCTCAGGTTCTCAGGGTCTCAGTGTCTCAGTGTCTCAGTGTCTCAGTGTCTGTGTCTCAGGGTCTCAGGGTCTGAGGGTCTCAGGGTCTCAGGGTTTCAGTGTCTCAGTGTCACAGGGTCTCAGGGTCTCAGGGTCTCAGTGTCTCAGGGTCTCAGGGTCTCAGTGTCTGAGGGTCTCAGTTTCTCAGTGTCTCAGTGTCTCTGTGACTCAGGGTCTCAGTGTATCAGAGTCTCAGGGTCTCAGTGTCTCAGGGTCTCTGGGTCTCAGTGTCTCAATCTCTCAGTCTCTCAGTCTCTCAGTGCCTCAGGGCCTCAGGGTCTCAGTGTCTCAGGGTCTCAGGGTCTCAGTGCCTCAGTCTCTCAGTCTCTCAGTCTCTCAGTGTCTCAGGGTCTCAGTGTCTCAGGGTCTCACTGTCTCAGTGTCTCAGGGTCTCAGGGTCTCAGTGGCTCAGTGCCTCAGGGTCTCAGTGTCTCAGGTTCTCAGGGTCTCAGTCTCCCAGTGTCTCAGTGTCTGAGGCTCTCAGGGTCTCAGTGCTTCAGTGTCTCAGGGTCTCAGGGTCTCAGTGTCTCAGTGTCTGAGGGTCTCAGTTTCTCAGTGTCTCTGTGTCTCAGGGTCTCAGTGTATCAGCGACTCTGGTTCTCAGTGTCTCAATCTCTCAGTCCCTCAGTCTCTTAGTGCCTCAGGGTCTCAGGGTCTCAGTGTCTCAGTCTCTCAGTGTCTCAGTCTCTCAGTGTCTGAGGGTCTCAGTGTCTCAGGGTCTCAGGGTCTCAGTGCCTCAGTCTCTCAGTCTCTCAGGGTCTCAGTGTCTCAGGGTCTCCCTGTCTCAGGGTCTCAGTGTCTCAGGTTCTCAGGGTCTCAGTCTCTCAGTGTCTCAGTGTCTGAGGCTCTCAGGGTCTCAGGGTCTCAGGGTCTCAGTGTCTCAGGGTCTCAGGGTCTCAGTGTCTCAGTGTCTGAGGGTCTCAGTTTCTCAGTGTCTCTGTGTCTCAGGGTCTCAGTGTATCAGCGTCTCAGTGACTTAGGGTCTCAGTGTCTCAGGGTCTCTGGGTCTCAGTGTCTCAATCTCTCAGTCTCTCAGTCTCTCAGTGCCTCAGGGTCTCAGTGTCTCAGTCTCTCAGTGTCTCAGGGTCTCAGTGTCTCAGGGTCTCAGGGTCTCAGTACCTCAGTCTCTCAGTCTCTCAGTGTCTCAGTGTCTCAGGGTCTCAGTGTCTCAGGGTCTCAGTGTCTCAGGGTCTCAGTGGCTCAGTGCCTCAGGGTCTCAGTGTCTCAGGTTCTCAGGGTCTCAAAATCTCAGTGTCTCAGTGTCTGTGTCTCAGGGTCTCAGGGTCTGAGGGTCTCAGGGTCTCAGGGTCTCAGGGTTTCAGTGTCTCAGTGTCACAGGGTCTCAGGGTCTCAGTGTCTCAGGGTCTCAGGGTCTCAGTCTCTCAGTCTCCCAGTGTCTCAGTCTCACAGTCTCTCAGTCTCTCATTGTCTTATGGTCGCAGTATCTCTTTGTCTCAGGGTCTCAGTGTCTCTGTGTCTCAGTGTCTCAGTGTCTCAGTCTCTCAGTCTTTCAGTGTTTCAGTGTCTCAGTTCCTCAGGGTCTCAGTGCCTCAGTGTCTCAGGGTCTCAGTCTCTCAGTCTCTCAGGGTCTCAGGGTCACAGGGTCTCTGGGTCTCAGATTCTCAGTCTCTCAGTCTCTCAGTTTCTCACGGTCTCAGTGTCTCAGGGTCTCAGGGTCTCAGTTTCTCAGTGACTCGGGGTCTCAGTGTCCCAGGGTTTCAGGGTCTTAGTCTCTCAGTCCCTCAGTCTCTCTGTCTCTCAGGGTCTCTGGGTCTCAGTCTCTCTGTCTCTCAGTGTCTCAGTGTTTCTGTGTCTCAGTGTCTCAGTGTCTCAGTGTCTCAGGGTCTCAGGGTCTCTGGGTCTCAGATTCTCAGTCTCTCAGTCGCTCAGACTCTCAGTCTCTCAGTCTCTCAATCTCACAGTCTCTCAGTCTCTCAGTGTCTCAGGGTCTCAGTCTCTCAGTGTCTCAGTGTCTCAGAGTCTCAATGTCTCAGTCTCTCAGTGTCTCAGGGTCTCAGTGTCTCAGTGTCTCAGTACCTCAGTGTCTCAGTGTCTCAGGGTCTCAGGTTCTCAGTGTCTCAGTGCCTCAGTGTCTCAGGGTCTCAGGGTCTCAGTGTCTCAGTGTCTCAGTCTCTCAGTCGCTCAGACTCTCAGTCTCTCAATCTCACAGTCTCTCAGTGTATCAGTCTCTCAGTCTCTTAGTGTCTCAGGGTCTCAGAGTCTCAGTGTCTCAGTGTCTCAGCGTCTCAGTGTCTCAGTCTCTCAGGGTCTCAGTGTCTCAGTGTCTCAGTCTCTCAGTCTCTCAGTCTCTCAGTCGCTCAGTCTCTCAGTCTCTCAATCTCACAGTCTCTCAGTGTAACAGTCTCTCAGTCTCTTAGTGTCTCAGTGTCTCAGGGTCTCTGGGTCTCAGTCTCTCAGTCTCTCAATCTCTCAGACTCTCAGTCTCTCAGTCTCTCAGTGTCTCAGTGTCACAGTGTGTCAGGGCCTCAGGGTCTCAGTGTCTCAGTGTCTCAGTCTCTCAGTGTCTCAGGATCTCAGGATCTCAGGATCTCAGGGTCTCAGTGTCTCAGTGTCTCAGGGTCTCAGTCTCTCAGTCTCTCAGTGTCTCAGTCTCTCCGTCTCCCAGTGCCTTAGTCTCTCTGTCTCTCAGTCTCTCAGTGTCTCAGGGTCTCAGTGTGTCAGGGTCTCAGTGTCTCAGTGTCTCAGTGTCTCAGTGTCTCAGGGTCTCAGTGTCTCAGTGCCTCAGGTTCTCAGTGTCTCAGGTTCTCAGGGTCTCAGTGTCTCAGGATCTCAGTGCCTCAGTGGCTCAGTGTCTGTGTCTCAGGGTATCAGGGTCTGAGTGTCTCAGGGTCTCAGGATTTCAGTGTCTCAGTTTCTCAGGGTCTCAGTGTCTCAGGGTCTCAGTGTCTCAGGGTCTCAGGGTTTCAGGGTCTTAGTCTCTCAATCCCTCTGTCTCTCTGTCTCTCAGGGTCTCTGGGTCTCTGGGTCTCAGTCTCTCAGTCTCTCAGTCTCTCAGTGTCTCAGTGTTTCTGTGTTTCAGTGTCTCAGTGTCTCAGGGTCTCAGTGTCTCAGTGTCTCAGTCTCTCAGTCGCTCAGACTCTCAGTCTCTCAGTCTCTCAATCTCACAGTCTCTCAGTGTATCAGTCTCTCAGTCTCTTAGTGTCTCAGGGTCTCAGAGCCTCAGTGTCTCAGTGTCTCAGTGTAACAGTCTCTCAGTCTCTCAATCTCACAGTCTCTCAGTCTCTCAGTCTCTCAGTGTCTCAGGGTCTCAGTGTCTCAGTCTCTCAGTGTCTCAGTGTCTCAGAGTCTCAGTGTCTCAGTCTCTCAGTGTCTCAGGGTCTCAGTGTCTCAGTGTCTCAGTACCTCAGTGTCTCAGTGTCTCAGGGTCCCAGTGTCTCAGTCTCTCAGGGTCTCAGTGTCTCAGAGTCTCAGTCTCTCAGTGTCTCAGTCTCTCAGTCTTTCAGTGTCTCAGTGTCTCAGTCTCTCAGTCTTTCAGTGTCTCAGTGTCTCAGTTCCTCAGGGTCTCAGTGTCTCAGTGTCTCAGGGTCTCAGTCTCTCAGTCTCTCAGGGTCTCAGGGTCACAGGGTCTCTGGGTCTCAGATTCTCAGTCTCTCAGTCTCTCAGTCTCTCAGTCTCTCAGTTTCTCAGGGTCTCAGTGTCTCAGTGTCTCAGGGTCTCAGGGTCTCAGTTTCTCAGTGACTCGGGGTCTCAGTGTCTCAGAGTCTCAGTGTCTCAGGGTTTCAGGGTCTTAGTCTCTCAGTCCCTCAGTCTCTCTGTCTCTCAGGGTCTCTGGGTCTCAGTCACTCAGTCTCTCAGTGTCTTAGTGTCTCAGGGTCTCAGATTCTCAGTGTCTCAGTGTCTCAGGGTCTCAGTGTCTCAGCGTCTCAGGGTCTCAGTGTCACAGGGTCTCAGGGTCTTAGTCTTTAAGTCACTCAGTCTCTTAGTCTCTCAGTCTCTCAGTCTCTCATTCTCTCAGTCTCTCAGTGTCTCTGGGTCTCAGTCTCTCCCTCTCTCAGTCTCTCAGTGTCTCAGTGTCTGAGGCTCTCAAGGTCTCTGGGTCTCAGGCTCTCAGTCTCTCAGTCTCTCAGTCTGTCTCAGGGTCTCAGTGTCTCAGTGTCCCAGTGTCTCAGTGTCTCAGGGACTCTGGGTCTCAGGGTATCAGTGTCTCTGGATCTCTGTGTCTCTGTGTCTTTGTGTCTCAGCGTCTCAGTTTCTCAGTGTCTCAGGGTCTCAGTGTCTTAGTGTCACAGGGTCTCAGTTTCTCAGTGTCTCAGTGTCTCAGGGTCTCTGGGTCTCTGGGTTTCTGAGTCTCAGTGTCTCAGTCTCTCAATCTCTCAGACTCTCAGTCTCTCAGTCTCTCAGTGTCTCAGTGTCACAGTGTGTCAGGGCCTCAGTGTCTCAGTGTCTCAGTGTCTCAGTGTCTCAGTCTCTCAGTCTCTCAGTGTCTCAGTCTCTCCGTCTCCCAGTGCCTTCGTCTCTCTGTCTCTCAGTCTCTCAGTGTCTCAGGGTCTCAGTGTGTCAGGGTCTCAGTGTCTCAGTGTCTCAGGGTCTCAGTGTCTCAGTGCCTCAGGTTCTCAGTGTCTCAGGTTCTCAGGGTCTCAGTGTCTCAGGATCTCAGTGCCTCAGTGGCTCAGTGTCTGTGTCTCAGGGTATCAGGGTCTGAGTGTCTCAGGGTCTCAGGGTTTCAGGGTCTTAGTCTCTCAATCCCTCTGTCTCTCTGTCTCTCAGGGTCTCTGGGTCTCTGGGTCTCAGTCTCTCAGTGTCTCAGTGTTTCTGTGTTTCAGTGTCTAAGTGTCTCAGGGTCTCAGGTTCTCAGTGTCTCAGTGCCTCAGTGCCTCAGTGTCTCAGAGTCTCAGGGTCTCAGTGTCTCAGTGTCTCAGTGTCTCAGTCGCTCAGACTCTCAGTCTCTCAGTCTCTCAATCTCACAGTCTCTCATTGTATCAGTCTCTCAGTCTCTTAGTGTCTCAGGGTCTCAGAGTCTCAGTGTCTCAGTGTCTCAGTGTCTCAGTGTCTCAGTCTCTCAGGGTCTCAGTGTCTCAGTGTCTCAGTCTCTCAGTCTCTCAGTCGCTCAGTCTCTCAGTCTCTCAATCTCACAGTCTCTCAGTGTAACAGTCTCTCAGTCTCTTAGTGTCTCAGTGTCTCAGGGTCTCTGGGTCTCTGGGTCTCTGGGTCTCTGGGTCTCAGTCTCTCAGTCTCTATGTCTCTCATTCTCTCAGTCTCTCAGTGTCTCTGGGTCTCAGTCTCTCCGTCTCTCAGTCTCTCAGTGTCTCAGTGTCTGAGGCTCTCAGGGTCTCTGGGTCTCAGGCTCTCAGTCTCTCAGTCTCTCAGGGTCTCAGGGTCTCAGTGTCTCAGTGTCTCAGGGTCTCAGGGTCTCAGTGTCTGAGGGTCTCAGTTTCTCAGTGTCTCTGTGACTCAGGGTCTCAGTGTATCAGAGTCTCAGGGTCTCAGTGTCTCAGGGTCTCAGGGTCTCAGTGTCTCAGTGTCTCAGTCTCTCAGTCGCTCAGACTCTCAGTCTCTCAATCTCACAGTCTCTCAGTGTATCAGTCTCTCAGTCTCTTAGTGTCTCAGGGTCTCAGAGTCTCAGTGTCTCAGTGTCTCAGCGTCTCAGTGTCTCAGTCTCTCAGGGTCTCAGTGTCTCAGTGTCTCAGTCTCTCAGTCTCTCAGTCGCTCAGTCTCTCAGTCTCTCAATCTCACAGTCTCTCAGTGTAACAGTCTCTCAGTCTCTTAGTGTCTCAGTGTCTCAGGGTCTCTGGGTCTCAGTCTCTCAGTCTCTCAATCTCTCAGACTCTCAGTCTCTCAGTCTCTCAGTGTCTCAGTGTCACAGTGTGTCAGGGCCTCAGGGTCTCAGTGTCTCAGTGTCTCAGTCTCTCAGTGTCTCAGGATCTCAGGATCTCAGGATCTCAGGGTCTCAGTGTCTCAGTGTCTCAGTGTCTCAGTGTCTCAGTCTCTCAGTCTCTCAGTGTCTCAGTCTCTCCGTCTCCCAGTGCCTTAGTCTCTCTGTCTCTCTGTCTCTCAGTCTCTCAGTGTCTCAGGGTCTCAGTGTGTCAGGGTCTCAGTGTCTCAGTGTCTCAGTGTCTCAGTGTCTCAGTGTCTCAGTGTCTCAGGGTCTCAGTGTCTCAGTGCCTCAGGTTCTCAGTGTCTCAGGTTCTCAGGGTCTCAGTGTCTCAGGATCTCAGTGCCTCAGTGGCTCAGTGTCTGTGTCTCAGGGTATCAGGGTCTGAGTGTCTCAGTGTCTCAGGATTTCAGTGTCTCAGTTTCTCAGGGTCTCAGTGTCTCAGGGTCTCAGTGTCTCAGGGTCTCAGGGTTTCAGGGTCTTAGTCTCTCAATCCCTCTGTCTCTCTGTCTCTCAGGGTCTCTGGGTCTCTGGGTCTCAGTCTCTCAGTCTCTCAGTGTCTCAGTGTTTCTGTGTTTCAGTGTCTCAGTGTCTCAGGGTCTCAGTGTCTCAGTGTCTCAGTCTCTCAGTCGCTCAGACTCTCAGTCTCTCAGTCTCTCAATCTCACAGTCTCTCAGTGTATCAGTCTCTCAGTCTCTTAGTGTCTCAGGGTCTCAGAGTCTCAGTGTCTCAGTGTCTCAGTGTCTCAGTCTCTCAGGGTCTCAGTGTCTCAGTGTCTCAGTCTCTCAGTCTCTCAGTCGCTCAGTCTCTCAGTCTCTCAATCTCACAGTCTCTCAGTGTAACAGTCTCTCAGTCTCTCAATCTCACAGTCTCTCAGTCTCTCAGTCTCTCAGTGTCTCAGGGTCTCAGTGTCTCAGTCTCTCAGTGTCTCAGTGTCTCAGAGTCTCAGAGTCTCAGTGTCTCAGTCTCTCAGTGTCTCAGGGTCTCAGTGTCTCAGTGTCTCAGTACCTCAGTGTCTCAGTGTCTCAGGGTCCCAGTGTCTCAGTCTCTCAGGGTCTCAGTCTCTCAGTCTTTCAGTGTCTCAGTGTCTCAGTCTCTCAGTCTTTCAGTGTCTCAGTGACTCAGGGTCTCAGTGTCTCAGTGTCTCAGGGTCTCAGTCTCTCAGTCTCTCAGGGTCTCAGGGTCACAGGGTCTCTGGGTCTCAGATTCTCAGTCTCTCAGTCTCTCAGTCTCTCAGTTTCTCAGGGTCTCAGTGTCTCAGTGTCTCAGGGTCTCAGGGTCTCAGTTTCTCAGTGACTCGGGGTCTCAGTGTCTCAGAGTCTCAGTGTCTCAGGGTTTCAGGGTCTTAGTCTCTCAGTCCCTCAGTCTCTCTGTCTCTCTGGGTCTCTGGGTCTCAGTCTCTTAGTCTCTCAGTGTCTTAGTGTCTCAGGGTCTCAGATTCTCAGTGTCTCAGTGTCTCAGGGTCTCAGTGTCTCAGCGTCTCAGGGTCTCAGTGTCACAGGGTCTCAGGGTCTTAGTCTCTAAGTCACTCAGTCTCTTAGTCTCTCAGTCTCTCAGTCTCTCAATCTCTCAGTCTCTCAGTGTCTCTGGGTCTCAGTCTCTCCGTCTCTCAGTCTCTCAGTGTCTCAGTGTCTGAGGCTCTCAAGGTCTCTGGGTCTCAGGCTCTCAGTCTCTCAGTCTCTCAGTCTGTCATTGTCTCAGGGTCTCAGTGTCTCAGTGTCCCAGTGTCTCAGTGTCTCAGGGACTCTGGGTCTCAGGGTATCAGTGTCTCTGGATCTCTGTGTCTCTGTGTCTTTGTGTCTCAGCGTCTCAGTTTCTCAGTGTCTCAGGGTCTCAGTGTCTTAGTGTCACAGGGTCTCAGTTTCTCAGTGTCTCAGTGTCTCAGGGTCTCTGGGTCTCTGGGTTTCTGAGTCTCAGTGTCTCAGTCTCTCAATCTCTCAGACTCTCAGTCTCTCAGTCTCTCAGTCTCTCCGTCTCCCAGTGCCTTAGTCTCTCTGTCTCTCAGTCTCTCAGTGTCTCAGTGTCACAGTGTGTCAGGGCCTCAGGGTCTCAGTGTCTCAGTCTCTCAGTGTCTCAGGATCTCAGGGTCTCAGGGTCTCAGTGTCTCAGTGTCTCAGTGTCTCAGTCTCTCAGTCTCTCAGTCTCTCAGTGTCTCAGTCTCTCCGTCTCCCAGTGCCTTAGTCTCTCTGTCTCTCAGTCTCTCAGTGTCTCAGGGTCTCAGTGTGTCAGGGTCTCAGTGTCTCAGTGTCTCAGGGTCTCAGTGTCTCAGTGCCTCAGGTTCTCAGTGTCTCAGGTTCTCAGGGTCTCAGTGTCTCAGGATCTCAGTGCCTCAGTGGCTCAGTGTCTGTGTCTCAGGGTATCAGGGTCTGAGTGTCTCAGGGTCTCAGGGTTTCAGGGTCTTAGTCTCTCAATCCCTCTGTCTCTCTGTCTCTCAGGGTCTCTGGGTCTCTGGGTCTCAGTCTCTCAGTCTCTCAGTGTCTCAGTGTTTCTGTGTTTCAGTGTCTAAGTGTCTCAGGGTCTCAGGTTCTCAGTGTCTCAGTGCCTCAGTGTCTCAGTGTCTCAGGGTCTCAGAGTCTCAGTGTCTCAGTGTCTCAGTGTCTCAGTGTCTCAGTCTCTCAGGGTCTCAGTGTCTCAGTGTCTCAGTCTCTCAGTCTCTCAGTCGCTCAGTCTCTCAGTCTCTCAATCTCACAGTCTCTCAGTGTAACAGTCTCTCAGTCTCTTAGTGTCTCAGTGTCTCAGGGTCTCTGGGTCTCTGGGTCTCAGTCTCTCAGTCTCTAAGTCTCTCATTCTCTCAGTCTCTCAGTGTCTCTGGGTCTCAGTCTCTCCGTCTCTCAGTCTCTCAGTGTCTCAGTGTCTGAGGCTCTCAGGGTCTCTGGGTCTCAGGCTCTCAGTCTCTCAGGGTCTCAGGGTCTCAGTGTCTCAGTGTCTCAGGGTCTCAGGGTCTCAGTGTCTGAGGGTCTCAGTTTCTCAGTGTCTCTGTGACTCAGGGTCTCAGTGGATCAGAGTCTCAGGGTCTCAGTGTCTCAGGGTCTCTGGGTCTCAGTGTCTCAATCTCTCAGTCTCTCAGTGCCTCAGGGTCTCAGGGTCTCAGTGTCTCAGTCTCTCAGTGTCTCAGGGTCTCAGTGTCTCAGGGTCTCAGTGCCTCAGTCTCTCAGTCTCAGTGTCTCAGTGTCTCAGGGTCTCAGTGTCTCAGGGTCTCAGTGTCTCAGGTTCTCAGGGTCTCAGTCTCTCAGTCTCTCAGTGTGTGAGGCTCTCAGGGTCTCAGGGTCTCAGGGTCTCAGTGTCTCAGGGTCTCAGGGTCTCAGTGTCTCAGTGTCTGAGGGTCTCAGTTTCTCAGTGTCTCAGTGTCTCAGGGTCTCTGGGTCTCAGTCTCTCAGTCTCTAAGTCTCTCATTCTCTCAGTCTCTCAGTGTCTCTGGGCCTCAGTCTCTCCGTCTCTCAGTCTCTCAGTGTCTCAGTGTCTGAGGCTCTCAGGGTCTCTGGGTCTCAGGCTCTCAGTCTCTCAGTCTCTCAGGGTCTCAGGGTCTCAGTGTCTCAGTGTCTCAGGGTCTCAGGGTCTCAGTGTCTGAGGGTCTCAGTTTCTCAGTGTCTCTGTGACTCAGGGTCTCAGTGTATCAGAGTCTCAGGGTCTCAGTGTCTCAGGGTCTCTGGGTCTCAGTGTCTCAATCTCTCAGTCTCTCAGTGCCTCAGGGTCTCAGGGTCTCAGTGTCTCAGTCTCTCAGTGTCTCAGGGTCTCAGTCTTTCAGTGTCTCAGTGTCTCAATCTCTCAGTCTTTCAGTGTCTCAGTGTCTCAGTTCCTCAGGGTCTCAGTGTCTCAGTGTCTCAGGGTCTCAGTCTCTCAGTCTCTCAGGGTCTCAGGGTCACAGGGTCTCTGGGTCTCAGATTCTCAGTCTCTCAGTCTCTCAGTCGCTCAGTTTCTCAGGGTCTCAGTGTCTCAGGGTCTCAGTTTCTCAGTGACTCGGGGTCTCAGTGTCTCAGAGTCTCAGTGTCTCAGGGTTTCAGGGTCTTAGTCTCTCAGTCCCTCAGTCTCTCTGTCTCTCAGGGTCTCTGGGTCTCAGTCTCTCTGTGTCTCAGTGTCTCAGTGTTTCTGTGTCTCAGTGTCTCAGGGTCTCTGGGTCTCAGATTCTCAGTCTCTCAGACTCTCAGTCTCTCAGTCTCTCAATCTCACAGTCTCTCAGTCTCTCAGTCTCTCAGTGTCTCAGGGTCTCAGTGTCTCAGTCTCTCAGTCTCTCAGTGTCTCAGTGTCTCAGTCTCTCAGTCTCTCAGTGTCTCAGGGTCTCAGTGTCTCAGTCTCTCAGTGTCTCAGTGTCTCAGGGTCTCAGTGTCTCAGCCTCTCAGTGTCTCAGGATCTCAGTGTCTCAGTACCTCAGTGTCTCAGTGTCTCAGGGTCTCAGTGTCTCAGTCTCTCAGGGTCTCAGTGTCTCAGTGTCTCAGTCTCTCAGTCGCTCAGTCTCTCAGTCTCTCAATCTCACAGTCTCTCTGTTTATCAGTCTCTCAGTCTCTCAGTGTCTTAGTGTCTCAGGGTCTCAGATTCTCAGTGTCTCAGGGTCTCAGGGTCTCAGTGTCTCAGCGTCTCAGGGTCCCAGTGTCACAGGGTCTCAGGGTCTTAGTCTCTAAGTCTCTCAGTCTCTAAGTCTCTCATTCTCTCTGTCTCTCAGTCTCTCAGTGTCTCAGTGTCACAGTGTGTCAGGGCCTCAGGGTCTCAGTGTCTCAGTCTCTCAGTGTCTCAGGATCTCAGGGTCTCAGGGTCTCAGTGTCTCAGTGTCTCAGTGTCTCAGTGTCTCAGTCTCTCAGTCTCTCAGTGTCTCAGTCTCTCCGTCTCCCAGTGCCTTAGTCTCTCTGTCTCTCAGTCTCTCAGTGTCTCAGGGTCTCAGTGTGTCAGGGTCTCAGTGTCTCAGTGTCTCAGTGTCTCAGGGTTTCAGTGTCTCAGTGCCTCAGGTTCTCAGTGTCTCAGGTTCTCAGGGTCTCAGTGTCTCAGGATCTCAGTGCCTCAGTGGCTCAGTGTCTGTGTCTCAGGGTATCAGGGTCTGAGTGTCTCAGGGTCTCAGGGTTTCAGGGTCTTAGTCTCTCAATCCCTCTGTCTCTCTGTCTCTCAGGGTCTCTGGGTCTCTGGGTCTCAGTCTCTCAGTCTCTCAGTGTCTCAGTGTTTCTGTGTTTCAGTGTCTAAGTGTCTCAGGGTCTCAGGTTCTCAGTGTCTCAGTGCCTCAGTGTCTCAGTGTCTCAGGGTCTCAGTGTCTCAGTGTCTCAGTGTCTCAGTCGCTCAGACTCTCAGTCTCTCAGTCTCTCAATCTCACAGTCTCTCAGTGTATCAGTCTCTCAGTCTCTTAGTGTCTCAGGGTCTCAGAGTCTCAGTGTCTCAGTGTCTCAGTGTCTCAGTGTCTCAGTCTCTCAGGGTCTCAGTGTCTCAGTGTCTCAGTCTCTCAGTCTCTCAGTCTCTCAGTCGCTCAGTCTCTCAGTCTCTCAATCTCACAGTCTCTCAGTGTAACAGTCTCTCAGTCTCTTAGTGTCTCAGTGTCTCAGGGTCTCTGGGTCTCTGGGCCTCTGGGTCTCAGTCTCTAAGTCTCTCATTCTCTCAGTCTCTCAGTGTCTCTGGGTCTCAGTCTCTCCGTCTCTCAGTCTCTCAGTGTCTCAGTGTCTGAGGCTCTCAGGGTCTCTGGGTCTCAGGCTCTCAGTCTCTCAGTCTCTCAGGGTCTCAGGGTCTCAGTGTCTCAGTGTCTCAGGGTCTCAGGGTCTCAGTGTCTGAGGGTCTCAGTTTCTCAGTGTCTCTGTGACTCAGGGTCTCAGTGGATCAGAGTCTCAGGGTCTCAGTGTCTCAGGGTCTCTGGGTCTCAGTATCTCAATCTCTCAGTCTCTCAGTGCCTCAGGGTCTCAGGGTCTCAGTGTCTCAGTCTCTCAGTGTCTCAGGGTCTCAGTGTCTCAGGGTCTCAGTGCCTCAGTCTCTCAGTCTCTCAGTGTCTCAGGGTCTCAGTGTCTCAGGGTCTCAGTGTCTCAGGTTCTCAGGGTCTCAGTCTCTCAGTCTCTCAGTGTGTGAGGCTCTCAGGGTCTCAGGGTCTCAGGCTCTCAGTCTCTCAGTCTCTCAGGGTCTCAGGGTCTCAGTGTCTCAGTGTCTCAGGGTCTCAGTGTCTCAGTGTCTGAGGGTCTCAGTTTCTCAGTGTCTCAGTGTCTCAGGGTCTCTGGGTCTCAGTCTCTCAGTCTCTAAGTCTCTCATTCTCTCAGTCTCTCAGTGTCTCTGGGCCTCAGTCTCTCCGTCTCTCAGTCTCTCAGTGTCTCAGTGTCTGAGGCTCTCAGGGTCTCTGGGTCTCAGGCTCTCAGTCTCTCAGTCTCTCAGGGTCTCAGGGTCTCAGTGTCTCAGTGTCTCAGGGTCTCAGGGTCTCAGTGTCTGAGGGTCTCAGTTTCTCAGTGTCTCTGTGACTCAGGGTCTCAGTGTATCAGAGTCTCAGGGTCTCAGTGTCTCAGGGTCTCTGGGTCTCAGTGTCTCAATCTCTCAGTCTCTCAGTGCCTCAGGGTCTCAGGGTCTCAGTGTCTCAGTCTCTCAGTGTCTCAGGGTCTCAGTCTTTCAGTGTCTCAGTGTCTCAATCTCTCAGTCTTTCAGTGTCTCAGAGTCTCAGTTCCTCAGGGTCTCAGTGTCTCAGTGTCTCAGGGTCTCAGTCTCTCAGTCTCTCAGGGTCTCAGGGTCACAGGGTCTCTGGGTCTCAGATTCTCAGTCTCTCAGTCGCTCAGTTTCTCAGGGTCTCAGTGTCTCAGGGTCTCAGTTTCTCAGTGACTCGGGGTCTCAGTGTCTCAGAGTCTCAGTGTCTCAGGGTTTCAGGGTCTTAGTCTCTCAGTCCCTCAGTCTCTCTGTCTCTCAGGGTCTCTGGGTCTCAGTCTCTCTGTGTCTCAGTGTCTCAGTGTTTCTGTGTCTCAGTGTCTCAGGGTCTCTGGGTCTCAGATTCTCAGTCTCTCAGACTCTCAGTCTCTCAGTCTCTCAATCTCACAGTCTCTCAGTCTCTCAGTCTCTCAGTGTCTCAGGGTCTCAGTGTCTCAGTCTCTCAGTCTCTCAGTGTCTCAGTGTCTCAGTCTCTCAGTCTCTCAGTGTCTCAGGGTCTCAGTGTCTCAGTCTCTCAGTGTCTCAGTGTCTCAGGGTCTCAGTGTCTCAGCCTCTCAGTGTCTCAGGGTCTCAGTGTCTCAGTGTCTCAGTACCTCAGTGTCTCAGTGTCTCAGGGTCTCAGTGTCTCAGTCTCTCAGGGTCTCAGTGTCTCAGTGTCTCAGTCTCTCAGTCGCTCAGTCTCTCAGTCTCTCAATCTCACAGTCTCTCTGTTTATCAGTCTCTCAGTCTCTCAGTGTCTTAGTGTCTCAGGGTCTCAGATTCTCAGTGTCTCAGGGTCTCAGGGTCTCAGTGTCTCAGCGTCTCAGGGTCCCAGTGTCACAGGGTCTCAGGGTCTTAGTCTCTAAGTCTCTCAGTCTCTCAGTCTCTCATTCTCTCTGTCTCTCAGTCTCTCAGTGTCTCAGTGTCACAGTGTGTCAGGGCCTCAGGGTCTCAGTGTCTCAGTGTCTCAGTCTCTCAGTGTCTCAGGATCTCAGGATCTCAGGATCTCAGGGTCTCAGTGTCTCAGTGTCTCAGTGTCTCAGTCTCTCAGTCTCTCAGTGTCTCAGTCTCTCCGTCTCCCAGTGCCTTAGTCTCTCTGTCTCTCTGTCTCTCAGTCTCTCAGGGTCTCAGGGTCTCAGTGTGTCAGGGTCTCAGTGTCTCAGTGTCTCAGTGTCTCAGTGTCTCAGTGTCTCAGGGTCTCAGTGTCTCAGTGCCTCAGGTTCTCAGTGTCTCAGGTTCTCAGGGTCTCAGTGTCTCAGGATCTCAGTGCCTCAGTGGCTCAGTGTCTGTGTCTCAGGGTATCAGGGTCTGAGTGTCTCAGGGTCTCAGGATTTCAGTGTCTCAGTTTCTCAGGGTCTCAGTGTCTCAGGGTCTCAGTGTCTCAGGGTCTCAGGGTTTCAGGGTCTTAGTCTCTCAATCCCTCTGTCTCTCTGTCTCTCAGGGTCTCTGGGTCTCTGGGTCTCAGTCTCTCAGTCTCTCAGTGTCTCAGTGTTTCTGTGTTTCAGTGTCTCAGTGTCTCAGGGTCTCAGTGTCTCAGTGTCTCAGTCTCTCAGTCGCTCAGACTCTCAGTCTCTCAGTCTCTCAATCTCACAGTCTCTCAGTGTATCAGTCTCTCAGTCTCTTAGTGTCTCAGGGTCTCAGAGTCTCAGTGTCTCAGTGTCTCAGTGTCTCAGTCTCTCAGGGTCTCAGTGTCTCAGTGTCTCAGTGTCTCAGTCTCTCAGTCGCTCAGTCTCTCAGTCTCTCAATCTCACAGTCTCTCAGAGTAACAGTCTCTCAGTCTCTCAATCTCACAGTCTCTCAGTCTCTCAGTGTCTCAGGGTCTCAGTGTCTCAGTCTCTCAGTGTCTCAGTGTCTCAGAGTCTCAGAGTCTCAGTGTCTCAGTCTCTCAGTGTCTCAGGGTCTCAGTGTCTCAGTGTCTCAGTACCTCAGTGTCTCAGTGTCTCAGGGTCCCAGTGTCTCAGTCTCTCAGGGTCTCAGTGTCTCAGAGTCTCAGTCTCTCAGTGTCTCAGTCTCTCAGTCTTTCAGTGTCTCAGTGTCTCAGTCTCTCAGTCTTTCAGTGTCTCAGTGACTCAGTTCCTCAGGGTCTCAGTGTCTCAGGGTCTCAGTCTCTCAGTCTCTCAGGGTCTCAGGGTCACAGGGTCTCTGGGTCTCAGATTCTCAGTCTCTCAGTCTCTCAGTCTCTCAGTTTCTCAGGGTCTCAGTGTCTCAGTGTCTCAGGGTCTCAGGGTCTCAGTTTCTCAGTGACTCGGGGTCTCTGTGTCTCAGAGTCTCAGTGTCTCAGGGTTTCAGGGTCTTAGTCTCTCAGTCCCTCAGTCACTCTGTCTCTCAGGGTCTCTGGGTCTCAGTCTCTTAGTCTCTCAGTGTCTTAGTGTCTCAGGGTCTCAGATTCTCAGTGTCTCAGTGTCTCAGGGTCTCAGTGTCTCAGCGTCTCAGGGTCTCAGTGTCACAGGGTCTCAGGGTCTTAGTCTCTAAGTCACTCAGTCTCTTAGTCTCTCAGTCTCTCAGTCTCTCATTCTCTCAGTCTCTCAGTGTCTCTGGGTCTCAGTCTCTCCGTCTCTCAGTCTCTCAGTGTCTCAGTGTCTGAGGCTCTCAAGGTCTCTGGGTCTCAGGCTCTCAGTCTCTCAGTCTCTCAGTCTGTCATTGTCTCAGGGTCTCAGTGTCTCAGTGTCCCAGTGTCTCAGTGTCTCAGGGACTCTGGGTCTCAGGGTATCAGTGTCTCTGGATCTCTGTGTCTCTGTGTCTTTGTGTCTCAGCGTCTCAGTTTCTCAGTGTCTCAGGGTCTCAGTGTCTTAGTGTCACAGGGTCTCAGTTTCTCAGTGTCTCAGTGTCTCAGGGTCTCTGGGTCTCTGGATTTCTGAGTCTCAGTGTCTCAGTCTCTCAATCTCTCAGACTCTCAGTCTCTCAGTCTCTCAGTCTCTCCGTCTCCCAGTGCCTTAGTCTCTCTGTCTCTCAGTCTCTCAGTGTCTCAGTGTCACAGTGTGTCAGGGCCTCAGGGTCTCAGTGTCTCAGTCTCTCAGTGTCTCAGGATCTCAGGGTCTCAGGGTCTCAGTGTCTCAGTGTCTCAGTGTCTCAGTCTCTCAGTCTCTCAGTGTCTCAGTCTCTCCGTCTCCCAGTGCCTTAGTCTCTCTGTCTCTCAGTCTCTCAGTGTCTCAGGGTCTCAGTGTGTCAGGGTCTCAGTGTCTCAGTGTCTCAGTGTCTCAGGGTCTCAGTGTCTCAGTGCCTCAGGTTCTCAGTGTCTCAGGTTCTCAGGGTCTCAGTGTCTCAGGATCTCAGTGCCTCAGTGGCTCAGTGTCTGTGTCTCAGGGTATCAGGGTCTGAGTGTCTCAGGGTCTCAGGGTTTCAGGGTCTTAGTCTCTCAATCCCTCTGTCTCTCTGTCTCTCAGGGTCTCTGGGTCTCAGTCTCTCAGTCTCTCAGTGTCTCAGTGTTTCTGTGTTTCAGTGTCTAAGTGTCTCAGGGTCTCAGGTTCTCAGTGTCTCAGTGCCTCAGTGTCTCAGTGTCTCAGGGTCTCAGTGTCTCAGTGTCTCAGTGTCTCAGTCGCTCAGACTCTCAGTCTCTCAGTCTCTCAATCTCACAGTCTCTCAGTGTATCAGTCTCTCAGTCTCTTAGTGTCTCAGGGTCTCAGAGTCTCAGTGTCTCAGTGTCTCAGTGTCTCAGTGTCTCAGTCTCTCAGGGTCTCAGTGTCTCAGTGTCTCAGTCTCTCAGTCTCTCAGTCGCTCAGTCTCTCAGTCTCTCAATCTCACAGTCTCTCAGTGTAACAGTCTCTCAGTCTCTTAGTGTCTCAGTGTCTCAGGGTCTCTGGGTCTCTGGGTCTCAGTCTCTCAGTCTCTAAGTCTCTCATTCTCTCAGTCTCTCAGTGTCTCTGGGTCTCAGTCTCTCCGTCTCTCAGTCTCTCAGTGTCTCAGTGTCTGAGGCTCTCAGGGTCTCTGGGTCTCAGGCTCTCAGTCTCTCAGTCTCTCAGGGTCTCAGGGTCTCAGTGTCTCAGTGTCTCAGGGTCTCAGGGTCTCAGTGTCTGAGGGTCTCAGTATCTCAGTGTCTCTGTGACTCAGGGTCTCAGTGGATCAGAGTCTCAGGGTCTCAGTGTCTCAGGGTCTCTGGGTCTCAGTGTCTCAATCTCTCAGTCTCTCAGTGCCTCAGGGTCTCAGGGTCTCAGTGTCTCAGTCTCTCAGTGTCTCAGGGTCTCAGTGTCTCAGGGTCTCAGTGCCTCAGTCTCTCAGTCTCTCAGTGTCTCAGTGTCTCAGGGTCTC
Source organism: Prionace glauca (assembly GCA_037974335.1). Taxonomy (NCBI): domain Eukaryota; kingdom Metazoa; phylum Chordata; class Chondrichthyes; order Carcharhiniformes; family Carcharhinidae; genus Prionace; species Prionace glauca. The sequence goes on from JBBMRE010000131.1 coordinate 378,676, forward strand.
AGTGTCTCAGGGTCTCAGTGTCTCAGGTTCTCAGGGTCTCAGTCTCTCAGTCTCTCAGTGTGTGAGGCTCTCAGGGTCTCAGGGTCTCAGGGTCTCAGTGTCTCAGGGTCTCAGGGTCTCAGTGTCTCAGTGTCTGAGGGTCTCAGTTTCTCAGTGTCTCAGTGTCTCAGGGTCTCTGGGTCTCAGTCTCTCAGTCTCTAAGTCTCTCATTCTCTCAGTCTCTCAGTGTCTCTGGGCCTCAGTCTCTCCGTCTCTCAGTCTCTCAGTGTCTCAGTGTCTGAGGCTCTCAGGGTCTCTGGGTCTCAGGCTCTCAGTCTCTCAGTCTCTCAGGGTCTCAGGGTCTCAGTGTCTCAGTGTCTCAGGGTCTCAGGGTCTCAGTGTCTGAGGGTCTCAGTTTCTCAGTGTCTCTGTGACTCAGGGTCTCAGTGTATCAGAGTCTCAGGGTCTCAGTGTCTCAGGGTCTCTGGGTCTCAGTGTCTCAATCTCTCAGTCTCTCAGTGCCTCAGGGTCTCAGGGTCTCAGTGTCTCAGTCTCTCAGTGTCTCAGGGTCTCAGTCTTTCAGTGTCTCAGTGTCTCAATCTCTCAGTCTTTCAGTGTCTCAGTGTCTCAGTTCCTCAGGGTCTCAGTCTCTCAGTCTCTCAGTGTCTCAGGGTCTCAGTGTCTCAGTCTCTCAGTGTCTCAGGGTCTCAGTGTCTCAGTCTCTCAGTGTCTCAGTGTCTCAGGGTCTCAGTGTCTCAGCCTCTCAGTGTCTCAGGGTCTCAGTGTCTCAGTGTCTCAGTACCTCAGTGTCTCAGTGTCTCAGGGTCTCAGTGTCTCAGTCTCTCAGGGTCTCAGTGTCTCAGTGTCTCAGTCTCTCAGTCGCTCAGTCTCTCAGTCTCTCAATCTCACAGTCTCTCTGTTTATCAGTCTCTCAGTCTCTCAGTGTCTTAGTGTCTCAGGGTCTCAGATTCTCAGTGTCTCAGGGTCTCAGGGTCTCAGTGTCTCAGCGTCTCAGGGTCCCAGTGTCACAGGGTCTCAGGGTCTTAGTCTCTAAGTCTCTCAGTCTCTAAGTCTCTCATTCTCTCTGTCTCTCAGTCTCTCAGTGTCTCAGTGTCACAGTGTGTCAGGGCCTCAGGGTCTCAGTGTCTCAGTCTCTCAGTGTCTCAGGATCTCAGGGTCTCAGGGTCTCAGTGTCTCAGTGTCTCAGTGTCTCAGTGTCTCAGTCTCTCAGTCTCTCAGTGTCTCAGTCTCTCCGTCTCCCAGTGCCTTAGTCTCTCTGTCTCTCAGTCTCTCAGTGTCTCAGGGTCTCAGTGTGTCAGGGTCTCAGTGTCTCAGTGTCTCAGTGTCTCAGGGTCTCAGTGTCTCAGTGCCTCAGGTTCTCAGTGTCTCAGGTTCTCAGGGTCTCAGTGTCTCAGGATCTCAGTGCCTCAGTGGCTCAGTGTCTGTGTCTCAGGGTATCAGGGTCTGAGTGTCTCAGGGTCTCAGGGTTTCAGGGTCTTAGTCTCTCAATCCCTCTGTCTCTCTGTCTCTCAGGGTCTCTGGGTCTCTGGGTCTCAGTCTCTCAGTCTCTCAGTGTCTCAGTGTTTCTGTGTTTCAGTGTCTAAGTGTCTCAGGGTCTCAGGTTCTCAGTGCCTCAGTGTCTCAGTGTCTCAGGGTCTCAGTGTCTCAGTGTCTCAGTGTCTCAGTCGCTCAGACTCTCAGTCTCTCAGTCTCTCAATCTCACAGTCTCTCAGTGTATCAGTCTCTCAGTCTCTTAGTGTCTCAGGGTCTCAGAGTCTCAGTGTCTCAGTGTCTCAGTGTCTCAGTGTCTCAGTCTCTCAGGGTCTCAGTGTCTCAGTGTCTCAGTCTCTCAGTCTCTCAGTCTCTCAGTCGCTCAGTCTCTCAGTCTCTCAATCTCACAGTCTCTCAGTGTAACAGTCTCTCAGTCTCTTAGTGTCTCAGTGTCTCAGGGTCTCTGGGTCTCTGGGTCTCAGTCTCTAAGTCTCTCATTCTCTCAGTCTCTCAGTGTCTCTGGGTCTCAGTCTCTCCGTCTCTCAGTCTCTCAGTGTCTCAGTGTCTGAGGCTCTCAGGGTCTCTGGGTCTCAGGCTCTCAGTCTCTCAGTCTCTCAGGGTCTCAGGGTCTCAGTGTCTCAGTGTCTCAGGGTCTCAGGGTCTCAGTGTCTGAGGGTCTCAGTTTCTCAGTGTCTCTGTGACTCAGGGTCTCAGTGGATCAGAGTCTCAGGGTCTCAGTGTCTCAGGGTCTCTGGGTCTCAGTGTCTCAATCTTTCAGTCTCTCAGTGCCTCAGGGTCTCAGGGTCTCAGTGTCTCAGTCTCTCAGTGTCTCAGGGTCTCAGTGTCTCAGGGTCTCAGTGCCTCAGTCTCTCAGTCTCTCAGTGTCTCAGTGTCTCAGGGTCTCAGTGTCTCAGGGTCTCAGTGTCTCAGGTTCTCAGGGTCTCAGTCTCTCAGTCTCTCAGTGTGTGAGGCTCTCAGGGTCTCAGGGTCTCAGTGTCTCAGGGTCTCAGGGTCTCAGTGTCTCAGTGTCTGAGGGTCTCAGTTTCTCAGTGTCTCAGTGTCTCAGGGTCTCTGGGTCTCAGTCTCTCAGTCTCTAAGTCTCTAAGTCTCTCATTCTCTCAGTCTCTCAGTGTCTCTGGGGCTCAGTCTCTCCGTCTCTCAGTCTCTCAGTGTCTCAGTGTCTGAGGCTCTCAGGGTCTCTGGGTCTCAGGCTCTCAGTCTCTCAGTCTCTCAGGGTCTCAGGGTCTCAGTGTCTCAGTGTCTCAGGGTCGCAGGGTGTCAGTGTCTGAGGGTCTCAGTTTCTCAGTGTCTCTGTGACTCAGGGTCTCAGTGTATCAGAGTCTCAGGGTCTCAGTGTCTCAGGGTCTCTGGGTCTCATTGTCTCAATCTCTCAGTCTCTCAGTGCCTCAGGGTCTCAGGGTCTCAGTGTCTCAGTCTCTCAGTGTCTCAGGGTCTCAGTCTTTCAGTGTCTCAGTGTCTCAATCTCTCAGTCTTTCAGTGTCTCAGTGTCTCAGTTCCTCAGGGTCTCAGTGTCTCAGTGTCTCAGGGTCTCAGTCTCTCAGTCTCTCAGGGTCTCAGGGTCACAGGGTCTCTGGGTCTCAGATTCTCAGTCTCTCAGTCTCTCAGTCGCTCAGTTTCTCAGGGTCTCAGTGTCTCAGGGTCTCAGTTTCTCAGTGACTCGGGGTCTCAGTGTCTCAGAGTCTCAGTGTCTCAGGGTTTCAGGGTCTTAGTCTCTCAGTCCCTCAGTCTCTCTGTCTCTCAGGTTCTCTGGGTCTCAGTCTCTCTGTGTCTCAGTGTCTCAGTGTTTCTGTGTCTCAGTGTCTCAGGGTCTCTGGGTCTCAGATTCTCAGTCTCTCAGACTCTCAGTCTCTCAGTCTCTCAATCTCACAGTCTCTCAGTCTCTCAGTCTCTCAGTGTCTCAGGGTCTCAGTGTCTCAGTCTCTCAGTCTCTCAGTGTCTCAGTGTCTCAGTCTCTCAGTCTCTCAGTGTCTCAGGGTCTCAGTGTCTCAGTCTCTCAGTGTCTCAGTGTCTCAGGGTCTCAGTGTCTCAGCCTCTCAGTGTCTCAGGGTCTCAGTGTCTCAGTGTCTCAGTACCTCAGTGTCTCAGTGTCTCAGGGTCTCAGTGTCTCAGTCTCTCAGGGTCTCAGTGTCTCAGTGTCTCAGTCTCTCAGTCGCTCAGTCTCTCAGTCTCTCAATCTCACAGTCTCTCTGTTTATCAGTCTCTCAGTCTCTCAGTGTCTTAGTGTCTCAGGGTCTCAGATTCTCAGTGTCTCAGGGTCTCAGGGTCTCAGTGTCTCAGCGTCTCAGGGTCCCAGTGTCACAGGGTCTCAGGGTCTTAGTCTCTAAGTCTATCAGTCTCTCAGTCTCTCATTCTCTCAGTCTCTCAGTGTCTCTGGGTCTCAGTCTCTCCGTCTCTCAGTCTCTCAGTGTCTCAGTGTTTGAGGCTCTCAGGGTCTCTGGGTCTCAGGCTCTCAGTCTCTCTGTCTGTCATTGTCTCAGGGTCTCAGTGTCTCAGTGTCCCAGTGTCTCAGTGTCTCAGGGACTCTGGGTCTCAGGGTATCAGTGTCTCTGGATCTCTGTGTCTCTGTGTCTTTGTGTCTCAGCGTCTCAGTTTCTCAGTGTCTCAGGGTCTCAGTGTCTTAGTGTCACAGGGTCTCAGTTTCTCAGTGTCTCAGTGTCTCAGGGTCTCTGGGTCTCTGGATTTCTGAGTCTCAGTGTCTCAGTCTCTCAATCTCTCAGACTCTCAGTCTCTCAGTCTCTCAGTGTCTCAGTGTCACAGTGTGTCAGGGCCTCAGGGTCTCAGTCTCTCAGTGTCTCAGTCTCTCAGTGTCTCAGGATCTCAGGGTCTCAGGGTCCCAGTGTCTCAGTGTCTCAGTGTCTCAGTCTCTCAGTCTCTCAGTGTCTCAGTCTCTTCGTCTCCCAGTTCCTTAGTCTCTCTGTCTCTCAGTCTCTCAGTGTCTCAGGGTCTCAATGTGTCAGGGTCTCAGTGTCTCAGTGTCTCAGGGTCTCAGTGTCTCAGTGCCTCAGGTTCTCAGTGTCTCAGGTTCTCAGGGTCTCAGTGTCTCAGGATCTCAGTGCCTCAGTGGCTCAGTGTCTGTGTCTCAGGGTATCAGGGTCTGAGTGTCTCAGGGTCTCAGGGTTTCAGTGTCAAGAACAGAAGGTTGGTTAGGACAAGATTAGGGCCAGTTACAGACAGTAGAGGGAAGTTGTGTGTGGAACCGGAGGAGATTGGAGAGGTGTTGAACCAATATTTCTCTTCGGTGTTCACGCAAGGGGACAGGAATGTAGCTCAGGAGGACACTGGGGTGCAGGGGTGTGAAATAGATAGTATTGCAGTTGATACGGGGGATGTGCTGGATATTTTAGAGGGTTTGAAAATAGATAAGTCCCCTGGTCCAGATGGGATTTACCCTAGGATTCTTTGGGAGGCAAGAGGGGTGATTGCGGAGCCTCTGGCTCTGATCTTCAGGTCGTCGTTAGTCTCTGGTATAGTACCAGAAGATTGGAGGACAGCAAATGTTGTCCCATTGTTTAAGAAGGGGAGAAGGGACTTCCCTGGGAATTATAGACCGGTGAGTCTTACTTCTGTGGTGGGTAAGGTTTTGGAAAGGATTATTAGAGACAGGATTTATAGTTATTTGGAAAGTAATGAGTTGATTAGAGATAGTCAGCACGGTTTTGTAGCGGGTAGGTCATGCCTTACTAACCTTATCGAGTTCTTTGAGAAAGTGACCAAAGAGGTGGATAGGGGTAAGGCAGTTGATGTGGTGTATATGGATTTTAGCAAGGCGTTTGATAAGGTTCACCATGGTAGGCTTCTGCAGAAAATGCAGATGTATGGGATTGGGGGTGATCTAGGTAATTGGATCAGGAATTGGCTAGCAGATAGGAGACAGAGAGTGGTGGTTGATGGGAAATATTCGTCATGGAGTTCGGTTACAAGTGGTGTGCCTCAGGGATCTGTTTTGGGGCCACTGCTGTTTGTAATTTTTATTAATGATCTGGATGAGGGTATAGTTGGGTGGATTAGTAAGTTTGCTGATGACACCAAAGTCGGAGGTGTGGTAGATTGTGAGGAAGGGTGTCATAGTTTGCAGGATGACTTAGAAAGGTTGCAGAGCTGGGCTGAGAGGTGGCGAATGGAGTTTAATGTGGAGAAGTGTGAGGTAATTCATTTCGGTAGGAATAACAGATGTGTTGAGTATAGGGCTAACGGGAGGACTTTGAATAGTGTGGAGGAGCAGAGGGATCTAGGTGTATGTGTACATAGATCCCTGAAAGTTGGGAATCAAGTAGATAAAGTTGTTAAGAAGGCATACGGAGTTTTGGCATTTATTGGTAGGGGGATTGAATTTAGGAGTCGTAGCGTCATGATGCAACTGTACACATCTCTGGTGCGGCCGCACTTGGAGTTTTGTGTGCAGTTCTGGTCCCCACATTACAAGAAGGATGTAGAGGCTTTGGAGAGGGTGCAGAGGAGGTTTACCAGGATGTTGCCTGGTATGGAGGGGAGATCCTATGAGGAGAGATTGAGTGATTTGGGGTTGTTTTCGCTGGAAAGAAGGCGGCTAAGAGGGGATCTCATTGAAACATATAAGATGATTAGAGGTTTAGACAGGGTAGATAGTGATAGCCTTTTTCCTAGGATGGAGAAAGCTAACACGAGGGGGCACGATTTTAAATTAAGGGGGGGTAGTTATAGGACAGATGTCAGGGGTAGGTTCTTTACCCAGAGGGTGGTGAGGGACTGGAATGCCCTGCCAGCTGCAGTTGTAAATGCACCTAGTTTGGGGGCGTTTAAAAGATCTGTGGATAGGTTTATGGATGAAAAGGGATTGGTTTAGGCTAGTGGGTCATTGTTTTGTAACTGGTCGGCGCAACATCGTGGGCCGAAGGGCCTGTTCTGCGCTGTAATGTTCTATGTTCTATGTTCTATGTTCTATGTCTTAGTCTCTCAATCCCTCTGTCTCTCTGTCTCTCAGGGTCTCTGGGTCTCTGGGTCTCAGTCTCTCAGTCTCTCAGTGTCTCAGTGTTTCTGTGTTTCAGTGTCTAAGTGTCTCAGGGTCTCAGGTTCTCAGTGTCTCAGTGCCTCAGTGTCTCAGTGTCTCAGGGTCTCAGTGTCTCAGTGTCTCAGTGTCTCAGTCGCTCAGACTCTCAGTCTCTCAGTCTCTCAATCTCACAGTCTCTCAGTGTATCAGTCTCTCAGTCTCTTAGTGTCTCAGGGTCTCAGAGTCTCAGTGTCTCAGTGTCTCAGTGTCTCAGTGTCTCAGTCTCTCAGGGTCTCAGTGTCTCAGTGTCTCAGTCTCTCAGTCTCTCAGTCTCTCAGTCGCTCAGTCTCTCAGTCTCTCAATCTCACAGTCTCTCAGTGTAACAGTCTCTCAGTCTCTTAGTGTCTCAGTGTCTCAGGGTCTCTGGGTCTCTGGGTCTCTGGGTCTCAGTCTCTCAGTCTCTAAGTCTCTCATTCTCTCAGTCTCTCAGTGTCTCTGGGTCTCAGTCTCTCCGTCTCTCAGTCTCTCAGTGTCTCAGTGTCTGAGGCTCTCAGGGTCTCTGGGTCTCAGGCTCTCAGTCTCTCAGTCTTTCAGGGTCTCAGGGTCTCAGTGTCTCAGTGTCTCAGGGTCTCAGGGTCTCAGTGTCTGAGGGTCTCAGTTTCTCAGTGTCTCTGTGACTCAGGGTCTCAGTGGATCAGAGTCTCAGGGTCTCAGTGTCTCAGGGTCTCAGGGTCTCTGGGTCTCAGTGTCTCAATCTCTCAGTCTCTCAGTGCCTCAGGGTCTCAGGGTCTCAGTGTCTCAGTGTCTCAGTCTCTCAGTGTCTCAGGGTCTCAGTGTCTCAGGGTCTCAGTGCCTCAGTCTCTCAGTCTCTCAGTGTCTCAGTGTCTCAGGGTCTCAGTGTCTCAGGGTCTCAGTGTCTCAGGTTCTCAGGGTCTCAGTCTCTCAGTCTCTCAGTGTGTGAGGCTCTCAGGGTCTCAGGGTCTCAGGGTCTCAGTGTCTCAGGGTCTCAGGGTCTCAGTGTCTCAGTGTCTGAGGGTCTCAGTTTCTCAGTGTCTCAGTGTCTCAGGGTCTCTGGGTCTCAGTCTCTCAGTCTCTAAGTCTCTCATTCTCTCAGTCTCTCAGTGTCTCTGGGGCTCAGTCTCTCCGTCTCTCAGTCTCTCAGTGTCTCAGTGTCTGAGGCTCTCAGGGTCTCTGGGTCTCAGGCTCTCAGTCTCTCAGTCTCTCAGGGTCTCAGGGTCTCAGTGTCTCAGTGTCTCAGGGTCTCAGGGTCTCAGTGTCTGAGGGTCTCAGTTTCTCAGTGTCTCTGTGACTCAGGGTCTCAGTGTATCAGAGTCTCAGGGTCTCAGTGTCTCAGGGTCTCTGGGTCTCATTGTCTCAATCTCTCAGTCTCTCAGTGCCTCAGGGTCTCAGGGTCTCAGTGTCTCAGTCTCTCAGTGTCTCAGGGTCTCAGTCTTTCAGTGTCTCAGTGTCTCAATCTCTCAGTCTTTCAGTGTCTCAGTGTCTCAGTTCCTCAGGGTCTCAGTGTCTCAGTGTCTCAGGGTCTCAGTCTCTCAGTCTCTCAGGGTCTCAGGGTCACAGGGTCTCTGGGTCTCAGATTCTCAGTCTCTCAGTCTCTCAGTCGCTCAGTTTCTCAGGGTCTCAGTGTCTCAGGGTCTCAGTTTCTCAGTGACTCGGGGTCTCAGTGTCTCAGAGTCTCAGTGTCTCAGGGTTTCAGGGTCTTAGTCTCTCAGTCCCTCAGTCTCTCTGTCTCTCAGGGTCTCTGGGTCTCAGTCTCTCTGTGTCTCAGTGTCTCAGTGTTTCTGTGTCTCAGTGTCTCAGGGTCTCTGGGTCTCAGATTCTCAGTCTCTCAGACTCTCAGTCTCTCAGTCTCTCAATCTCACAGTCTCTCAGTCTCTCAGTCTCTCAGTGTCTCAGGGTCTCAGTGTCTCAGTCTCTCAGTCTCTCAGTGTCTCAGTGTCTCAGTCTCTCAGTCTCTCAGTGTCTCAGGGTCTCAGTGTCTCAGTCTCTCAGTGTCTCAGTGTCTCAGGGTCTCAGTGTCTCAGCCTCTCAGTGTCTCAGGGTCTCAGTGTCTCAGTGTCTCAGTACCTCAGTGTCTCAGTGTCTCAGGGTCTCAGTGTCTCAGTCTCTCAGGGTCTCAGTGTCTCAGTGTCTCAGTCTCTCAGTCGCTCAGTCTCTCAGTCTCTCAATCTCACAGTCTCTCTGTTTATCAGTCTCTCAGTCTCTCAGTGTCTTAGTGTCTCAGGGTCTCAGATTCTCAGTGTCTCAGGGTCTCAGGGTCTCAGTGTCTCAGCGTCTCAGGGTCCCAGTGTCACAGGGTCTCAGGGTCTTAGTCTCTAAGTCTCTCAGTCTCTCAGTCTCTCATTCTCTCAGTCTCTCAGTGTCTCTGGGTCTCAGTCTCTCCGTCTCTCAGTCTCTCAGTGTCTCAGTGTTTGAGGCTCTCAGGGTCTCTGGGTCTCAGGCTCTCAGTCTCTCAGTCTGTCATTGTCTCAGGGTCTCAGTGTCTCAGTGTCCCAGTGTCTCAGTGTCTCAGGGACTCTGGGTCTCAGGGTATCAGTGTCTCTGGATCTCTGTGTCTCTGTGTCTTTGTGTCTCAGCGTCTCAGTTTCTCAGTTTCTCAGTGTCTCAGGGTCTCAGTGTCTTAGTGTCACAGGGTCTCAGTTTCTCAGTGTCTCAGTGTCTCAGGGTCTCTGAGTCTCTGGATTTCTGAGTCTCAGTGTCTCAGTCTCTCAATCTCTCAGACTCTCAGTCTCTCAGTCTCTCAGTGTCTCAGTGTCACAGTGTGTCAGGGCCTCAGGGTCTCAGTCTCTCAGTGTCTCAGTCTCTCAGTGTCTCAGGATCTCAGGGTCTCAGGGTCCCAGTGTCTCAGTGTCTCAGTGTCTCAGTCTCTCAGTCTCTCAGTGTCTCAGTCTCTTCGTCTCCCAGTGCCTTAGTCTCTCTGTCTCTCAGTCTCTCAGTGTCTCAGGGTCTCAATGTGTCAGGGTCTCAGTGTCTCAGTGTCTCAGGGTCTCAGTGTCTCAGTGCCTCAGGTTCTCAGTGTCTCAGGTTCTCAGGGTCTCAGTGTCTCAGGATCTCAGTGCCTCAGTGGCTCAGTGTCTGTGTCTCAGGGTATCAGGGTCTGAGTGTCTCAGGGTCTCCGGGTTTCAGGGTCTTAGTCTCTCAATCCCTCTGTCTCTCTGTCTCTCAGGGTCTCTGGGTCTCTGGGTCTCAGTCTCTCAGTCTCTCAGTGTCTCAGTGTTTCTGTGTTTCAGTGTCTAAGTGTCTCAGCGTCTCAGGTTCTCAGTGTCTCAGTGCCTCAGTGTCTCAGTGTCTCAGGGTCTCAGTCTCTCAGTCTCTCAGTCGCTCAGACTCTCAGTCTCTCAGTCTCTCAATCTCACAGTCTCTCAGTGTATCAGTCTCTCAGTCTCTTAGTGTCTCAGGGTCTCAGAGTCTCAGTGTCTCAGTGTCTCAGTGTCTCAGTCTCTCAGGGTCTCAGTGTCTCAGTGTCTCAGTCTCTCAGTCTCTCAGTCGCTCAGTCTCTCAGTCTCTCAATCTCACAGTCTCTCAGTGTAACAGTCTCTCAGTCTCTTAGTGTCTCAGTGTCTCAGGATCTCTGGGTATCTGGGTCTCTGGGTCTCAGTCTCTAAGTCTCTCATTCTCTCAGTCTCTCAGTGTCTCTGGGTCTCAGTCTCTCCGTCTCTCAGTCTCTCAGTGTCTCAGTGTCTGAGGCTCTCAGGGTCTCTGGGTCTCAGGCTCTCAGTCTCTCAGTCTCTCAGGGTCTCAGGGTCTCAGTGTCTCAGTGTCTCAGGGTCTCAGGGTCTCAGTGTCTGAGGGTCTCAGTATCTCAGTGTCTCTGTGACTCAGGGTCTCAGTGGATCAGAGTCTCAGGGTCTCAGTGTCTCAGGGTCTCTGGGTCTCAGTGTCTCAATCTCTCAGTCTCTCAGTGCCTCAGGGTCTCAGGGTCTCAGTGTCTCAGTCTCTCAGTGTCTCAGGGTCTCAGTGTCTCAGGGTCTCAGTGCCTCAGTCTCTCAGTCTCTCAGTGTCTCAGTGTCTCAGGGTCTCAGTGTCTCAGGGTCTCAGTGTCTCAGGTTCTCAGGGTCTCAGTCTCTCAGTCTCTCAGTGTGTGAGGCTCTCAGGGTCTCAGGGTCTCAGGGTCTCAGTGTCTCAGGGTCTCAGGGTCTCAGTGTCTCAGTGTCTGAGGGTCTCAGTTTCTCAGTGTCTCAGTGTCTCAGGGTCTCTGGGTCTCAGTCTCTCAGTCTCTAAGTCTCTCATTCTCTCAGTATCTCAGTGTCTCTGGGCCTCAGTCTCTCCGTCTCTCAGTCTCTCAGTGTCTCAGTGTCTGAGGCTCTCAGGGTCTCTGGGTCTCAGGCTCTCAGTCTCTCAGTCTCTCAGGGTCTCAGGGTCTCAGTGTCTCAGTGTCTCAGGGTCTCAGGGTCTCAGTGTCTGAGGGTCTCAGTTTCTCAGTGTCTCTGTGACTCAGGGTCTCAGTGTATCAGAGTCTCAGGGTCTCAGTGTCTCAGGGTCTCTGGGTCTCAGTGTCTCAATCTCTCAGTCTCTCAGTGCCTCAGGGTCTCAGGGTCTCAGTGTCTCAGTCTCTCAGTGTCTCAGGGTCTCAGTCTTTCAGTGTCTCAGTGTCTCAATCTCTCAGTCTTTCAGTGTCTCAGTGTCTCAGTTCCTCAGGGTCTCAGTCTCTCAGTCTCTCAGTGTCTCAGGGTCTCAGTGTCTCAGTCTCTCAGTGTCTCAGGGTCTCAGTCTTTCAGTGTCTCAGTGTCTCAATCTCTCAGTCTTTCAGTGTCTCAGTGTCTCAGTTCCTCAGGGTCTCAGTGTCTCAGTGTCTCAGGGTCTCAGTCTCTCAGTCTCTCAGGGTCTCAGGGTCACAGGGTCTCTGGGTCTCAGATTCTCAGTCTCTCAGTCTCTCAGTCGCTCAGTTTCTCAGGGTCTCAGTGTCTCAGGGTCTCAGTTTCTCAGTGACTCGGGGTCTCAGTGTCTCAGAGTCTCAGTGTCTCAGGGTTTCAGGGTCTTAGTCTCTCAGTCCCTCAGTCTCTCTGTCTCTCAGGGTCTCTGGGTCTCAGTCTCTCTGTGTCTCAGTGTCTCAGTGTTTCTGTGTCTCAGTGTCTCAGGGTCTCTGGGTCTCAGATTCTCAGTCTCTCAGACTCTCAGTCTCTCAGTCTCTCAATCTCACAGTCTCTCAGTCTCTCAGTCTCTCAGTGTCTCAGGGTCTCAGTGTCTCAGTCTCTCAGTCTCTCAGTGTCTCAGTGTCTCAGTCTCTCAGTCTCTCAGTGTCTCAGGGTCTCAGTGTCTCAGTCTCTCAGTGTCTCAGTGTCTCAGGGTCTCAGTGTCTCAGCCTCTCAGTGTCTCAGGGTCTCAGTGTCTCAGTGTCTCAGTACCTCAGTGTCTCAGTGTCTCAGGGTCTCAGTGTCTCAGTCTCTCAGGGTCTCAGTGTCTCAGTGTCTCAGTCTCTCAGTCGCTCAGTCTCTCAGTCTCTCAATCTCACAGTCTCTCTGTTTATCAGTCTCTCAGTCTCTCAGTGTCTTAGTGTCTCAGGGTCTCAGATTCTCAGTGTCTCAGGGTCTCAGGGTCTCAGTGTCTCAGCGTCTCAGGGTCCCAGTGTCACAGGGTCTCAGGGTCTTAGTCTCTAAGTCTCTCAGTCTCTCAGTCTCTCATTCTCTCAGTCTCTCAGTGTCTCTGGGTCTCAGTCTCTCCGTCTCTCAGTCTCTCAGTGTCTCAGTGTTTGAGGCTCTCAGGGTCTCTGGGTCTCAGGCTCTCAGTCTCTCAGTCTGTCATTGTCTCAGGGTCTCAGTGTCTCAGTGTCCCAGTGTCTCAGTGTCTCAGGGACTCTGGGTCTCAGGGTATCAGTGTCTCTGGATCTCTGTGTCTCTGTGTCTTTGTGTCTCAGCGTCTCAGTTTCTCAGTTTCTCAGTGTCTCAGGGTCTCAGTGTCTTAGTGTCACAGGGTCTCAGTTTCTCAGTGTCTCAGTGTCTCAGGGTCTCTGGGTCTCTGGATTTCTGAGTCTCAGTGTCTCAGTCTCTCAATCTCTCAGACTCTCAGTCTCTCAGTCTCTCAGTGTCTCAGTGTCACAGTGTGTCAGGGCCTCAGGGTCTCAGTCTCTCAGTGTCTCAGTCTCTCAGTGTCTCAGGATCTCAGGGTCTCAGGGTCCCAGTGTCTCAGTGTCTCAGTGTCTCAGTCTCTCAGTCTCTCAGTGTCTCAGTCTCTTCGTCTCCCAGTGCCTTAGTCTCTCTGTCTCTCAGTCTCTCAGTGTCTCAGGGTCTCAATGTGTCAGGGTCTCAGTGTCTCAGTGTCTCAGGGTCTCAGTGTCTCAGTGCCTCAGGTTCTCAGTGTCTCAGGTTCTCAGGGTCTCAGTGTCTCAGGATCTCAGTGCCTCAGTGGCTCAGTGTCTGTGTCTCAGGGTATCAGGGTCTGAGTGTCTCAGGGTCTCCGGGTTTCAGGGTCTTAGTCTCTCAATCCCTCTGTCTCTCTGTCTCTCAGGGTCTCTGGGTCTCTGGGTCTCAGTCTCTCAGTCTCTCAGTGTCTCAGTGTTTCTGTGTTTCAGTGTCTAAGTGTCTCAGCGTCTCAGGTTCTCAGTGTCTCAGTGCCTCAGTGTCTCAGTGTCTCAGGGTCTCAGTCTCTCAGTCTCTCAGTCGCTCAGACTCTCAGTCTCTCAGTCTCTCAATCTCACAGTCTCTCAGTGTATCAGTCTCTCAGTCTCTTAGTGTCTCAGGGTCTCAGAGTCTCAGTGTCTCAGTGTCTCAGTGTCTCAGTCTCTCAGGGTCTCAGTGTCTCAGTGTCTCAGTCTCTCAGTCTCTCAGTCGCTCAGTCTCTCAGTCTCTCAATCTCACAGTCTCTCAGTGTAACAGTCTCTCAGTCTCTTAGTGTCTCAGTGTCTCAGGATCTCTGGGTATCTGGGTCTCTGGGTCTCAGTCTCTAAGTCTCTCATTCTCTCAGTCTCTCAGTGTCTCTGGGTCTCAGTCTCTCCGTCTCTCAGTCTCTCAGTGTCTCAGTGTCTGAGGCTCTCAGGGTCTCTGGGTCTCAGGCTCTCAGTCTCTCAGTCTCTCAGGGTCTCAGGGTCTCAGTGTCTCAGTGTCTCAGGGTCTCAGGGTCTCAGTGTCTGAGGGTCTCAGTATCTCAGTGTCTCTGTGACTCAGGGTCTCAGTGGATCAGAGTCTCAGGGTCTCAGTGTCTCAGGGTCTCTGGGTCTCAGTGTCTCAATCTCTCAGTCTCTCAGTGCCTCAGGGTCTCAGGGTCTCAGTGTCTCAGTCTCTCAGTGTCTCAGGGTCTCAGTGTCTCAGGGTCTCAGTGCCTCAGTCTCTCAGTCTCTCAGTGTCTCAGTGTCTCAGGGTCTCAGTGTCTCAGGGTCTCAGTGTCTCAGGTTCTCAGGGTCTCAGTCTCTCAGTCTCTCAGTGTGTGAGGCTCTCAGGGTCTCAGGGTCTCAGGGTCTCAGTGTCTCAGGGTCTCAGGGTCTCAGTGTCTCAGTGTCTGAGGGTCTCAGTTTCTCAGTGTCTCAGTGTCTCAGGGTCTCTGGGTCTCAGTCTCTCAGTCTCTAAGTCTCTCATTCTCTCAGTCTCTCAGTGTCTCTGGGCCTCAGTCTCTCCGTCTCTCAGTCTCTCAGTGTCTCAGTGTCTGAGGCTCTCAGGGTCTCTGGGTCTCAGGCTCTCAGTCTCTCAGTCTCTCAGGGTCTCAGGGTCTCAGTGTCTCAGTGTCTCAGGGTCTCAGGGTCTCAGTGTCTGAGGGTCTCAGTTTCTCAGTGTCTCTGTGACTCAGGGTCTCAGTGTATCAGAGTCTCAGGGTCTCAGTGTCTCAGGGTCTCTGGGTCTCAGTGTCTCAATCTCTCAGTCTCTCAGTGCCTCAGGGTCTCAGGGTCTCAGTGTCTCAGTCTCTCAGTGTCTCAGGGTCTCAGTCTTTCAGTGTCTCAGTGTCTCAATCTCTCAGTCTTTCAGTGTCTCAGTGTCTCAGTTCCTCAGGGTCTCAGTCTCTCAGTCTCTCAGTGTCTCAGGGTCTCAGTGTCTCAGTCTCTCAGTGTCTCAGGGTCTCAGTGTCTCAGTCTCTCAGTGTCTCAGTGTCTCAGGGTCTCAGTGTCTCAGCCTCTCAGTGTCTCACGGTCTCAGTGTCTCAGTGTCTCAGTACCTCAGTGTCTCAGTGTCTCAGGGTCTCAGTGTCTCAGTCTCTCAGGGTCTCAGTGTCTCAGTGTCTCAGTGTCTCAGTCTCTCAGTCGCTCAGTCTCTCAGTCTCTCAATCTCACAGTCTCTCTGTTTATCAGTCTCTCAGTCTCTCAGTGTCTTAGTGTCTCAGGGTCTCAGATTCTCAGTGTCTCAGGGTCTCAGGGTCTCAGTGTCTCAGCGTCTCAGGGTCCCAGTGTCACAGGGTCTCAGGGTCTTAGTCTCTAAGTCTCTCAGTCTCTAAGTCTCTCATTCTCTCTGTCTCTCAGTCTCTCAGTGTCTCAGTGTCACAGTGTGTCAGGGCCTCAGGGTCTCAGTGTCTCAGTCTCTCAGTGTCTCAGGATCTCAGGGTCTCAGGGTCTCAGTGTCTCAGTGTCTCAGTGTCTCAGTGTCTCAGTGTCTCAGTCTCTCAGTCTCTCAGTGTCTCAGTCTCTCCGTCTCCCAGTGCCTTAGTCTCTCTGTCTCTCAGTCTCTCAGTGTCTCAGGGTCTCAGTGTGTCAGGGTCTCAGTGTCTCAGTGTCTCAGTGTCTCAGGGTCTCAGTGTCACACAGTGAGCACGTGA